>VDFB02193867.1:784899247-785499247 GCA_007258455.2 Sequoia sempervirens | reverse complement strand
TATATCACCTTGTCATAGACTCATAGGTAATTAATGACATGTTATAACCTTCTAAGTATACATTCTTGGATAATTCTCAAGTACAAAATTATGGGATTGATCAAGTCCAATAACAAGTACAATAAAAATGACATGTTATAACCTTCTAAGTATACATTCCTAGATAATTCTCAAGTACAAAATTATGGGATTGATCAAGTCCAATAACAAGTACAATAAAATGAAAGATGTACAAAATCCTAGAATTCATAGCAAACAATCATCACCCACAAAAAATTCATAGAACAACTTAAATTCATAGGTTTACCCTAATATCTAATTCTTGTCCAACTTCCATATCAATTGGAGGTTGTCTCTCCCCTTGTAAAAAATTGTCATGTCCCCATGTTTGACACTATGATGATTTTCATATTGTAATGTCCCCTTCCTAAGCAGTGATGATGATTATCAAGATTAGCCAATTCCTTGGGTTCTCGTAGGGTAATATGGTTGGATAGGGGACTCCTTAGCTCTTGGTGATGTGTTTGGGATTTCAGGAGTATCTTCATGGCACTTTTTGGAGCAATTTTGGGCAATGGGTCCAATACTATTTTTAGTAAGTCAACTCCTAGGCATTGGCATTGTGTTTTCATGTTTATCTTTCCTCGAGATCTTTAGTTGTGATATCTAATGTTGTTTTGGCGAGATTTTATGGCTTGAGGGATTTAATTTAAAATAATTTAAAATTTATAAAGTT
The DNA here is from genome assembly GCA_007258455.2 of Sequoia sempervirens. NCBI lineage: Eukaryota > Viridiplantae > Streptophyta > Pinopsida > Cupressales > Cupressaceae > Sequoia > Sequoia sempervirens. The sequence continues at coordinate 785,498,511 of VDFB02193867.1, read as the reverse complement.
AATTTAAATATTTAACTTTACGTTATTTTAACATCTTTTAAAGGTGACTTTTTGGGAGACAAAAGGAATGTTTAAAATGGATAAAATATTTGGTTTTTAAAATGGGATGCACAAGAGGGAGACATAAGGAGATTTTAAAAAATTTAATAAAGCATTTTATTTCTCCAATATGCAGTGTGGGGTTTTGGAAGGCATACAAAAGAAAATTTGAAGCTCATTTTGAAGATATTCTTTATACGTTTTTTGGAGAGAACTACAGGTTATTACCAGCAGCTTTGTGAGGACGCAAATTCTTGCAAGGAACATCCATTTCAGTTGTGAAAGATCAATCTTGGTGGATTTATCTACATGCAACTTGTTTCAGAAACATTTAGAGCTTCGCGGTTCAAATTTCATTGAGATTTTGAGGGGTTTCATATCAAAAGTTCAAGAGCAGATTGGAAAGGAATGGGAAGCAGATTTGAGAGTACATTTTCAGTCAAGAATTTCCTTTTCCTTGTTGGCCTTACACCTCCCAGACTACCTGCACCATTACCAAAGGGGGTGTGTGAAGTTTGGGCCTAGTTGCCTAGTTTGAAGGCTGCAAATTGGAGGTTTTCGATTTATCAAACATTGTTGTCAAACCTCAATGAACCGATCCTTCCTGTGTGTAAAATGTTGAGATGCTCCAAAATTAACATACCATGCAGAAGACTTGTTTGATTTGCTAGTCATTTGACCATGAAAGCAAAGAAGGCGGACTCCTTCTGTTGAGAATGGTCTACGACATGAGCCTTTTGTTGAGACCCTCCCTAGTTTGATTTTTGATCAACCAACCTCTTTCTGTAGTGCTTCTTCATGTGACCAAGTTTACCACAATGGTGACATGTGATAGTCTTCAAATTTTTCAAAGCATCATCAGAATTTCCTTGACCTTTCTTCTGAGGCCACTTGTCATTCGCTATGAAGGCTTGTTCTAGACGTAGTGAATCATTGCTACTACCAAATTACTTCTTCCATTTGTCTTGTTGCAAGAGTATGTTGCACAAATTGTCAAACTTTTGGTTAACATTGGTAGAGGTCATGTTAAGTGTTTCTATGAAACACTCATATGTTTTTGGAAAGATTTTCAATGTTATAACCACAATATCTTCTTCTTCCATCTTATGACCTATGGTTTCCAATTGATTGTGAATGTCTTTGATCTTCATCAAATGATCTTGCAAAGACATTTTCTTGTCCATGATGATGGAGAAAGGCATATTTTTAAGTAAGGTGTTGCCTTTATCTGATGTCTCGTGCAGAACTTGCAAGTGTGTCCAAATCTCAAGTAGAGGTTTTTCTTGATGGAATATCTGAAAGAATTTCATCCATTATATAGATAATTTAATGAGCATAATGGCTTCACGATTATGCTCATCGAACTTTACCCACAACTGTTGGTTGGGTGTCAATATTGAGGATGATTAGATCAAGGCACACTCAAAGATCTTGAGCATCCTCTATTTCTAGGTGTTATATTCTTGCCAGTGAACCTTTAGGTGCCTTCCAACATGATGTTGGGCAAAGATGCCATCCCTCTAGCCTAAGTCACCAGGTTCGAATTCGAATTCGAATTCGGCAACTTTGAAATTCGGATGAAATTCGACAAAGAAAAAATTCGAAAAGTAAAAAATTCGGATTAAATTCGTCTTATATAATTTTGAATTTTTTAAAATATAAGTAATAAACTTAAAATAAATAAAAAATAATATTAATATAGTAATATGTTTAAATATATTAATAAGACTAAACAAAAAACAAAATAAATAATAAATGTGTAAAAATATACTTTAAATTTAAATATTATTAATATATAAATAATTAATAAATTAAATTATATATTAAATAATAAATATATTATAATAAAATTTTATTTATTTATTTTTAAATATTAAATTTTAACATTATGAATAAAAAACAAAATTAAATAACAAATGAAAATAAATAAAAATAATATTAAAATATATGAAAACATAACATAAATAAATAATATAAAAAACATAACAAAAGAAATGATATAAAGAACATATTAAAAATAATAAATAATAAAGGAACATATTAGAAATGATATAAAGAACATATTAGAAATGATGTTAATATTAAAAATAATAAATCGAACGCCTGGAGGAGCCCGTTGGAAGCCCTGCAAACCCATTGGTGCCTGAGACTTCGTCGGAGTCCATTTGCGGTCCAACTCCAGCCGCTTGAATGCCCGATGGATGAGTGGCTGCGTTCGCCTAGAGCCTCACGCCAACACTCGCAAATACTTTGTGGAGCCCCGCAAACAAGCCCACGCGAGAAAATAGAGAATGATAACACCTCCTGGAAAAAATGCGGAAAAAAAACCTTAAGAAACGTTTTTACAGTGCCCTCGACGAATTTCAAAGGAATTTTTGTTAATATTTTGAGATTTCTTAATGCAAAATTTTTGACTGTACGAATTTATGCGAATATGAACGAATTTCATTTTTTTTTTTTGAAATTCGACGAATTTCGAATTTCAAGTTGATATTTGGCCGAATATGGTGACTTAGCCTCTCGCAATGCAAAATCATGGAAAATGAAGAAACTCACTACTTTTGAAAGAAGAAAATTGAAATTTTTAGGATTTTTTTTTCAAAACCCTAGCAACAGACCACACAAAAATTGTGTAAAAATTGTCAAAAATCTGCAATAATTTTTTTTTTTGAAAAATGTTGAAAATTGGGCAAAAACCATAGCCATGCAATTTACCCTGCGATTTTTAAAAAAATCATCGCAAAAAGAGGTTAAAAAAACAATCAAATGGTCTACAAACTCGTTGCGCCTGCAAAACCTTCGTAAAATTCATCGGCTGCCCTAGAAACTCCCACACGACCCTTAATAGTTGTTGCATGACTAGATTTGCCAAAAAAATGGTGTAAACTTAGAAAAATCTTATTGCGAACTGTCAAGAAACCTCATGCGATTGTTTGGATGAAAAATAATGTGATTTTTGCAAAAAAATTAATCACGATTATCAACCAAAAACAGAGTTGTGATTTTGCATATAGTTGGCATGAACTTTCTACTAAACATACATGAATTTCACCAGAAAAACCATCAATTTTTAATTGTGAATATTCCACACAATTTCCAATAATCGAACCCACAAAATTTTGCCAATAAAAAACCCATGAATTTGTTGAAAACAAAAATTCGCCAAAAACCTTTGTACAAGATCGTATAGTGTCCTTTGGTAAATTCTTTGTCATGAACAATCTCATTCATCGATCCCGAGGTTTCACAAACTCGAGCTTTGATACAATATTACAAAAAGTAATAACACAAAGAATAATTACCAAGATATTCGACATTTACTAAGCGAAAGTCTCCTTAAATAATATAGTTACAAAGATCTATCTAATAAGGATAAGATCGACAACTAAGAAAAGTAGAGGATAAGAAATTAACTAAAAGAATAAAGGATATTCTTAAAGTCTATCCTAATTGACCATTATTAACTAAATATTACAATATTACTTTAATGTAATGAATTACATGGAGTCTCCATTATGTTGAATTGGCTTTGCTTAGTTTCAATTTAAAGTTATGTGAGTATACATTTGTCTACGATGGTTATATATGAACACTCTAATTCTAATTTTAGTATATATTGATAATGATGTGTGTTGATTTTTTTAATCTTGTTGTAGACCCTACTTTTGAGCATAATATCAAGTATCTTAAATAAGCCCATTATTTTTTCTCTGTTCCATGGTAATCTTGTTTAAGTCCACATATTTTTTGCTTCATATGTAATTTGGGCAAAGCAATGCTTACTCCTTTGAAAATTCCAAGAATTGATTTCAATCTTTTGTGTTTTGTTTTCTTCTTTATGCAACTGCATTATTATAGATTTAGCAATGGTGCAAACATTGAATAGCCAACATGTATTGGGAAAGCTCTTAAGTTATAGAAACATTCAGAATGCCTTTGAGCAAGGGGTAGTGAAATTGGAGAATGAATTTCAAGATAGATAAACTCCCTTAAATATTAGCATTGCATAGGCTTACTGTGTTGGTGTTTTCTTTTGCACCTTCCAGTGCCTCACAAAAGAAAACATATGTGCAATAGAATTGCTCTTAGAATTTAATGGGGAAGCTCCCTATAAAATAAAAACTAACCTATGATGGAAAGTATGTACTTGCTATTTACAATTCACAAGAATTCATTAGTAAAAATACAAGACTATGACATGACAACTTTCAAGTCAAATCAAAACAACTATTACTAATTTTGACTCAACATAGGAATGATGACAAATGGTCATTAGTAGTAATAACCATTGAGTTTTGGATAGGGGGCAACAATTGGCTTTGTTTGGGGACCATAACATATACTTGTGTTGTAGGGTGACACTAGAATCTCTAGATTTAAAAATAAACCAGTGTTTTATTAATTGGGCTGTGGAGTCAAAGTTATATGTGAATCACCCAATGGAACAAGATGTTTACATTACTTGAGAAGAGACACAATACTATATTTAAAATATATCATGAATTGGGAAACACATGAAACAATATGGAAAACAAAAATGATCTTTTTCAAGCAGAATTTATGGAAATCAAATGGGTTACATAAAACCATTTATAAGCTGGAATAACAGCCTCTCCTTGTGAGCTAAGAACTAATCGGGATAGCATATAATCGAATAACCTCTACAATCTACTATGAAGCATTTGCCAAACTTTCGCAAAGATCTAGGATTGAGGTGGATGGGATTGATCATGCAACAAGAAATTCAGCTCAAAGTGATTGATGTGCAATAATTCCAGATTATTGTCTTCAACAAGGAGAAATTGTTCTAGTAGGTGAATATTTTTGGGAATTTGGGCAGAGGCAGACAAAAAATTTCACACAGAGTAATAATATTATTGTATTTCTATTTTATTTCATATTTGTGACTTAATACAATTTACACATTTATAGGAAAGTCTACTCCTATATTCAAGGATAGATTATCTCCACAAATCCCTATTTAGTTATAATTGTTACATAACAATACACAACTCAAATTATATGAGTTAAAACAACTCCAAATAGTAGTATATATTATTGTTAATATAACAATAATATTACTAACTACTAACATTTATATGATAATATAATTACTCACGTAATTATTATTCACCCATATACATGGAGAACTAACTCATATTTCCTAACAAAGATACCGTGCCTCTTTTTGAAGCTATCTAGAAAGATTTTGTGGCTGTAGTATTGTTGTAGGAGCAGTAATCACAACATATTGGTTCTCTTCACTTGTGTGTTCAACATATGGAACTGTAAACTTAGTCCAAGTATTATGTTGTGGAAAAGGCTGCAGCTATTTGTTGTACCTCAAATTAAAATTTTTGCTACACTTAGGCATTTTGAAAAAATGGTCAAAAGTCTTGTTAAAATTGTCAAAAAGGGTCAAAATTGGGAATTTGCATGTCTTGCATGAGGGTCAAAAACTCAAAATTTTCAAAATCTGACTATCTGGGTCTACTTAGAGCGACCTTGTTAAATTTAGTGATCAAATTAAATGCACAGAAAATTATTTCAAAATCAGACACAATAACACAGCAGATACCTTGGGAAAACCCTCCTCTTGAGCGAGAAAAACCCAGCAACAATATATCACTTATATATTGAATCTCAACAAAGAAAGTCTCCTTTTACAATAGGCCAATATGAAGGCCAAATATGAGCACCAAAGAAGGATGCAACACAGCCAACTCAAGATAACAATACGCTGATACAAAATACAGCCTCAATAGATATCAAACTGCCTTGAAGAACTCACACTTGATGAAGGATAATCAATAAGCGATCTGAAACTAATCACTCGAACTTCTGCTCTTGAATTGAACTTGCATATGAAGAACACGAACTGAATGAAATGAATAACAAATGGACGAATCGATGAGAATATATACAAATGATTAGAAGAGACACATCCCTTCTAATTGATCATGTTGGCCTCTAATCAAAAGTCGTGACTTTTAAATGCATGATGTCGGCTTTACGAAATTACATCTCTTCATGGAAGTCGGCCTCAATAAACAAATCATAATCCTTCTTAACAAATGAAGTCGGCTTTAAATAAATTGCATCTTCTTAAAAATACGCGCCTCTTCATTAAATCGAAATATATATATAAATTAGATAGTTAAAGACTATCATCTAATTTATTCAAATATGTAAGGTAGATTGGCTGGAAGTCAAGACCAACACTGGTATGAACATCAACACTCCCTCTCAGCTAGGGAGAGTACTTCCAACTTCACAAGACATATCACCTCAACGTGATGTTTACCACAATGGCTACAACCAAATGTGGAAAGGAAGAATATCACCTCATCGTGATATCAGATATCACCTCAACATGATATCAACCATAATGGCTACAACCATATATGGTATGTACAAGTGTTCATCACTTGCGTGATGTTGTCACCTCAACATGACTTTTCACCATGGGTCTCCCAGAGGGTGAAACACAAGTACAACAAAATCATCACGGATTCTCTCACGTGATGTTGTCATAAAGTCACACACATGACATCCACCATGACTCTCTCAGAGGGTGGAAACAAGGGCTTTCACCTCAAATCTCAAAGAGAAATGCATTGACAAGGGATTTCACCTCAAACTTCTCTCACGGAGAAGAACTCATTAAACAAGGGATTTCACCTCAAACTTCTCTCCACAGAGAAGAACTCATTATAGGCTATCATTGATACTGAGTCTCTTTCTCAGTTAAGGTTGGATTCTCCACCATACCAAGCTTATCTCGAAAGTACACAAACTTTATTCTGGAGAGAGGCTTGGTGAGAATATCTATCGTCTGCTCATCAGTGCTGATATACTTCAACTGTATAGCCTTCCTCAATACCATATCTTTGATATAGTGGTATTTTATCTCAACATGCTTGGTTCTGTCATGAAACACAGGATTGACAGAAAGCTTCACGCAACTCTGATTATCACAATGAATGATAGTAGGCTCCATTGATTGTCCAAACAATCCTGCAAGGAGTTTACGAAGCCATACTACTTTTCGAGCTGCCATATAAGTTGCAATATACTCTGCCTCTGTTGTACTCAATGCCACAGATGACTGCTTCCTGTTGCACCAGGATATCATAGCAGAACCCAAATTGAAGCAACAACCAGAGGTACTCTTCCAATCTGTAACACATCCTGCCCAATCAAAATCAGTATAACTATGTAGCTCCAAGTCAGCATCTGAAGAATATCTCAACCCATATCCAACTGTGCCACGCAAGTATCTCAGGATATGTTTAGTTGCAACAAGATGTATCTATCTTGGTTCACACATGAACTGACTAAGTGCACTCAAAGCATAACAGATATCTGGTCTAGTGTTGACTAGATACATCAAGGACCCAATCAGCTGTCTATACATTGTAGGATCCACCAAGTCTGAACTAGCTGCAGCCTCCTTCAATTTATGTAGGTTGATCTCCATAGGTGTAGACATGGATTTGCAATCCATCATACCAAACCTCTTAAGTACATCAATGGTGTACTTCCCTTGACTCAGAATCATCTCATCTGGTTTTTGCCAGACTTCTAAGCCAAGGAAGTAATGCATGAGCCCAAGGTCCTTCATCTCAAATTTAGAAGCCAACTCCTTCTTACACTCGAGAATCAGGTGATCTTCTCTAGTAAGAATCAAATCATCAACATGTAAAACCAAAATCAATGCTTCACTAATTACCTTAAAGTATAGATTAGAGTCAGCATCATTCTTCAAGAAGCCCAAACTTGACAGGTAATGATCAATTCTTTCATATCATGCACGAGGAGCCTGCTTAAGACCATACAGGGCCTTCTTTAGCTTGCAAACATGAGACTCCTTCCCATGTACCTTGAACCCATCAGGTTGCTCGGTATAAACTTCTTCCTCGATCACACCATTTAGAAAGGTTGTCTTCACATCCATTTGATGAATCTTCCATCCTCGAGATGCAGCAATGGCAATGATGGTCCTGATAGAAGTGTAGCGAGCAACAGGAGAAAATGTTTCTTCATAATCAACTCCCTCTTTCTGTGAAAACCCATGAGCCACGAATCTTGCCTTGTACTTCTTAATGCTCCCATCAGCTGCATGCTTGATCTTGAAGAGCCATTTCAAAGATACCACAGATTTTCCTTCGGGTCGAGGAACAATGTCCCAAACATCATTCTTGAGAATTGATTGGTACTCCTTTGTCATAGTATCTTTCCAAACCTGTTGACTGGAAGCTTCTTCCACACTAGAAGGATCAAACTCAATAATCAGACTCATCAAGGCAACATAACTAGAGAACTTATGTGGCCTTTTACTTTCTCTGAATGTACCTCTAGGAGCTGCAAACCTTTCAGCCTCTTCCATAGTTTGTCTAGCCCAAAGAGGTCTCTTTCTTCTAATCACAATATCGGTAGGCCCATCAGTAGGCTCCAAGGGCTCAACTGTATCAACATCTTCCTTTGGTTCAGAAGTCTCCCTTTGAATCTCAGGAGTATGGTCAACCTCCATATCCTGAGGAGGCTCATCATTGTCAATCTCCACATGAGTTCCCTTGGATCTTCTAAATGCAATATCTTCCTTGAATGTGACATTTCTATTGATTTCAATCAACTTTTGACCTAGAATATATATCCTGTAGGCTTTTGATGTCTCACTGTAGCCCACGAATATTCCCTTATTGCTTGAAGGCTCCAACTTAGTTCTCTTCTCTTTTGGAACATGAACATAGACAGGACATCCAAAGATCCTCAAATGGCTAACCTCAGGCTTCTTCCCTGTAAAGGCTTCTTTCGGAGTCATATTCTCCAAGACCTTGTGAGGACTTCTATTTTGAACATATACTGCAGTCCTTGAAGCTTCTGCCCATAAGAAGGTTTGTAGATCCTGGTCATGGATCATGGCTTTTGCTGCTTCCACGATTGTCCTGTTCTTTCTCTCTGCAACACCATTTTGTTGAGGATTATAGGGGACATAGAACTCTCTCTTATTCCCACCATCAACGCAAAATTTTTGAAAGCTACCAGAGGTGTATTCTCCTCCATTATCAGATCTGAGGATCTTGATTCTTTTACCGAAAAGATTCTCTACAAGAGCTTTGAACTCCTTGAACCTTTCTAACACTTCCTTATAGTCTTTAGTTTTCAAAAAATAAATCCAAGTCTTTCTAGAGTGATCATCAATAATAAGAACATAATACAAGAAACCACTAGAAGAAGGAACAAACATAGGTCCACATAAATCAGAATGAATAAGGTCTAAAATACACTTAGATCTACTTTCTCTACTGTGGAAAGGAGCTTTTGAATTCTTATCCATAGCACATCCTCTGCAAGTTCCTTCATGCTCCTGATTGAACTTAGGAAGTCCCGTGACCATCTTCTCCATGATAGGCAAGGCTTGGAAGTGAAGGTGAGCCAATCTTCGATGCCATAGATCACATAGGCTTGAAGAATCATGAACTAATGCTTGTAGAGGATGCGTACATAGCCTATAGAGGCTTTCATGTCTAACACCAATTACTTGAGCATCCTTGAAACTAGAATTCTCCATCCACACAAGAACTTTTCCTTTGGAGAAGGCAACTTGATATCCTTTATCTTCTAGAGCTGAAATGGAGATGAGATTGCGCTTGATTCCTGGAACATAAAGAACATCCCTCAACTAAAGTGTAATGCCGGAATCCAAATGAAGAGTAGAGGTCCCAATCCCTTTCACAAAGTAGCTAGCATCATCTCCAATAATAACTTGTTCGGAAGAATCTTTCTCCACCAAACTTGACAAGTGCTCCTTAAATCCAATGATGTGTCGAGAAGCACCACTATCAATCAACCAAGTGTTGGTATTTGTAGGTACATTGCTTGACAATGCTGAATAGAACAAGTATTCACATGAATCCTTCTGCGGAGAAGCATCATCAACATCTGCAACGGTGGCTTGTTGCTTAGGTCTAGTTGGACAATGTTTAGCAAAGTGACCAAACTTATCACACCTAAAGCATTGAATCTTGGACATGTCTCTCTTCTTCTTGGAGGAAGGTGCATCATCATTTCCCTTATCTCGATTCCTCTTGAAGAATCCTTTCCTTCCATCTTTTCCTTTCTTCTTCGAAGCATGGGAGGCGAGAACATGAATATCTTCATTCTTTGAACTTTGACCAATGCCTCTAGCCACCAACCTTGATTCTTCTTGAATGCAGTTTGCCCTTAGACAATCGAACTTAGGCAATTTTGATGTTGCACTGATTCCCTGAATGAAGGATCCCCAAGACAAAGGAAGACCATTGAGAGCAAGCATAGTCAGGTCTTTGTCATCAACCATATGTCCAATTGTCGAGAGCTGATCTCTCAAATCTGAAATCCTCATGAAATATGCAATCACAGATTCTCCTTTCGCCATCTTCACATGGTGTAGTTGTTGCTTTAGTGCAAGTGCTCGGCTGGGATTGTTCATTTCGTACATTTCTTCCAATTTTTAAACATGTCTTTTGCCGTCTTCAACTTAGAGACAATAGGAACGATATGATCCTTAACGGAATCAACCAATATTTTCATTGCCTTGATATCTTTCTTCACCCACTGCAACTTCTCTTCTTCCTCCTCAAGTTTAGGAACACTGGACTCCACAAACTCACCCAAGTCATTTTCACGCAAGGTAAGCATGATCCTAAATCTCCATGATGTGAAGTTTGATGCTCCCTCGAGTCTATCCTCAATCTTCAAACCGTTCACCATCTTGACAAAGGTAGAGATAGACAAGAAAATGTAAAGAAGAGAATAGAGTATTGTTGTATAAACAAATCTGATCACGATCTCCTCAAACCCGCTCTGATACCATGATAAATTTAGTGATCAGATTAAATGCACAGAAAATTAATTGAAAATCAGACACAATAACACAGCAGATACCCTAGGAAAACCCTCCTCTTGAGGGAGAAAAACCCAGCAACAATATATCACTTATATATTGGACATCAACAAAGAAAGTCTCATTTTACAATAGGCCAATATGAAGGCCAAATATGAGCACCAAAGAAGGATGCAACACAGCCAACTCAAGATAACAATTCGCTGATACAAAATACAGCCGCAATAGATATCGAACTGCCTTGAAGAACTCACACTTGATGAAGGATAATCAATAAGTGATCTGAAACTAATAACTTGAACTTCTGCTCTTGAATTGAACTTGCATACGAAGAACACGAACTAAATGAAATGATAACAAATGGATGAATCAATGAGAATATATACAAATGATTAGAAGAGATGCATCCCTTCTAATTGATCATGTCGACCTCTAATCAAAAGTCGTGACTTTTAAATGCATGATGTCGGCTTTAAGAAATTACATCTCTTCATGGAAGTTGGCCTCAATAAACAAATCATAATCCTTCTTAACAAATGAAGTCGGCCTTAAATAAATTGCATCTTCTTAAGAATACGTGCCTCTTTATTAAATCGCAATATATATATAAATTAGATAGTCGAAGACTATCATCTAATTTATTCAAATATGTAAGGTAGATCGGCTGGTATGAACATCAATAGACCTAGTCTACAAAACCCAGATCTCAATTTTTAGTCTCTAAATTTTGGGAAAATTTTTATTTTTAGAAACTTTCCAAAAATAGAACTTTTTTTTGGGGTTTTTTTTGGGTTTCTTTTCAAATGGATATTGGCAAAATTTTCTAAAAGTAGAAATTTCTAAAATAGAAAGTTTGGCTTCCAGGGTTCAAACTGATTTTGATTGGTTTAAAATACTTTTTCATTAGGCTGGTCTAGTCAGAATCATCAAAAGATCAGTTTTTCCCTGGTGGGTCTATTATGTTTTTTCAAGAGCTCCGAGGTCATTTAATGGAGGTTGGTCAATTGCCAGGTGTCAAATTCAAGGTCTCAAGCACTACACAGATCAAGGAATGGCAGAAGATGATTGAGGAATGAAGAACGAAGGAAGGAGTTTGGAGAATCTTGAAAATCAAGGAAATTTGGCTAAGTTTGGAGATGCTAGGCCCCTGCTTAGTTTAGGCACCTAGCCAGTCATGCCTTACAATTTTTTTAGTCTTCGGTAGTCAAAGCAATGGTGAGCACGAGGAACGATGAAGGAAAAGTTGAAAAGTTGAAATAAAAATTATCTTTGGCTCATAAAGGTGCCCCAGGTAGCCAGGGGTGCCCAACTTTTCAAGGCACCAGTTGATGGAGTTAGGGTTTGTGCTACTAGGATAATTTGCTCTGAGTTCAGCAGGCTCCATAGTGAATCCATCAGCAATGTCGTTGGATTAGTTAGTCAGCTGAAATTCGAGATTGAACAAAGAAGTCTTGGCAGAGAAGCAAACAACAAAGTGTTAAAATCATGGAAAATATTCTATCTTTGGGAACTTTGGGTGCCCCAAGTAGCTAGGGGCGCCTAGGGTTTGGAGCACCAAATCCAACAATTAGGGTTTTCCAAATCAATCATTGTCTTCAGAATCCTACAAACTACCTAGTAGATACCCCAGCCAGATCATCAGACTTGTTAGTTATTAGCAAATTCAGATTAGACGGAAAGCATAGCATGAAGGTTCAAGTTTGAAGGTTGAAAATCATATGGAAAAATCTAAGTCTGGAGATCATGGGCGCCCCAGCTAGCCAGGGGCGCCCAAGGATTTGAAGGTCTAAAAGTGAAAATTAGGATGTCATTCTCGGCAAGTTTCCTTCAATCCTAATCAAACTATTCAATGGAATCATCAGAGAGCCTATTAGATTTGTCAATCATCGGATATCATAGACTGATCAAAGGGGTGAAATTGAGTGAAATTGAAAAAGCCTGAAGAAAGCGGAAATCACAGAAAAAAATCTAACTCTGGAGGAGTAAGGCACCCCAGCTAGCTAGGGGCGCCCAACGTTTTGACCCCTTAGAATTAGTTTTTAGGATAAATCACCTCCAAAAGATCTTCCTCAAAATTCTTGGAGCTATCCAACGAATCCAGCTGTTAGTTCATCAGGCCATTCAAACATCCAGAAATGCAAAATCAATAGAGAATCCATCTGAAGGATAGAAAACATAGAAATTGAAGAACATCAAAAAAAGTGGCTAACATTGGGAGCCATGGGCACCCCAGGTAGCTAGGGGCACCCAAGATTTTAAGGCCTCAGAATCAGCTTTTATCGAATATTGCCTCTAGAACAATTTACTGAGATTCAGTCAAGCTATGCAATAGAGTAGTCAACCAGTTTATAGGATTCACCGAGTGTCCAAAAATTGAAGATCAAACTGAGGTCAAAATCAAGCAAAATGTTGAAAACGATGAAAATTTGGCCAAGTTTGCCAAATAAAAGTGCCCCAAACCAAGAGAGGCGTCCAAGTTTTTTATGATTTAGAGAAATTTTCAAATTTGCATCCTTCAAAATTCCAAACAGCATCCACATTTGATGAACCTGCTCAAACTTGGCATCAAAGATTTAAAGTTGGAGAATAAAGCATTTTTTTAATCCTCAAAACCTATTTAAGATGTCTTTGGCATTCATTATTTACTTTTTGTAGGTTGGCATCCAGAGGAAGAAAATTATCTTTTTCTTCTCATCAAGATTTGAAGGCCAAAACATGGTGCTTTTTTGAAGTTCTTCATATTTTCATGATCAATATACATAGAAGCTCGCTTTTTCAAGCTTTATTTTTTAGGGCATCACTTTTCAGAAGAAGGGGGTCATCTTTTTCAAAATTCATTCATCTGGGTCCGCTTGATTTTTTATTCTCTTCAACTTTGGAAAATTTTAAGTTTTCAAGAATTTGCTTTTTCCACGCTTTTTTAGGAAATCCTCAACTTTTTTGAAATTTGATCAACTAGGTCTATCCGAAACGAGATTCTCTACAAAACCTAGGTCCTAGCTTTTTTCGGAGAAATGCTTTTTCAAGGAAAAATCAGCATTCTATTTTCAGCAGTCTGTGCAAAAAGTTTCCAAACCTAGTCGAGTTTACAATCAAAAATCAAGTTTTTCAGCATGCAGCACTCTCCACTTGAAATCAAGAAGAAATCAACTTTTTGGCGGATTGAGTCTCCTCTTTGGGGCAATGATATTTTCCGAGAATAGAACTCAAAAGTAGCAGTGAACTTGAAGCTTTCTCCGAGCTTTCTTTCTATTCTTGTCTCTTTCTTATCCATTCTTTGTAAAAGCAAAAGAATCAAATTGTAATAGTTGGCACTTTCCTTGTTTTTTGCTTTCATAGGTTGTTAGATGGTTATCTTGTTTTAGTTTTAGAATTAAAGCTTGCATCTTGGCAAGTTTTGTTGTAAAAGCAAGGAGATTTTAGGGTTCCCTACTCTTTTGATTGTGTATAAATAAGGGCAGCCTTGCCCTTTTTTCTTTAACCGTTATTGTGATAACAAATTGCTGAGCCTACTTTTTCCTGCAACTTTGTTATTTAGTGTTTGTTCGCTTAGTGTAAGAGCAAGTTTGCAAGCCTGTAATGCTGCAAGTTGTTGTTCAGTTTATGTGTTTTGTGTCAAGTGTATTATGGTTGATCACTAAACTGTAAGCCTATTATTGCTACAATCCTGTTGTCCCAGAAGTGTAATCTTTGTTACTTGAAGTTTGAGAAAAGGAAATCTTATGCCTGTTTAGCTGCATTGATCTATTGTCTCAGGTTTTCATTTTATGTGTTATGCTTATATGATCTTTATTTCAACTTGCATCGAAAAGTATGAGTCTTCAAGTGTATGTCGGAAGAGAGTTTGTTTAAGTATCTATGTCAAAGATCATTCCTTTTTTACTTCTAACTCTCATGCTCTGAGTTTACTTGAGTTGTTAGAAGTGTCATTAGAGTAGGCTTAGTCGTAATTGAACTTCAAAAAGAGAAAATCTCAGCTGTGGCACTAGAGTTTTATAACCTTGTGCTCTTAGCTGAACAAAAGGATTGGCAAATTAGTTTAGTTTACTTTCTTTAAGCAACATTAGCAAAGAGGGAGCTTCCCCTCCTAATTCGAAGAGCAGTTTATGTGTGCATAGCTGTTTGTTTCTAATCCGCATTGCAGAGGTGCGAATTGAAACACCGACACTATTCAAATAAAATTTCCATCATATGTATTTGACTTTTTGGATCTACAATAGATAACTGATGTGCATCTTGTGATGGGGACACATTTTGATCATCTTCATCGATTGATCCTTTTTCAAGCCAATTTTTTGGGTTCAAATTTGAGAAGCCATTAATGTTTGAATCTTGAAATGCTAGATCATTAAAATGCACATTGAAAAATATTAGTTGGTAGCAGATTTTCCCATCCATCATATTTTGACACAAAAGCTGTACAAAAATGATTTAATGTTTGCTCCTCTTCCTTGATATATACTTGACATTATTCACATACGGCTTCAACACTCTCTCCTACAAACTCATTGAGGGTAGCCTATTTAGTACTTTTGTCTTTATTGATCATAATTGGATATTCTATGTAATAACCACCCCTAAGTTTTTTGTTTGTTTGTTTATTGAGTATGATGTAGATTGCAGATTTGTTTTGTTTCAAAGTTCCATTCAGCATGTGTGGCATTTATAGAAATTACATTGCATTGAAAGGACATGACATGGACTTGCAACATATCATATTGAACCATTACAAATCATCTTAGCATATAATGATAATTGAAATCAGACTTAAATAAATACATTTCAGACCTGATTACAGTCATATAAGGTCCATTCCATTGTCATAAATTGAGCAGAAAATGCATACAACTCCTCATGGAAGACGCCAAATGCATAAATTATCAAACTCCAACACTCTCCTTCACATTGGCCAACATTCAACTGAGAAAAGACACCATTAACACGCTGTTGCAGACCTCTGTAAATTGTTGCTTTGAGAAGGAAGTCTGAAAATGCAAAGACCCAAAATGGTACAATTCTCTAGGAGGGGCGATCAGATCTAGTAAATTAATCCTTCACCAAAAAACACAAATGCAGGCTCAAAATGAGGCACTCAGCTGCAAAGAATCCATAGAAACAACACCCAGAATGATGCACTTCCAACATGCGGAATTATGAGGAGATCTATGCTTCCAGCCACTCTGAAAATGTACCTTTTTAGAACTCAGAAAAGATATATCAGACCTCTGAAAATGTAATCAAACAGCTCCAAACACACTCCCAAAAGATGCAAACCATTTATCAAACCAAAATCTTTGATCCCAACTCAAAATATGGAAAATATTTTCATTCTAACACACCAAAATGATGAATATCATTAAATTTGTGAATGCAAAGGTGATCCCTGAAGTAGAATTACTCCAACCAGCTAGGGTGGATCTCTCACCACCGAAACCAACAACTAGAGATGAGGATTTTCGTCCTCAACCAGTGGTATACAAATCCTGGAGAAATCCAATGGAGTTTCCTTAAGTTGCCAAAGTTCTCATATACAATTGAGAGCTGAAACTCATATTTATAAAGTGAGGGAAACGTTAGGGCAACTTGCAATTGAATTTGAATGTTTTTTCCCTCATTTCATTTTATGAAATGACATGAAATTACCCCAAGAGGGGCGTCCAATTTTATGCCTCCAAAATTTCACTTTTAATATTATATTTAAAATTGACATTAATCCCAAACTAGGCATCCCACCTTATAAGGCATAACATTACCCTTAAAAAATGATAAATAAATTCCCTTTTAGGCACCACACAAGATAAAACATTGACCCCTTTTTAAAAACAACTTTGCTCTACTAGGCCAAGGGGGTCTTTAATAACTTAATAAGTCATAAAATCCCCTTTTGAAGACTGAAGAGGATAATATGCCAAAACATTAGAACTCACCAAACTGCAACTGCCAAGCATTGCCCAAACTGCAAACCTTGCACTGTATTACTGCCAAGACCAGTTTCCCAAAATAGCACTTACTAAAAATAGTGAGTGTGTCCAAACACCAAACTACCCCAAATTGAGATACCCTGAAATTTACTAAAAATAGTAAGTGCTAAAAATTCATTTGCTAAAACTAGCAATACTTCCCACCTATTATCAGAGAAAACCTAGAAAAAACCAAAAAGCTCTCTAGTGACATCAATATACTCCTCTGAATATGTAGTCATAGGTCCTGAAAGATAGCACCAATTGCCAAATGAGGAAACCCTAAAAAGGGGACATTACGGTCCTACCTTTCCAAAAATTGCTTGTCCTTAAGCAATGCCATCACAACTCCAGGAAAAACAAACTGATCCACATTAAAACCAAGTAAGATTCCAGGGTCCCAAGTCAATCTCAGAATGGAACCACCATGTTGACGTTGAGCCACTCTGATAAAGACTATGATAACATCGTGCCACAACAACACTCTCCTCTCTTGGAAACTAGGAAGGTAATCATCATCAATCCCAAGCTAAGACACCTGTAAGGGCTGAAACCTAAACTATGATACATCGCCTATTGAAACATCCTTGTAAGGTCCATAATTGCAATCCTTGAAACATCCTTGTAAGGTCCATAATTGCAGCTGCAAACTCCCATGTACCATCCTCTATAGGAAGATCTCTCCATCCTATCAAATGCTTCATGATCACCCTACTCCTTAACGTATGGTTGTATCTCCCAAAGAGAAAATGAAAAATGATATGCAAGGTAAGCTCCAGTGGCCAATAATTAGATGAAACTAGCCATACACACTCGAACTCAATTTGGCTCCATTCCCCAAATTTTGAAATTCTACTCCTTGCAATCCGCTTGTATAGCGACAAGTGATATTTGATATGATATCTAAAGCACAACCACCTGTGCCAAACCTTCCGCTGCTCCACTTTGATATAAATAATGAACATCACTCAACCAAGGGTTGTGAAGCAACTCACCCAAATCCTTGTGAAGAGATGCACCAACCACACCAATACCTATGATGGTGTCAAGAGTACCTATACTGTCATAGAATGTTAGGATCTCATCATCCTGCAAGTTCCCAACATTGTAGTAGCAGACCCAAACACTCCAATCTGCCCAAACAACTACAAACATGAATGTATAATCTAGAAACTCAATGATCAAGTAGAACAGCCATCAGCCAACAATGTGTGAGCTAGAAACCAATGGATTAGGGTTGGAAATTTCCTGCTCTCATTCTCATCTCTATGTGTTGGACTATAGTCCAATTGAAACCCAACATCTACAAGCACGTGTCACTCAAAATCAAATACCTTCATGACATCAACTTCACATCTCTCAAGTCCTGAAATTAGGATAGCCTTATGCTCCTTCAAAGAAGCATCATCATGATGGTGTGGTGTCAAAACACAAGTAGACTCAGTGAGCTCAACAATGATGGTTAGACTCCCTACCAAATCTGAATCACAATTGTTTCCTTCTACACATGCATATATAGCATATATATCATTATGTGTTGATCCACAATGTGTATGCATAACTACCTCCCCCTTAATCATGACTTGAACCTTCAACAGGCTCTCCAATTGGTGTGACTTATGTTCCTTAGGAGGAAGATTATTTGAACAAAATGAATTTTCTAAATCATACCTCTCATCAAACCCATGCAAAGCTGATTGCTCCTTGTGTTCTACTACGATAAGAGGTTCATGCCGCACATGCTCAACCTCCATAGCTTCTTCCCTTGAAAGAAATAGGGGTCGAAGAAATGTCTCTCTCTCCTGCCTCCCATGATCTATATGACTGATTCTATTCACATACGGCTTCAACACTCTCTCCTACAAACTCATTGAGGGTAGCCCATTTAGTACTTTTGTCTTTATTGATCATAACTGGATATTCTATAGTCTTCTCTTCACCCATATGTGCTGAAACAAAGAATTCTTGGACTGAGTTGACTATTAATGAAACATTATTATATTTTGTTGCAACCTTTTTTTAGCATATGTTTGTTGCTAACCTTTGAACGTCGGTACCTATTTTCTTACACTCATGCATGAGATCTATTGAAAATGAAGATGAAGATGACTCAAACTTCAAAAGGAAATTCAAATTTTCCTCCATTTAAGACTTGCTCTCTAGGTGTTACAGAAACTTACCAAGATTTGGTGAGAAACTCTCCATATAAATTTGATGATTTCACAAGTTCCTCTAAAGTTAAATTATATATAGGAAATTGTTCTTTATCTAACTGTGATCTTTCATTGATATGAAAAATATCAGCCTTTTGAAACTGAAATTTCTTATCGAAATTGCCCTTATAGTTCACAAAACTTGAAGGGGCATTCTCTTGGGATAAATAAACATTAGGCTCTTTTGACAATGGAGCTAGATGTTGAAGGAAAACATCAATTTCGAGCATGAGATTCTCTATATCTTCATTAGAAATCAATTGAGATCTTTAATTATTAATGTTTATTGAAATTTGTAAAACTTGAAGCTGAAAATCCAAAAAACTCTTGATAGAGAAATATTTTGCAATTATTTTTTACTACATTTACTACAAACTCATCAAATAATCCTTGAGGAGACATAAGGTGAAGGATCATTTTTGTGTTGTTGGATTGGGAGAAACCAACATGGCTTTGGGTGTTAGTGGTTACATTCCCTAGGTGAGTTTACCCAAAACTACTAGACCATGGAGCTGAAATTCAAGATAGATGGGAAGGTCACACTACAGAGTCTTTCAAGAGGATGGAGAGATCTTTTCATAGAGACAAAGTGGCTTGGGCATCACAATGTTTGACCATGAATGTAGGGCCATTTGAGGGTGAGAAGTCTTATCATGTTGACAGTCCAATTTTGGACAAGCATCGCATAGTATTTAGTATTATACCTCTAGGATTGTCATTGGAGAGAGGATTTTAGCATGTCATTGAGCTTGAGGATGGATCCAAGCTAATTATCACTACCCCTTACCACCATCCAAGGAGGCATAAGGGAGAAATATAGAAGGTGATTAAGGAGTTGTTGGATGTGGGACACATAAGGGCGAGTTTTAATCTATTTGCATCTAACATGGTTTTGGTCAAGAAGGATGGTATCATGAAAATGTCCATTGATTATAGGGATCTCAACAAGAAGAAAATTAAGAATGGTTAACACATTCCGAAGATTGGTGAGTTGATAGATGAGTTTCATCAATCGGTGAACTTTTACAAGATTGATCTTTGTTTAGAGTATAATAAGTGTTTCATAAGATCTTGGTGAATAGAAAGTGCTGAATAATAATATTTACTTACCATATGCTCTCACCTCATCCTCATAGGATCATGGTAATTAGGAAGTGGTAAATATTTTATATTAAAATTTGTTTAGATCATCACATTTTCTTGTTAAAAAAGAATGAAAAATGATCCTCGATATGCAGCAACACTCGTCCATTTCTAGAACTTTGAAATTATCTTGCAAAATTAAAAGTGTGAGATGATAAAAATCCTTTCATTGAAAACATTTCCTGCTACAACAAATAAACCCGCAGCAATTTTAGAAGTTAAAAATGTGGGATTAGTGATGCAAAGGAAAAGCAACTTCACACACAATGGGCAATAAAGAACAAGAAAATGTGGGTTTCACAACAGTATGCACTTGATTCGCTGATCTTTCAATAATGATAGCAAATAACACCCTGTAAATTGTCCTATTTGCTTGTTTCCAAAGGTTCAAGTCTCAAGAAACAATCAACACTCAGTTGTTCTTCATTCTTAGGCTTCTAAATTCTTTAACCAAACCCCACAAACCTCATTCAAACCCTAAGTAACAGTGTTTAACTCATAACAATGCATTTTCACCAAACCGTCAACAAACTAGGATTTATGATATTCTAGATGCTAATAAAAACACACTATCCTCTATAAATCATGCAAATTAATGAATTATCACTTTCCCTTTGGTGGAAACGTGCACAAAGACCTACAGAAATTATCTTCCAAATTCACCAGTTAGAACTTGAGATATGAATTTTTTTAACTCACTAAAAACCCTAGTTTCTGAACAGGGCAGTGAGCACTATTTTGATCATAACTTGAGAAAAGCTCAATGAAATCACCTCAAACAAGTTGCATTTGAACCTTAAGACATGCCATTATCATCCCACACAATCACAAACTTGAAACTAAGCCGTAGAAGGCCGTACCAATCTGTTCTTTGCTGTTTTTTTTTTTCAGAAAATTGTTGTAAAAAATGATAAAACAGGGTATATGATGAAATCTTGCTCCTCAACTTCTTGGAGCATGTTTTTTCATTGATTCAACATCAAAGAACTTACAAAAAAGCAGTTACACTCGAGCATAAGTCCTTTTTCTCCAAAAGCCCTAATGACTATATCATTAAACTTGACATTTATGCCTTTTTTATGCAACTTTTAACCCTATACCACATCTAGGCTAGAAAACATTACAAAAGATTATACATATGGTTTTCTAAGACCATTTTTTTTTAATCTTTTCTTGACATACAACTAGGATTCACAGAACAAAATAGTCTTTAAAACATCAACTAGGTCTCTTGGACCTTCAAGAACAATATTCAAGTGATGCTCCTGCAGCAATTAAGTTTTCCTTTTGAAGCCTTAAATATGTTGTTGAATACATTGTTGTCCTATTAGGAAGTCTAATGTGATAGGCACAAGTGTTTTGCAGATTTGGTAGTAAGAGAAGAATTTGATAACCATTATATATAGTAGTTATAGTTGAAGGTTTCTTATTTTGGACTCTTTCTATTACATGTAGGCACCTTTCATTAATGGAATTCGCTCTTTCTAATTTTTTATATCTTAGCATACCGTTGGTTATTTGATCAATTTTTTATTTATTTCATATTGCATATAGGACAGTTGATTATCAATATTCTAAAAAACAATTAAATTCATTAGGAAATGTGTTCACAAGTAACATGTGATTATGTTATTTTCCCCCATTAACAAACCATTTTGATCAAAGTATGGTGAATACTTGTAAAATGAAATGTTCAAAATGTCCCATTATTTATCATTTGACTCATAGAAGCATAAATCCTCAAAAACTCACGAAGAACTGATTTTTAAAAAATCTTCGGCGAAACAATTTTTTCCTGAAAAAATCCCAATTTAATCAGCCATGATTTTCAAGGGTTTAAATTGCAAAAAAAGTGTAAAAATTATGTATAAATCATGAAAAAGTTGCCCAACCAACACGTTACGAAACCGTAATGCACAAAATCACTATTTAATCAGATTTTTTCATTTATTTTTAGCACAAAATTGAGCATTGGCTGCTAAGACATGGTTCACTATCAAAGATTCACTAGATTTCATTAGGTTGCTGAGGCAAATCGCAGGTAGGCAACCTTGAATTGACATATATTTCTAATAGATAATAAGGACATTAATATACATGTTCTTTGGTGGGCTTCTACATTTGATGTTAAGGACATTAACATGGAATGGTTAAGAGATGTGCTTCTTTTTTCTCTATATTCCACCCTACTGTCATTTGCCTTAGGCTTGTAGTAATGCTTTCCATGTATATAAATCCAAAGACACAATTTAGTGGGAAATAGTAGACAATATCATAAATACTAAGGCTTCTATCTTATTTTTTTAACATATCTGAACATTATAAAAGTACTTTCCAAAAGTAAATATAGAAAGCCAGACTAAATTGGAACGAAACTCTATTGGCTTGGTATCAACCTAAAGAGGTTTGTTTTCTTTGAATTCTTGTGATCCTATCTATTCAAAAGAATTTTAACATTTAATTTGTCAACAGTAATACCAAGGTGCTTGTTTAGATTATCAAGGTTAGGTTGGGACAAATTTCCTTTTCAGGTGCTAACAAAGTGTGATAATTTGGAGCTTCTATTTGACATTGACCATCAAGTTTGAATGATAAGCGGGTAGGGTAGTGACAATTGTATAAACAAATGGGAAGCATAAGTATATACATAATAGTATATACTAATATAGACATTATGGAACCGAAAGCATAATGGGTTCCTATCAAAAAGATAAGTCAGCTTGTAGTGCTGAAAAAGTAAGCTGTAGTAGTATTTTATATCAAAATGAAGGATTGTTTTGGTTATATTTAAATTTCCTATATATTTTGCAAGCTTAGTGCTTTGTTAACTGGTGAAGCTCACTATTTAAATCATGCCTTGCACTTGTTCGGGAACTACATTCCATTTAGGATTGTCATATACATAGAGTTTCAAAAAGCCTACAAGGAGTACAATAGCAGTGCATGAATGCTTTAGAAATATATAGTGTAGCATTCCATGCATGTTAAATGGATACCAGGAAAACTAATACATGCCTTGAGAGAAGTCATGCCCTAGTCTTGTGGGCTTATCTTAATCCCTCCCAAAGTAGGCCTCCTATATTTTCTCGTTAACAATCTAGATAGACTTCAGCAGCAATTGTCCCATTGAAAGGGAATGTTCCTCGTACTTTGATTTTCCATTGAATTTTGTACCTAGAATCTCTCAAATTCTCAACTCAACGTCCATCAAGTTTTTAACTCCATCATCCACTTATACACAAAATCAAGGAAAATTTACATGAATAATAATAGCTAAAATCGTGGCTCAAATAGTTGCTCTCTTATTTTGTACTAGCAAGTCTTTATTATCTAATGGAAAAATATTTAACACTCCTTTCACTCTCTTACAAATCTGCTAAAATAGTTATCAATGAGAACATTTCAATATCATTTATGGTCTTTTGAGATTTAAGATTTTGTTTCAAAAACATTTTCTATTACTCTATCTTGAGCTTGAACTTTGCAGTTGCTTCCTTTGTTACATAATTTCCCTTTCACACTCTTCATATAGTCCTCTTTACCATTGTTCTAGAAATTGCAAGTATTGTTAAATCACAAATATGAACCAGTTGTTTCTTGTTTTGTAATTTATGATGTCTCCTCAACAAAGGAAAACTGTCTTTTTAATGACTTTCTTGAGCATGAGGATTTTGAGATCCTACAGGCCAACTTGGATATCATGAGGTTGAACGACTTAGGAGAAGCTTTGTACTAGGAGCTTCATCATCAAGACCTGCAGCCTTCTAGCATAGTTCTATTTGTAGTAGCAAGAGTCATTGGCCACATTTGATTTTTTGGAACTTTGAACTTAGTTTATAGGTTGACTTTGTACAAACTATATTGTAATTGAAATGTTATTAACTGTAAGCATTTAGTTATTTTTTATGCATTATGGAGTATGCTTTGTGCAATGCAATGTAATCAGTAATATGAATATAAACAACAAAATCTTGTTTTCTACAATTCATGTGTTAAAACTGTATTTTATTTGCTCTCTATATCTTTATGCTAAGAAAATGCTCTTAAGTTTTTAAAAAAGTAGTTTTTGTCTCTTTTTCTACATTTTTTTTACGGTTTTTTTTTTAAATCCAATTTTTCCCAATTTATTCACGGTTTTTTCAAAACATTTTATACTTTTGGTTTGCTGATTTTTCCCCAAACAATTTTTTTTGCTATGATTTGACTTATCCATAATTTCATGAAACATTTTTCTTGCACACTATGAATCACCAAAATAAACTACTGGTCTACTTAGAAGTATGAATTTGATCTTGGAAGCTAGTTAGATTGTGCATTCAACTAGAAAAATTAACAAGAAAATGAGAAACTAAACTATGCATACTCAAATTTACCCTCAAAAACCTCCTAAATGGAGGAAAAACCTGCTAGTAGGTGCTGATAGCACATCTACCTGAATTCAATTACTTGGAAGAAAACAAGTACAAAGAGTTGTTTACAATTTGGGAGTTATTCTTACTTTGTCAAGTCTCCTATGAATTGTAACTGAGCTTTTCCCTTCTGCTAGATGCATAGAAACACATTTCCAAACTCCTTGAACCTTGCTAATGATTTCCAAATACCAATATCGACTTGTTGGGAAGTCCTATCCACTGGAAGCCTCCTCTTGGAATATGGAGCATCAAAAGTCACAACTGATTGTTTCCCTCGCTGTTGACTAAGTTGTATTAAAATCACTGTTCTTAACAGGACTCACCCCGGCGGTGTTGGAATCACTGTTCTTTTTGACAGAACTGCCCTGTTGTTTTTGAAAATACTGCCGTTGGTTTCAAAAACACTGTAGTCATTTTCGCAACCACCACCTATGACAGTCAGTGGTCTTGGCAGCCATAAAACAGTGAGTGCTTATGCTTTTCAAAACTTCGGATAAATTTTCAGTTTCTTTTCTAGACATCTTCTGGATCCTTTTTGAATCGTTGACATTGTATGACTTCCCATTTTTGTGAATCTATCCGCCAGTCCTAGTTTGTGATCAATCTTTTGATTCTTATGAAGAGAGCTACAAATTATGACTTTCTGTCTGGACTTGGTTACACATGCAGTCACATGAATTTGTTTTAACACATGCTTCTTTTATTTTCAAGATCATTCATTGCCATTTCCTATATGTAGTTAATATTTATGCTATTATTTAGTTGGGTGCATAACAAGTGGCTTTACTTTGTGCCACCAACATATCCTTGTTCATCTAGAACATAAAAAGATCCTGCAATTTTACTGTTTCTCTTCCAACAAACAAGGCGCTAATCCTATTAAGGATGAGTCACTGAAGCTATACAAATTTATGAATTTTTAGTTTCTGCATTGTTAAATGTACCATTATCCTATTTAAATGCATGTCGAATCAAATAACAAATAGTGGATGCCACATGTAAACGTGCACTCTATATTTTGGGGTGTTAGTTATATGCAATTGTACATGTGTTATGAAACATCGTTCTCTCTATCATCCTCTTATTTCATTTTTTGAACCTAGTGACCAAACTGTCAACTGAAAGGTTTTGTGGGATTCTTCTTTTTGAAAAATCTCTATTTATGCATAGGTTGTGTAAACTTGTAATCTTTCATACTTTTTCAATTTTCTAGCAAAGTGCTGAAATTATAGAAAACAAAATGCTTTTATGATTGAGATTGCTGCATGAATTATACAGGTGATGAATGTATACTGTTATAAATACGATACGGGAGGACAGTATTGGCCAGTTGTGCATAATGGCACCATATTCTCTTTGATCTTGACACAAATAGTTGCTCTGGGAGTGTTCGGGGTGAAGAAATTCCCATTAGCTTCAGGGTTGATGATCCCACTAGTTGTGTTTACTCTTCTTTTCAATGAGTACTGCAGGCAACGTTTCTATCACGTTTTTGAAAATTACTCTGCAGAGGTATCTCCTACACTCCAAACCACCTCTGCATGCATTTTTTTGTAATAAATGACACGTTTCTCAATGGATAGTTGTATAGCTCCCGATTCATGGCTTTATAGTCTGCACTTTCAACACCTGCGTAACAGTTTGGTTTTCTATAAAACTGATGAAGTACCTCAGGGTTTCTGCCTTTAAATCCGCACGCATAATTTATTAATTAGCAGCTATCGCATTCTTAATATAATGCACATTAGTTGAAACATATTGCATTCAGGGGATTAAGAGTGACGATAAGTAACAAGAGTCATGATTAGATGTTGTTTACTTCCTTATCAATATGCCTTAACTATGCTGACTTTTATCTGACATGGACACATTGGCAGATTCTAATAAACAAGGACAGAGAAGATGACCAAAGCGGCCAATTGGATGACTTCCTTAAGACCTTAGATTCTAAATATTTGCATCCAACTTTACAACCAGTTGAATTGTCTGACTCTGAGAATAACATAGAAGTTAGCAAAGAAATTAATGTGATTTCTGAGAGAAACTTAAGAACCAGCATGGTTAACTATCCACTCTTTAGAATATTTCATCTATCAAGGCTTAAAGAGATTTACTTATGGTTGTCAATGACTTTGTCATATCAAGAGAGGAGAGTATCAAAATAAACAAAACTGAAGTGTGTTGCAGGATCTGCTTATGCAAAAGAAGAGGCCTATCCTGCCATTAGAGATTTTGAATGTCGTCTGCTTTCTCCCATTTGTGCTGCCATTGTCTATACATTATAAATTTACAAAAGCAATCGAGTGATTGGAGGGCATTTAGGTGTTCATAAGGAACTTGCAAGTACTGGCTGCAATTTTATTATTTTTATAAGTTGCATTCCAATTTTCCTATCTATGTCTTTCAGTTTGTACAGACCATTTCTATTTTATGTAGATACATTCATTGTGTAAAATATATTTTTGTGTAAAGCCATTTGCTATTAGAATCAGTCTATGTTTCAACAGGTAGTTTGTTGTTGATGACCTCCATGCTTTAAAAGACTAAACGCTTAATTGTGCAGTTGGGTTGGTTAGTTAAATAGAAAACAAATGAGTTGAATATTTGTGTTTTCAATATTTAAGTGATTTTTTTGACAGTTTAGTGTTAATGTACCGTACTCGGCCGAAAGGAAGTTCAAAGTCATCATTGACATAGACATATCTCATACAGAAATTATAGGTGCTTGTTATAAATCTTCTCACATTGCGAAGTGACTGAAACGATAAAAGTCGAATGCAGATTGTATTATTCAATATCATCTTTATAATTTGTTGAATAAATATGGTGGGTGGTCTAATAAAATAATTGATTGTTTACTGATAATTTTGTGATCGCTTCAATGCATTTTGTTTTGGTGATATTGTCGTCGTTTGTAATAAAATTAGTTCGTATCAATGACAAGAAAACCTAATAACCCGGTTGAATTATTCCTTTTGGACTTTGAAGCTCTTGCTAGTGTTAACTTTTAGTATTTAACTCGTGATTAAAAACTTTTAGGGAATCAATTAATGTTTCTTGATTTTATAACTATGTCAGAATTTTGTATTCACATTTCAACCAAAGGTAAAGCAAAATTGCTTAATATGCAAGAATCTAGGTCTCGTACTCTATACAAATACTATAGTTTTAGGGTGGGGTCCCATGGAGGGGGCTTTCTAAAAAATTTCAGTTGGTGCTGCTGAGATTTTTTAGGATTATTGGAAAGTGGGTGGTCCCATGAATTTTGTATCATAGTTTAAACTTAAAAGTTTAAGCTCTTATATTTATGGAAGATGGTGGTGTCATGAAGTTTATTATTTTGCATATTCAATTCAGCAGCTATTGTTGAGGAAAAGATTCTAATTAATCCTGTAACATTTTCTTTTTTCACTTCAAGGACCCCTTAGTCCTTCAAAATAAATCTTGAAGCCCCCCCATGGGACCTCACCCTTAGAACGACCCGACTTTTACTGCCACCATTTCTTGTCCAAATTCACAACAATTAGAAGGTTGATAAATAGAGAGAACCAAAAGAAACTGCAAATACAAAAAAATATATGATTTGATGAGGCAATTTTTTTTGGAATAAGTCGTTCCATTCCTAGTTGGAGGCATACTATGAAAGATTTTAGTAACCAGAAACAATAGAGAAAAAAAAACATATGTTAAGGAAAATTAAATATATATATTT
Source organism: Sequoia sempervirens (assembly GCA_007258455.2). Lineage (NCBI taxonomy): Eukaryota > Viridiplantae > Streptophyta > Pinopsida > Cupressales > Cupressaceae > Sequoia > Sequoia sempervirens. Next base: position 785,470,144 of record VDFB02193867.1, on the reverse strand, counting down.
TTTAACAAATTCAAATTCAACTAAATATACATCACTTATTTTTTCTCCTAGAAAACAAAATCACGAGTATAAATCATATCTATTGGAAATAACAAAAGTGTAAAATGCATGAAAGTTATCTATCTAATGGGTAAATGGCCCAAGTGTCGTATGCTGATGAGATTAGCAAAGCTACATCAAGGGGTCACTCAATTCTTCACAAATCACTCAATTCTCCACAAATTATATGATTAGAGAAACATTATTGCAATAACTAACATATAATATTGGGTTTCTATTATATACCTACATATACATATCTCCACAAGTTATATGGTTAGAGAAATATTGTTGCAATTAATTGATGTAAAGAAAATATAAAGATTTGAGAGTTTTTTAGTTTTTAAGATATAGTATTGGGATTCTATTGTGAAGTCCCAACCTTTAAACACATACATATTGTATGTATTTATGAACACATATATGCTTCAAGTGGTGGTTTATTTATGTATGTTTTGAGTGGTGATTGTTGTAGGTATGTGGGTACGTAGGTAGGTATGTACATACATACCTATTTGCATATCTATATATACATACACATACATATACATACATACATACATGCATACATACATACATACATTCATATATTTACATGCATTACATAATGTATATGTATAATATATGTATGTATATATGTATATATATTACACATGTTTACTCACTGGATGGATTTCCAAGTACTACGAGAGTAAACTTAAATAACTTACATAACTTTTGTACTAGAAGATAATGCATAAAATCATCACTTGTCTTTATTGATAGAATGTATGCCAATAAATCATAATATGAATAATCATAGCAATAGTGACAACTGACTACATGATTTCAAATACATATAGTACGTTAGCGATGGTTGAAGGGCCAACCATGACGTACCTTCATTACACTAATTATTTCATCAGGAACTAATTCCCGAAACCACTAACATACATGACAACATGACAAGTACGTACACAACAAGTACATGAAATATTAAACTAACTAAAGTCTTTTATTACTCATGGCTAACTAAGTACACTTTCGATTGGCTACATCATCTCCCCCACAAAGTAGTCATCTTCCAAATGATTGAAAACCAAAAACTGGGGTACAAAAAGGGAATTAAGAAGAGGGAGGGTGAGAGGGCACCCCTGGATGTACAGATGAGGATGGAGTCGTAGTCGACTGTTGCTGTTGAAAGCGCTGGAGCTTCTGGTTGGTTGCCTTCTGTCGCTCTCGTGCTAACTTCACCATATTCACTGTCTTCATGAGTTTGGCTTGTGTTGTTGCCAATTCCTCCCTCATGCTCGCCAAGTCTTTGTCTTTTGCAGTCAACTAACCCTTCCTCTCCCTTGTTAGATGCCCTGCCTCCTCTAGTTGTGTGTCCCTCTCAGCTAACTATCTATCATTCGCACTCAAAGCCTCATCCTTTGCTAGCAACATTTGTGCTTGCTCTGCCAATTACCCCTCCATAGTGGCAACTCTCGCCTTCTCCGTGATAGTCACCTAAGCTAGTTGTTCCTATGACTTGTAGATTTGCTTCACTAGCCCCATGCAACTTTGGGTTGCCTGGGCCAAAACCCTATCTTGTGTTGTTGTGGCCTCGTCAATGAGGAGTGTTAGTTGGCGCCATTGTAAGATGTCTTGGTAACACTGCTCCATACCATGGAGCACTGTAAGAATCTTGCCATGCCTTCCTGCTACCTTTGGTCGGCTTGGCTACCAGGTCGTCATCATATTGGGTATCTCCACGCTCGACCAACCCCTGAAAGTGAAACATCGAAAAAACTCTCCACACCCTTACTATAAAAAGGCAGAATGCGTTCGGTCTCTTGTTCTACCAAGGGATCCAGCCTAGTAATGAGATGTTGGCCAACCTCCCCAACTTCCTACATGTGTATACCCATCACGCTCAACTCTATGATGTACCTGTGGAGGGTGTTGATAGGGTCATGAGGGTTCGACAGTGTCATCCATACTAGTCCCGCGAACTCGTCCTCACTGGATGTTGCCTCTTCAAGTTGCCCCCATCTTTGTCACCTTGATTGAGGATGGAGGAGCTGCACAACCTGTCTGTGGAGTTGTTTGTGTGATTGGTCGTGTTACCAAATGGTAGTGTTGTGGCGGTGATTGAGACAAGTACAACCTAGCCAAACGAAAAGCCCTCTCGCTGCCCACTTGGTTGTGTGCTCGGCTGAGTGCTCGATGGCGGTTGTGTGCTTGGTAGCAATTGTTGTGTACTCTCATGTGCACTCATTAGTTGGGTGGTTGGCTATGGTTGCACACTCAGTACTAGTTGGATGCTCTCCTTAGTGCTTGGTTGTGTGGTCTTCTGGATAGAGATGTGCAGTAGCTCCTTGGCAATCCTTAGCAATGGCAGAGGGGTCTATGCTAGTACACCCATCCTGCCTAGCTAAGATTTAAGGCCTCATTGTCCTCCTCTCCTCCTTCAATCGTGGCCATTACTGTTGGCTTGGACATTGTTGGCGTCCCTTGTGCTGTCAGCGGAGAGACTATAAGGATTGCCTGCTAGGGCTCGTTCAGTGGGTCGACAATAAGTGCCTCCACCTCCTACAACCCAACCTCTCCTGCCACTAAAACCTCGTATGTGCTCATCTCATCGTCCTCATCAAATGACACTTCAATAGCTGCCTCCTCTATGCTCAATGTGTCGCCATCTGCACTTTGCTCTTCGTTATGCTCATCCTCATGCTCCTCTCCACTCGGCCTTGGAGGTGAGTTGTCTATTTGTCGTCTCCTCTTGGTCAGTGGTATCAACTGTTGCATCTCATCCCTTGTACTTTGTATGCCAAGGTTGGCCCAGTAAAATATGGTGGGCCATCCATCTTCGATCTCCCCTAGTGGTTGTAGTCAGCCCCAATGACTAGTGGACATTGTCAATGAATTGCATCCAACAACAACCCTATGGTGTGCTACGTTATGTAGAAGGCCTTGTGTCGAAGACAGATGAACTCCCTCATGCGTTTTGAGAGTTTGAACACCTAGTTATACATGATGTTAGTGGATAGTTTAATCATCAACCTAATCATCTAAACTGCAATGTCGGATGCTTTGCTTGCACCCGTGAGTATGCTCTTAATAATTTCTAGCACGCACTTCCACTCGACGTGGTTGAGGAAGCTCTTCCGTAGCCCCCTATTCTTGGCACCCCAAATGCTATCCCTTTCCTATTATGTCAGGTTCGACCTCTAGACTCTTGCTACCAAAGCCCCCTGCTTTGTCAAATTTCCAAAAGGCTTTGTAGGTGCAATACCTCAAGAAGGAATGTTGAAGACCCTCGTGAATTTTGGGGCGTCGTACCATATTGTGACTTGACAGCCTCTGTAATTGATTATTGATTTGTGGTCGTGTCTGTCGTAGTTGATTATCAACTAGCACAAATAAAGCTCAAATTTTTTGGCATTAAAAAATGATAGTTGTGCCTTGTCTACTTGCACTCTTTTTAGGGCCTTCTTTAGTATGTATGCATCTGGCGTCGAAAGCCACCATGAGCGGAATTCCATGCCGCTGAGGCTCTCCCATGTGATGGTCTCAAGTGTGACTGTGTCATCACTTCCTCTCACCATGGTTGTGTTTCCTACAATTTTTGGCCGGATGATTTGCAACTTCTTGCCTTTACTGCTATTGGTTGCCATCTTCTTTTCTTGGTGATACTTATTCTTGTGATAACACCAATGTTCTTTAGGCTCATAGCACTTGACCTCTAGAATTGAATTGTCTGTGCTAAATACTGGGAGTTGGTAGTTACAATAATTGTTTCCTCTTACTCTCCTTGGCAGTGCATCCTCCTTCTTGACTGGCGTGCTTTGATTCCTTTTTCCTGTGTGCTTTGTTATCACTCCTCTCCGTACGGTTTTCCTTGCTTTGGCTTTGGCGATTTTATTTTTTGTTCTCCTTGTTCTACTCTTGGCAATTTCATCTTTACTTTTCCCTTGTTTTGTACGGCTTTTAATTCTTTTGTTCGTACGACTTGCAATTGGCTCCGACGTACAGATTTTATAATTCCCTCGTATGAATTCTTAGACAATTTGGTGGTCGCACGCTTAGGTTGATAACTTGTACGACCTTTTAATTCTCAAGAATGGTTTGGCCTAGTACAATCGTACAATCTTGCTAGTTGTATGATCTCGTACGAACTTTTTATTCTCCTCAAAGCGTACGACTATTGGCTTTCTTAATCATATGACCTCTACTTTTATAATCTCGTATAGTCCAGGATTTATTAACCCATATGAGGTGAGCTCTAACTTGTACAACCCCTTTTTCCTTTCCTTGTACATTTGCTTTTATTGAATTTCGTCTGGCAATTAGCTCCTTATGTCATATAGGTTTCTCTGTATCTTATGCGATTTCTTTATTTATGCCTCTGGCTTGTATGGCCACAATTTCCTTTCTTTGCACAACTTCTTTATTTCATACGACAATTTCTTCTCTATAGTGTACGAACTTTTTCCTCCTGGAGGCTATCACAATTTTCCAACCTATCAAGTTCACCTTTGGTAATTAGCGAAAGTTGCTTTCATTCAATGCTTTCGAGAGTTTATATGTCTATACGATCTTTAATAAATTTACACTGATGCGTTGTCTTATAATATTTCTCACCTTTACCTTCCACACATTGACTCCTTTCATTTTTTCATATTTTTTAATTTTTTGCTTTCCTTTACCTTTCTTTTCTCTCTGCCCATCTCATTTTTCCTCATCTCTTTTTTTGTCTCTCTTCGTCTTTTTTTCTCTCTTCCTCGTCTCTTCCTTTTCTCCCCCCCTTGTCTCCTTTTTCTCTCCTTTTTGCCTCTTTTTTCTATCCTACTTGTCTCTTTTTCCTTTGTTTCTTTTTTCTCCTCATCTCCTTTTTCTCTCTCAAATTTTTGATTTTTTCTATTATCTCTCTCCTCCCCATCATATTTCCTTTTCACACCTATAATTTCCTCACCTTTTCAAACTTTCAACTTTGAGGCGTAATTCCATTTGCATGTATACAAGGGTCTTTTATAACACTCTTCATCGCAACACGTACCCATGAATTTTATATCAAACCACTTGTCTACTAGAGGGGTGGGACCTATGCCTTTAAAACTATCAACATATCGTCCACCATATTGGTGGTACCATGTCACGTCCTCCCCATCCACTGTCGGTGACTTGACTGGATTTGGTATGACTCCATAGCCTGACCTTCATCACCACCTTCGCTACCCTTGGTGTCTTTTGCCTATTTGTTCTCATATACTTGAGTACATCTTTTGTAAATCCATCAACATGTGACACAAAAGTATCCTCGATCATTATAACTATCTTCAAACACGGTTCGATCTTCTCCACATATGCTTTCCATTGCTTGTCATCCCACCATTCTTCTGCATCACTGTCACTTGGCTAACGCTCGCTCCATTCTTTTGCATCTTGCTCTTCCTTCTCTCTCTAAGCTTCCTCGTCCAGCTCCTTGGCAAGATACCCCCTCCTTATGCCTTCGTATGGGGCCTGGTAATTCCGGTGTCCCCATATCCATCACCACAAGGCGAGTGTTCTGAACACTGCATTCATCAGATGCTTGTGCACCCAGGGTATTGCAATACCTTCAACTTTCTTATTTTCTAGCCTTTCTTCAATGATCTTGTCCTTGCCTAATGTGGTCCAGTCTTCCTCTACGACATACCCATTGCCGCCTAAGCCCCAGTCTTGTTCTCTAGTGGCTTCCTCCTTCTCCACAGGCCAATCTTCCTTGGTGGAATATCTAAGCATGCTGATGGCAATTGTATCTCTCTTCTCCTTCCTCTCCTGGTATAGTTTCAACTTTGACTAGTTAATGGCTTCTGGTAGCAATGACCAGTCCAAATTCTCCAACCTCATGGAACCATTGTCACAAACCTCTAGGATTTTAAATGGCTTGAGCCACCGAACCTTGAACATCCTCGGTTTGATTTCGTTACGACTGTTATACTTTAGAACTAGTTGTCCTGGCCGGAAATTCATTCGCTAGAGATGTTTTTTGTGCTAGAATGTCCTTCTCCTCTGCATAGTTTATGTCACCCATTGTGTCATTACTCTTCGCTCGTCAAGTTTATTGAGCTGGTACAATCATTCCTTGAGACTCTTTGCATTGCCTAGTTGGTTCTTGCCAACTATCCTTAGGCTCAACACCATGTACTCCATTGGCACCATTGCTTCCTAACCGTACATCAATTGAAATGGTGTGTGCTTGGTTGTCACCTTGTACATCGTACGGAATGCCCATAGTATGACAGGTAATCTCTCTTCCCATTCAACTTCTTCCATGCTGCACAACTTATGAATGATTGACACCAACACTTTGTTTGTGGACTCTGCTTGGTCATTGGCTCACGAGTAGTATGGGCTTGACAAGTTATGGAAGATTCAACACTCTGTCATCATCAACCGGATGATGGGGTTGAAAAAGTGTCCCCCACAATCACTGGTAATTTGAATTGGAATTTCATACCGTGTTACTATCTATTTGTAGATGAACCTCACTAGACTCTGTGTTGTGTTGTCAAGCAATGCTTGAGCCTTTGGCCACTTCACCAGGTACTCTATGGCAACCACTATGTATCGACACCAATGCAATTGAATTCCCTTTAGTGGTTCGATAAAGTCAAGTCCCCAACGTTCAAAAAACTCCTAGGGTTGGGACAGGTATAAAGGCATGAAGTCCTATTTCAAGGGTTTCCTTACTCTCTAGCAAGTGTCGCAGCCGAACACCCATTCTCAGGTGTTTGTATTCATAGTTGGCCACCATAGGCCTACCAAAAGAATTTTCCTTGCCCTGGCATCCAAGCTCATGTGACCTCCTGCTAGACCCTCGTGCACTTCTTTCAGTATGCCCAATATCTCTTCCTCTATTACACATCTCCTGAGAATCTGGTTTGACCCCACCTCGTATAGCAACCTGTTGATCTATTGGAATGTTTTGCTCTTCAATACAAGTTTCCTTCATTTTGTTGGTGGCATCTCCTTTGGGAATGTTGATGTTGATAAGTACTCCCCAATCTTCTCGTACCATGGAGGGAGTACTGCAATTTGAAATAAGTGTGCATCCGAGAAATCTTCGTTCACCCCACCTTCAACAGGTTCACCTGACTGGATCTCTGACAATTGGTTAACTATCACATGGATCTTCCTTGGATGTACGAAAATCGTGAATTTGAATTATTGTAGGAGCAACAAGCATCTACTCACTCTCCCTTGTATTATTAGCTTGTCAACTAAGTACATCAAAGCTTGGTGGTCCACATAGAACGTGAACGGTGTCGCTAGCAGGTAGTGTCTAAATTTTTGTACTGAGTGTACACCATCTCAAGTGCTTCATGTTCAATCGTGCTATAGTTCTTCTCTACTTTTGAAAGTAATTGACTCACAAAAAACACTAGGTTGTCAAACCCGTGCTCCCATACTTGCGTTAGTGTTGCTTCAATGGAAAAGTTGGAGGCATCCACGTGTATATGGAACTCCTTATTCTAGTTGGGTACGCTAATATTAGTAAGCTGATCAATCGATCCCTTAATTCATTGAATGCCTTTTCTTGTTCCTTCGCCCATATGAATGGTTGTCCCTTCCTCGTCAATAGGTCGAGAGGGTAGGAGACTTGTGTGAAGTTCTTGATGAACCTTTGATAATACCCTATGTGCCTAAGGAAGGAATTTACACCAATGATGTTTTCCAAAGCATCTATCTGTACAATTACTCTTATTTTGTCTAGATCTATTTTTAGTCCAGCTTTGTGTACAATGTGTCCTAATAGTTTCCCCTGCGACACCATGAATCTACACATCTTGGGATTCAATGCTAGTTAGGCTACTCTACACCTCTCCATGCATTCTCTGAGAGCCTTCAAGTGTTTTTCCTTGTCATTGTAGATTGACTAGTTGTCCAAGAACGCTTTAAAGTTGTTGATTGACATTTTGTCGAAGATATGTAGTATTATTCTATGGAATGTGGTTGACGCCTTACATAACTTGAATGGAATTCGGTTGTATGCGTACACTCTATCCTCAACCACGAATGTTTTCTTCAGCTTTTCTTCCTCGGTGATGCTAATTTGATTGTATCTAGAGAACCTATCCATGAACGAGTACATCTTGTGCCCGACGACCTCTTCTAGGATTGTGTCGGTGAAGGGGATTGGAAAGTGGTCTTTAATTGCACCGTGTTTCAACACTAAAATTTGGCACATATTCGGATTTGCTCAAATTCTTTCTTTAGAGAGATGATGATCAGTGATACCCAGTCGTTGACTTCCACCTTGAATATAATTCTTGCTTCCAACATCTTCTCAATCTCATCTTGTACTTTGGCGGGGTAATTTTTGTTCATCCTATAGGGTCTCTTTCGTACGAGTTGGGCTCTCAATACGAGAGGGATCCTATATACACACAACTCTGGCAGTATGCCCTTCAAGTTATTGTACATCTAGGTGAAGGCATCTTTATACTCCATGAAAATTTGAATGCCACCACCTCTACTACAGGGTCCTAGTCATCATCAACAAGGATCACGTTAGGCTCATATTCTTTGCTGAGGTTTACTTTCTTCAGTGTGGGCTCCTCAGACTTGATCAATTTGTCTCTTTCAAACTTGTGGGTTGCCGTCTCATCCAATTCTGTCATGCCTTCTTTGTATTCTCTGTACTCTGGTGGGAATGTCTCATTGGACGCACCCTTTTCTTCTTCCTCCTCTCCCTCTCTGATTTGTAACATGTTGCATTCTAGGTGGAACACTTCGTAATCCTCCATTTTCCAATGAAACGACCCATTTAATGAGCTGGTCTCGTCCTCCAAACAACTCTCAAGTTCTAGTATGCCATCGTGTTCAATTTCATTTTCTTCCTCCCTTCGTCAACATCTGACTCCCTTCCATTTAATTCTAATCCGAAGGAAGCCAACTCTTCACTCACAGCCTAGTTCTTCAAGTCAATGACATACTTCTTCTCATTGCTCTCAATCGAGAGTGTATTCCTCTTCCAATTATGATCCACCTTGGCGGCAATCAACCATCCTTGTCTTAGCAATGCGTTGTATGCCTTCTTTTGCAGCGGGATAACGACAAAGTTCAATAGGAATTGTTGTGTGCCAATCAAGACTTTTTGTGCCATCAGGGTACTAAGAGGTTTGGTGCCATCCTGGTTCACACCTACTAGGTGGAATGTCGAGGGCCAGAGGGTTGGCTTTCCTAGGAACTTCCATGTCTCCTTTGGTAGGACATTCACACCAGAGCTTCCATTGATGATGGTTTTAGAGAGTTTCCTCCCCCTAATTTCCATTTGTATGATAGTCATCTTCCTCCTAACGTTCATTGTGAGTAGCATTAGGTCTGTGGCCTCTACTACCAATTGTGTCATACTCTCGGTTAGACCCTTCTGAAGGTTGTCTTCAATGACGTTCATGAATGCTACTCTCAATTGAGGCATCGTTTGCAGAAGGTCTGTTACCTTAATTGGTATAGTTGTGTGAAGCACCTGTTGTACGATGTTCTTCTCAGACTCTGATTGCAACAACATACTAGCCGCCTTGGAGGTTCTTTGTTCTTTGGCCATTGCCTCTTCTGCTTCCACCTTGGTCTCTCAGAGTCTTTCTTTCTCCGTATGAGGGTCTAGATAATTGGCCTTCTTTGTCTGTGCCCTTGTGATTGCCAAGACTTCCTCATTAGCTAACTCCAACATGTTGATGCCTTTTTGCTTTAGGCAGTCGATGTCTATGTGATCGCCAGGACCACACCATTTGTATAACCTTCCACCCACACTTTGACCATTCTAATATTCCTTGGCAAAGTGACCCCATTCATTGCACTTCCAGCACTGTACCATGGGTTTTCCTTTGTTGTTGTACTGTATTTTGCTTCTTGGCATACTATTATTACTTCTCTGATTGTTTCAAAATCCACCAGGGGATGCATTGTTGTTTTGAGGCTTTGATAGTGTGGTTAGAGGGGTTGACTATTCCCCTTGTTTGAAAAACACTTGTGAACTCCTTGATGGAGTGTCCCATAACTTGGTAGATGTCACAAAACATTTTCTTTGGGTAGTTTTCCTTCGTGTGGACCTTTTGTTTTGCCTTCATTACACCATAATTCATTCGCCTCCTTCGACACTTGTTGGCTTGTAGTTCCTTCAACATCCTCATCATGTCTCGAAGGAGAGCTTGTAGGCTTTTTGACTCGTCTGCATTGCTCTCCCCCATACTTTCGTCATCATTCATTTTCTTTTTACCCCACAAGGATGTCTTGTTTTCACTCTCGATATCATTGCATAGTTATATGCTTCAACATACGAGGATGGAGGTACCACCTTTAGTTTCTTCCGGAGGGATGGAAGTAGTCCTTCAATGAACCACCTCTTCTTTAGGCCTTTTGTTGGTTGTGTATCCAGTTTCCCCACCAACTCCTTGAGTCTACAATTGTAGGGTCGTGCGTTCTCATTCTTTCCCTACTTTGTGTTGTAGATTTCCGCTACAATTTCATTGTCATCTTTGGGGAGTTTAAACTCCTGCTCGAATGCCCTCTTTAGTGTTCACTATGATACTTTGTGGATTGCATCAATTCGTTGTACCAATCAATTGCTACTCCCCTCAATGTCATTGGGAATGCTTTCAACCAATAGTCCACATCATCTTGGTCGTTGGCTACCCAAATGGTCTCACACATCTTGCAATGCCATACCGGATCTTCTAACCCATCCCCCATGAACTTTGGCAGCTTTTGTCTCTCAGCTGGTGGAGTCACTAGCCTTCCTTGATGTCCTCCTTGTGTGTTGGACCTAACTGGATTAGTTCTCTTGCTACGTCTCGGTGCGTCACTTGCACTCTTGGCCACGTACGAGTCTCCCTCGTGTCCTCGATCAACGTCCTCTACACCTTGAGTCTCTTGGGGTTCGTTCTAGTACTCCCTCTGCCCTGGGGTCTTAGGCTCAGATCTTCCAATCCTCGACCCTTTGTCATCGTTCGATATGGACAACTCCTGAATGCATCAGATGTTGCTCTCGAGCTCTTCACTTAGTTCATTTTAATTTTCATAAATTTAATATCTTTCTATGTACGTTGTTCTAAAGGGTCCTTTGTCCCTTTCCTCAACAAGACTTTGGTGTGATCTTATGATAGATTGGTCTATTCCATCAAGGTTTTGGTGTGCTCTTATAATAGATTGATGTATTTCAATTATATCTTCATTGATTTCTTTGTCAATTTGATTTAGCCTTTGTCATCGGTTTTCTTGCTCCTATAACCTAAGTGATTGCCAAACCTTTTCTTCTAGTGTTTCTTGCTTAATTGGTACTCGGTTCTTATCCTTATTAGGCCTTATGGGCATTAAATGTTGGTGGTACGATCATTGGTTGCCAAGAGTACGTCTTTGACTAGTATCTCGTTCTTCCTCCTTTTGCTTGGTTCTCCTCATACTACTATAGTATCTGTTGCCTTCGACGTTCCTGGTCACTCTTCGTTCGAAGATCTTGCAAGATGATGAAATGGCAGGCTAGTAGCCTCTGTAGTCGGTTGAGAAGATGATCGACCTCATCTTTAACTTATAGTCTGTCCCATATGGCTGCTTGAGGGATCTCTTTCCTAAGAGCTTCCCTTTGTACGTGGTCCCTTAATGATATGTCCCACAGGTTCACCAAATCTTGTGTCAAATCGTCTTCTCATTCCTTGTTTGTTTGCATGGGTTCCTTCGTCAGTCCACCCGCCATGACGCCATTCTACTATTGGGTGATTTCCCTAAGTACGCTTAGGCAACAATGCCAAATGTTTACTCACTAGATGGATTCCAAAGTACTATGAGAGTAAACTGAAATAACTTGCATAACATAACTTACATAACTTTGGTACTAGAAGATAATGCATAGAATCATCACACCTATCTTTATTGATAGAATGTATACAAGTACAATCATTACATGAATAATCATAGCAACAGTGACAACTGACAACATGACTCTGAATACATATAGTACATCAAGAATGGTTGAAGGGCCAACTATTGCGTCCCTTCATTACACTAATTATTTCATCAGGAACTAATTCTCGAAACCACTAACATGACAACATGACAAGTACGTACACAAGTACATGAAATATTAAACTAACTAAAGTCTTATTTATTACTCATGGTCGACTAAGTGCACTTTTAGCTGGCTACAACACATACAAATATATATGTATATACACATGTATATACATATATATTTGTATGTATATATATAATTATATATGTATATAGGGATAAAAGTACAAAATTGTGTCATATTTTTGTAAAAGAAATGATCAACACATAAATTATATCAATTTCGACTGCATAAAATTGACTTTTATGTTTTTGAATTTCAATATGATATAAACTAGTGAAATGTAGAACTCTTGAAGAAGTTTATATTTGTAATTTTTAAATTAAAAAAAAAAATGGTGACATATTTTTTATAAATTTAAGAGTACAATTTGAATTGTGAAAAACTTAAAAAAAAGTGAGGTTGATGAGATGTCAAAAAAAAAATTTATTTAATTTATTTTTATCTCCAAATATGCAACGTCATTATCTAGTGTATAGGAAAAAAAATTGATAAATAATTTTTTGTTAGAATTTTTTAATGTGAAACTTAACTGGATGTCATAGTATTCATGGGACATTTACTTTTGTCAAATCTTTTTTTATCATAAACAAAAAATTATACTCTTTTAGAAAAGATTCTCTTTTATAATGCACTATATATTTTTTTCTGCATATATTTTATATATTTAAATTTTTAATTAACTTCAAGTTTAATTATAAAACCTACTTATATGTATATGCATGTATATAAATATATACAAAATATACATAAATACATACCTATATATACATACATATGAATATATATACTCAAGTATGAGTATGAGAGAGAGGCTTGTAATGCACAAGGTGTTGGACACTAGGGAGGTTTTTGAATACCCCATTTGATTTTTGGTTTATGTTTAGGTTTATTAAGTGGGCTAGTTTTAGTCAATTATCAATTATTATAAAGTTGGCTAATTAAAAATTTATTTCAAGTAGTGGTTACTAATTGCCACATTGCATGTGCTTCTTAAGAAAGGATTTACACTTGGGAGCCGTGGGATTCAACAATTAATACCACCCCATAGAAAAAGACCACAAAACATGTCAAAATTTCAAAATAATTATTGCAGGAAATCAAGAAATGCATATAAATGTCTTTTTCATCATCTGAAAACCTAATGAAATTTTGAGCAATTTAACATTCTAAAAAGCAATCAACGTAATTCAAGAGTAGAATAAGTATTATTATACAACATCATCATTAGTCAAGATTTATGTTAGCAATGTGTCATGCAAAATTTGTTTCATGTTTTATGTTCATTGTTTTAAGAGTATTAACACTTGTAGGACCTCCAATCAAGCATCAAATTCTCCTTGCATGAAATGTGTGACATGACTTTAGTCCACCAAGGAAAGTAAATTTGAATGGTAAGTTGCAACACTTGTGGTTTATCATTTGTTTTATCCATTTGCCTCTACTTGATCTAGAGTAAACACTCTTTATCCAACATCATCATAGTTGTTGTGGAGGTGAAAACACTAAGATAGGGTATGACTTTGTGAGGCTCGTCGTTAGTTAGACTTATGGACATCATATTTTGGTTGCTATGCTATGATCACACTTTGATACATTATAATTTTGTCATATATTTTGTGATGGAAGGTTGTGAACATTGAAATTATCCATTGTTGTGCATGTTAGATTAATTACTTTTATGGACCGCAATTTATGAGTATGTTGATTATAATTAATTGATTTTATTAGTATCTTGAATGATATAAGAATTGAAATAACATGCTTAGAGTAGAATATGTGATATTATGTTAATCAAACGAATTTTGAATTACCATGCAATGTGAATGCATATATGATATTATGTGGTGATAAGTGGATAATGGAACGACTATGTAAATGATTACGAGCATTGTGGATCAATGTGGTATTATAAGTAAAAAAGATATTGCTTTGAGTTGTAACATGTGTTTGGATTTTTGAAAAGAAAAGAAAAAGTAAATTATGCATATGCTTGTGTGTACAATGAATGTAATATATATTGTACTCTATTATATTATGTTATGCACTTTGATTTAATTTCATTGGTGATTGGACTAATGCTTTCATGAAGTGTGTAGGTAAATTCACCCTAGCCATGGGAGTTGGAGGCTACTAAATAGACCATGTTGTGTTACCCAGTTAAGCCTAACTCTACCACATAGAAGGGCTAGAGTCTTATATGTTGTGTTAAAAGTTGTGTAATTTGTGATATACATGTTGGGGTAAGTGTGTAAAGGTTGAATTGTTGGAAACTAAATGTTATCTCAAAAGAAAATGGTAAATTCAAATTTCTTATTGAATGCAGTTTTAAGAGTCAATTTTGTCCTAATTTTAGTTAATGGTTGCTTGGTATAAACCCTAGGCCTATGACCTAAAGGTTGGGGGGTATTTTTAGACTATAATCATGGTCATATCTCATTAATGACCCCTCTTACATTGCTTGTAAGAGGGGAGACGAAAATGAGTGCATGCGGCCATGTGAAGACTATGCCTCATAAAGGAGAGGAGGACATGGTGGTTGGGGTTGTTGGGAGAAAAAATTGAAAGAGAATTGTTTGTAAGAGGATTTAGGCATTCTATTTTTTTTTTTGCTAAGGAGAGGAGATAGGAGAGTTGGAGGAAGGGAAAGAAAGATTGGGAGAGAGCAAACAACAAATTATTTTCATGATTTAAAGGTAGGATCTTCACCCTCTCATTTGGTTGCTTGTATATGTGTGTTAAATCTATGTTGTACCTTGTTTATTTGGTTGTTGGTTGGGTTTCTGTATGTGTAGTGTTTATTTGAATTTGTGTATATTGTGGGGTTGACTCCCCAACATTGGTAGTGAGCAACCCATGTGGGGGATAAAGGGGGGAGAGTTCCCAATGAGGGAATATGCATATTTCATTGTAAAAATTTGGTGTTGTAGCTATGAGAAAATGGGTATGAGTACCCAAGGGTAAGAGTACCCTTTGTGAAAGAATGAGGAATTTGGTAAATATGCGAAAGGAGAGGGTTGTTGATTTGAAGTTTGTGTGAAACATTAATGGTTAGTTTGGCCTATGGATGTGATCCTCCTAGCCCCTCCCCATAAGACCTTTGAGAGTTCTTTTTGTTGTGTTTTCACCTAGGCTAAATGAATGATTGTTGTGTAAATTTATGTGAAATTCTATTTCAATTTGGGAAGGGTTGTTGTGTGTCACCCAGGTCTGTTTTTTAGCCTCCTCACTTGGGGGTGGCTAGTTTTCCAACCTATGGTTGGGTGGTGAGCACCCCATGGCTTGTAAAGGTTCTATTTAAGTGCAAGTTGAGAGTTTGATGAAATTTTTAGGTCTCGAAAGAAAGCTTTATCCTATTTCTAGTTGCAGATTTGAAGAGTTCTACTCTTCCCAGATTGTTGCATAAAGAGCTATGTGGTGGCTTTCTCAATTCTATGTTGGGTAGAGGGTGAAATGTGTTTTTGTTCAAAGGAAAGAAGTGTATTCCTATTTTAATATGGAACTATATGTTGATTCAAAGGAAATGTGCAATCTGCTTAAGATAATATGTTTGTTTAAGCAAGAAATATGTTTTGTTAAAAGAACTGTAATCAATGTAGTCTTCTTTCAAAAAAAAAGTATTCTATTTTAGGGAGAAATGTTAAGCTCTGAAAGATGTGTTATGGTTTCACAAGGATTTGCATTCTAACTATAGAACTGCAACCTTTCCCAAAGGATAGGATATTGTGTAGACAAAAGTATTTTGTTGGCCTATTTAAGAAAAATGCATAATACATTCCGCACTTGAGTTTGAAATGTATTTTGTAAAGGCAAGATGTGTTCTACTTTAAAAAATATATTTTGTTGTAGTTTGCATTGTAGCGAGTCAAGACCCTGGAATAAAATTAAGAAGTTCCATATTATTGAGATAAAAATGTGTAATCTATTTTTCAAATGTTGTTGATACTAAACAATAGTTGGAATGTGTTAAGTTCTTTAATCTACTAGTTACAAAAGTAAGGGAAGCATAGCATTCATTGGGAAATAAAGTAGCTATGTTACTCATTCAGCAACCTGGTTATTACTTAATTGTTTTGAAACTTTTATGCTTACTGTAAGAGCCTATTTTCATTATTATGCATAACAAATCAGTGAGAAACAAAGGTAAAATAAGTAATATTCAAATTCTTTTCTATTTCTGTTGGAAAGTTGTTACAAAAGAACCCTCTGTGAGTCGGGGGTATTGTATAAGTACCACTACCATGCTTCCTTCTAGTACTAGCTAAAGTGTAATTCTTTGTGTAGAACTTAAGAATAGTAACTTCTATGCAACCCATGAAATTTCCCTTACAGTCTCGTAGCTTTCCATCACTCCAGAATGCTCCCTCGACTTGAGTTTAGAGGTAGATTTGTGTGTAAGTCTTTCTCCATCCTCGGTATATCTACACACAATGATTGTATAGCCTATTAGATCTTGAAGTGAAACATGAATCAAGACAAATGGAATACAACCAAAATAAAATAAAACTTTAAGCATAGGGTTTTCTTTAAAAAAGAAAGAATGTATAATAATATAAATCCCTTTATTATTCTTTTGGAAAAAAAAAAACTTAGAATGTTGTTGGCATTGTGGTGCACCCTACTATGATTTCATCAATTTTTTTTGTGTGGCCCCAAACCCTATTCAGCTGTGTATTAAGAATAATCATAAAATAAAATATATGAATACATAGATAAAACAAAATTAAATCCTTGACACCAGCGTGAAACTAAGTAACCACGGTTCTCAGGGTCATTGTCAAGTCACCTACAGAGGACCAAAGCAATTGTGAACAGGTCATAAGAAACACAACTAAAACGACTTCAAACGCCCTTGCAAGGATAAAAAGAAATCTTTTTCCTTTAATTGTTGAACGAAATGGAGTGCAAGAGATTTAATAATAATAATAATAATAATAATAATAAGAGAATGTTGAAACTAAAGTGAATCAGAGAAATTACCTGTAATTCTCTTTGTGAGCCATCTTGACACCATGATCGATCGACCCCCAACCACTAGTCCTGCACTGGAGCGTCTTAGCCGCCACCTTCTCTTCCATCGCTGCCCCACACTTCCCTCTCCATAGCATTTAGGATTGTGCATTGGGTCTCTTATTTTGATGTGTTTGTTTCACCCTAAAATTTCATTTTATCTTCCCTTCATAACATTTAGGTTAAACCCTTAGCGTTCCTTTTGTCTTGTTGTGTTTATCTCTACCCTACTCTTTAATCGACGACCTAGTTTGCTTTGCAAAATAAAGCCAAAAGTTTAATAAATTTTTTTATAGAAAATGAAATAAGGTGATGGGACGCGCTATCATAAGTTTCCCACGTGAGGATCTAAAGCCTAATCTCAAGTATAATTTTTCCTTTAATTTAATTTCATCAACGCTCTAGTCTCGAGCACCTCCTACTTTGGAATGGTAAGAAACTTTAATATAATATAACATCTTTTTAATGCCAGTCCATGCTATGGTAGATAGTATTATAATTCAATGGTGATGTTTTCCCAACACGAGATACCATTAACTTTATTAATGAGTAAAATATAAGTTTATGATGCTAAGTGTTAAAGTCATATCCTTGCCACGAATAATACATGAAATAAAATAGTTACATGGTAAAAGGTGGAAGAAGGGAATATATTCCCATATCCTTAAGTTAAATAAGGTTTATATAAGCACAAAGTGGGATATTACTAGGAATTGTAAAAGGAGAGGAGTCATTTCCTCCTCATTCAATTCTCTTTTGTGTTTTTCTTTAAAGGAAACATAATAACTTGGAAATAAAGGAAATGTTTTATATTTAATTCTTGAAAATATTTCTTAAATAAAATTTTTAGAGTGAACAAAAGGTAAATATTTAATTCTTGTAATTATTTTTTTAATCTATTTTTAGGGTGAATAAAAAGGTAAATACATAAAGATAAATATGTTATTATTTGTTTATTTATTTAGTGATTATTTTAATTAATATTAAGTAAGAATAATAATATATAAATATGTTATTGATTATTTATTTCTTTATCTTGTTAAGAATAAGTAAATAATTAAATTAATATTAAATATGAATAATTAATTCGACATAAAAATTTAATAATTAATATACAATCATTCTTCCCACTTTCGTATTTGAACTTTAAGTTTTGTTGATAATGTTGACTTCATCAACTTAGGTCAGGGGGTGGGCGAGGAAGGGTACCCCTCAAAGAGTGTAGGGAAAACAAAGGTATGTGTAGGACAATGGGGGTCCAAACTAGGCCTCTAAGTGATGATGAAAATTCAAAAAATTAGAGTTAGGCAACTTGACATAAAAAATTGAATAGGTTATTAACATAATTTGAAAAATATTTAAGAGAAAAAGTTGTAGCAAATTGAATGTAGTTTCTAGGCTATTAGTCTTTTTTTAGAAAAAAATAAATTTGTTTTGAGAAATTTTAAAATTTCAATGTAGTGGTACTAAATTTTTCAAGAAAAAGATAAAAAGCAGGTGTATGTCTGACCACCTTAAGTACAAGAAAAAAATCATACTTTTTTCTAAATTTTTCAATATAAGTAGATGACAAATGCCCAGATGTGTCGGATTTTTTTTTGTAATTTTTTTCCATGTAAATAATTAGTTATGATTTTTTTATTAGAACTTTTCAAAATTATTAAAACTTTTGTGTTTGACCACCATAACTTGGTCAAAAATTTATGAAATTCATTTTTTTTTATCCTATAGTATGCAAAGCATAAAATGTGGTGCATCTTGTAGATTTGAAAAATGTTAAGTAGTTTGAAAGTTATAGAAGTTTTTCAATTAGCCTATAAACTAGGACTTTAGACGTAATAGAAAATCAATAATAATTATTCATTAAATTCAAAATAAGAAAAAAGTTATATTGGTGGAAAGCTGAGAATTTTTTCTATTAACCCTTTTTGTTTGATGAAATTTAGATAAAAAAAAGTCATCAGCCACAAGGGCAAACTTCATAAAACTAAGCAAATTTTTCAAAACACTTTTTTAAGGTTGACTTTCTAGGTCAGACAATCTCAAACCAAATCTCGAGCCAATATCTGTTTTGGTTTGGTAATACCAAACCAAAATGGATATTCGTTTTGTTTTCAAAATAGATATCCATTTTGGAAAGTGGGAACCCAATTTTTTGAAAAACAAAACGAATATCCATTTTGAAGACCTAAAAAACCCTCTTTAGTAAAATCGGCATAACTTTTGTGTTTCTTATCAAAATTTTGACTTTTTATAGGCGTTCGAAAGGTTATTGAGAGCTCTACACAATATACTAGGTGGTGTTTCTATATTGTACACAAAAAATAATTATAATAATTTGAACTTCATATTTCATTTTTGAAACATCAAATACTCACTACTTTCACATGCAAAGTCTTTTTTTCATGATTTTTTTGTAGCACTCGCCTTAAAATACTTGAAACATTATAAAAAGTAACAAATAATGAAATAATTATATTTTTTGTAGCAAGGAGATGAACAAATCTTCATGAATCATCATTTCTCTCTATCCCTTTCTCTACCTCTCTATATAGGACTATGTATCCCCTTAAGCTCTAGACCTATCCCTCCCTCCTTTCTTCTCTCTTTGTCCCTCTTTATACTTATCTTTCTCACTCTCTCTCTCCTTGAGATCTAGACCTATCTTTCTACCTCTATCTCTATCCTTTCTCTCTCTCTACCTCTCTCTCTCAGGTCCCTCCCACTCCCTCTCCCTCTCTCTCTCTCTCCATCTCCCTCTCCCTGTCCATCTCCCCTGTCCATCTCTCTCTATATCTCCCTCCTTTTGAGGTCTCTCTTCCTTTTAAGTCTCTCTCCCTCGTAGGTCTCTCTCTCAGGTCTCTCTAACTCCCTCTCTCCCTCTCAGGTATCCCTCTCCCTCTCTCTCTTCCTCTCAAGTCTCTCTCTCTCTCTCTCTCTCTCTCTCTCTCTCTCTCTCTCTCTCTCTCTCTCTCTCTCTCTCTCTCTCTCTCTCTCTCTCTCTCTCTCTCTCTCTCTCTCTCTCTCTCTCTCTCTCTCTCTCAGGTCCCTACCACTCCCTCTCATTCTTCGTCTCCCTCTCTCCCTCTCTCTCTCTCCATCTCTCTGAAGTATCTCTCCCTCCTAGGTCTCTCTCTCTCTCTCACACACACTCCATCTCCATCTCAGGTCTCTCTCTCCCCCACTCTCCTCTCTCCCTCCCTCTCTCCCTCTCAAGTCCCTCTCCCTATCCCTCTCCATCCCTCCCTCCCTCCCTCTCTCTCTTTCTCTATCTCTCTCTCACGTCTCTCCCACTCCCTCCTCTCTCTCTCCCTCTGTCTCTTTGTATCTCTCTCTTCTCTCATATCTCTATCTTACTCACACTCTCCATCTCCCTCTCAGGTCTTTCTCTCCCTTTATCATTCCCTCTCTCTCTCTCGCTCTTAGGTCCCTCCCACTCCCTCTCCCCCTCTCTCTCCCTCTCCATATGACTCTCTCTCTCCCTCTCTTTGAAGTCTATCTCTCTCTTAGGTCTCTCCCACTCCCTCTCAGGTCTCTCCCACTCTCTTTCTCTCCTCTCTCTCTCTCTCTCACTCACACTCTCAAGTCTCTTTCTCTCCCTCTTCAACTCCCTCTCTCCCTCTTAATTATCTTTCCCTCTCCCTCCCTCTATCTCTCTATCTCCCTCTCTCCCTATCAAGTCTCTCTGTCTCTCTATCTCTCTCAGGTCTCTCTCTCCCACCCCCTCTCTCTCAGGTTTCTCTTTCCCACCACAACTAGATCTCTCTCTCTCTCTCCCTCTCTCTCCACCTCTCCCTCTCAAGTCTCTTTCTCTCTCTCTCCCTCCCTCCCTCCCTCTCAAGTCTCTCTCCCTCTCCCTCCCCCTCCCTCTATCTCTCCCTCTCCCTCTCAAGTCTCTCTCTCTCCCTCCCTCTATCTCTCCCTCCCTCTCCATCTCCCTTTCACTTTCCATCTCCCTCTCTCCTCTCTCTCTCTCCTCTCTTTCAAGTCTCTCTCCCTCTTAACTCTCTCTCTCTCTCTCAGGTCTCTCCCACTCTCTCTCCCTCTCTCCCTGTTAGGTCTCTCTCTCAAGTCTTACCCACTCCCTCTCTCTCTCTCTCCCCCCCTTTCCTTTTTTTAGGTCTCCCACTATGCCTTTCTCACTCACACTCACTCACTCACTTTCCACCTCCCTCTCAAGTCTCTCTCTCCCACTCCATCTCTCTCTCAAGTGTCTCCTTCCCACCCTAACTAGATAAATCTCTCTCTAGTGTCTCCTTCCCACCCTAACTAGATAACTCTCTCTCTCTCCCTCTCAAGTCTCTTTCTCTCTATCTCCCTCCCTCTATCTCTCCCTCTATTTATCTCAAGTCTCTCTCTCTCTCCCTCTCCATCTCCCTCTCTCCCTCTCTCTCTCCCCATCCCTTTGAAGTCTCTCTCTCTCCCTCCCTCCCTCTTAGTTCTCTCTCAAGTATCTCCCACTCCCTCCCTCTCCACTCCCTCCCTCTCTCTCTCTCCCCCTCCCTTTTTTAGTTATCCCACTGCCCCTCTCACACTCACTCACTCACTCACTTTCCACCTCCCTCTCAAGTCTCTCTCTCCCACTTCCTCTCTCTTAGGTGTCACCTTCCCACCCTAACTAGATAAATCTCTCTTTAGTGTCTCCTTCCCACCATAACTAGATAACTCTATCTCTCCCCCTCTCTCTCCTTCTCTCTCCCTCTAAAGTATGTCTCTCTCTCTTCCTCCCTCTATCTAGCTCTCACTCTCTCCCTCTCTCTCTCCCCCTCAGAAGTAACTTGAGATAGGGAGAGAGAGAGGTAGAGTGACTTGAGATGGAGAGAGGCAATGAGAGATGTAAAGAGACATTGGGAGAGAGAGACCTAAGAGGGATTTGAAGAGATTGAGAGAGATAGAGTGGGAGAGAGACCTAAGAGGGAGATGGAGAATGTGAGTAAGAGAGAGACGTGAGAGAGAGACGTGAGAGAAGAGAGGGAATGGGAGAGACCTGAGAGAGAGAGGGAGATGAAGAGATAGAGAGAGGAGGGAGTGGGAGAGACTTGAGAGAGACCTAAGAGGTAGAGATGGAGTGGAAGAGACCTAAGAGAGAGACTTCAAAGGGAGGGGGAAGAGAGAGGGAGAGGGAGAGGGAGAGGGAGTGGGGGAGAGAGAGAACTTGGAGGGAGAGAGGAGAGAGTGGGAGAGAGAGAGAGAGAGAGAGAGAGGGGAGGGAGATGGAGAGGAGTGAGTAGGACCCAGATAGACACATGAGAGGTAGACTGGAGAGAGAGAGAGAGAGAGAGAGAGAGAGAGAGAGAGAGAGAGAGAGAGAGAGAGAGAGAGAGAGAGAGAGAGAGAGAGAGAGAGAGAGAGAGAGAGAGAGAGAGAGAGAGAGAGAGAGAGGGAGGGAGTGGTAGGGACCAGAGAGACATGAGAGGTAGATGGAGAGAGATAGGGAGAGAGAGACATGAGAGTGAGGGGAGGGAGAGAGAGAGAGAGAGAGAGAGAGAGAGAGAGAGAGAGAGAGAGAGAGAGAGAGAGAGAGAGAGAGAGAGAGAGAGAGAGAGAGAGAGAGAGAGAGAGAGAGAGAGAGAGAGAGAGAGAGAGAGAGAGAGAGAGAGAGAGAGAGAGAGAGAGAGAGAGAGAGAGAGACAGAGACTTGAGAGGGAGAGAGTGTGAGTGTGAGTGATACATTGAGATAGAGAGAGAGAGGGAGTGGGAGTGATACATTGAGATAGAGAGAGAGAGGGAGTGGGAGAGAACAAAGAGAGAGGGGGAATGGGAGAGACTTGAGAGAGAGACCTATGAGGGAGAGAGGGAGTGGGAGACTTGAGAGAGAGACCTAAGAGGGAGAGAGACTTAAGAGGAAGAGAGACTTCAAAGGGAGGGAGAGAGGGAGAGGGAGAGGGGAGATAGAGAGTAAGAGGGAGAGGGAGAGGGAGAAAGAGAGAGAGGGAGATGGAGTGGGAGGGACTTGAGAGAGAGAGAGAGAGAAGGAAGGATGGAGAGAGAGTTAGATAGATATTTCTAGAGCTCAAGGAGAGAGAGTGAGAAAGATATAAAGAGGGATAAAGAGAGAAGAAAGGAGGGAGTGATAGGTCTAGAGCTTAAAGGGAGAAATAGTGATATATAGAGAGGTAGAGAAAGGGATAGAGATATATGATGATTTATGAAGATTTGTCCATCTCCATGCTACAAAAAATATAAATATTTCATTATTCATTACTTTTTCTAATGTTTCAAGTATTTTGAGATGAGTGTTACAAAAAAATCATGAAAAAAAGACTTTGCATGTGAAAGTAGTGAGCATTTGATGTTTCAAAAATGAAATATGAAGTTTTAATGATTATAATTATTTTTTGTGTACAATATAGAAACACCACCTATTCCAATATGTAGATCTCTCAATTACCTTTCCAACACCTATAAAAAGTCAAAAATTTGATAAGAAACATAGAAGTTATGCCCATTTTACTAAAGAGGGTTTTTTAGGTTTTCAAAACAGATATCCGTTTTGTTTTTCAAAAAAATGGGTTCCTGCTTTCCAAAACGGATATCCATTTTGAAAAGAAAAAGAATATCCGTTATTAACAAATATTCGTTTCGGTTTGTATTACCAAACCAAAATGGATATTGTACCCAAGCCTACAAAAAGTCAAAGGCATGAATTTCACATTTTTGGACGTGTTAAAAATGCCTTTTTTTCACATTGCCACTTTTTGGATCCCCATGATCCTGCACATACCCACAAGTAAAATTATGTTTCATCTAGAAGAGATAATTATTTTATTTATATATAGATCTAATAATATTAATAATATTTATATTAACTCTAGAGAAGGTTTTGAATTATGATAGTTGTAATGATAATAACATTGTTTCCATCAAGATATTCCACTTCATGGGAAGTAATAACATCATTGTTAATGTCAAAGTAATATTTTTATCTATTTGGTTAGTGATAATAGTGCTGACACTATCCCATTGATCTCTACTAGTTACTTATTTGTTAATGGTTATAAAAAAAGAAAAAAAATAGTAGTGTTTTTTCTTAGTGTAAATTCAAGGCATTACATTTGGTATCAAATCTAGGTTCCAACATTGGGAATTCTGGGCATGTGATTGTGTATGAGTATTTATTCGTTCATGACATTGTGTAGGATGGCTAGGACGAGGAGAGTTTAGGAACATGGTCATGGTCATGGACATGGTGCAGGAAGGGGGCAAGTAGATTCATCACCAATAGGGACCCATGTTTCTAAGGCAGGTCATTCGGATCCTCCATTGAACATTAACTCCTAAATCCCCCATGCCATAGAGGATTTGATTGGAGTTATGCTAGACTACTGTTAGTAGCAAAGGAACATCAATGAGAGCATTCACACCACTCTTCGCAGACATGCAAAGATGAGTACTGTGAATGCAGTAGGTCTCCCCCTCGTGGTCACACAGAACATCATGAGGACAGATACAGGGAGTCACAGTTAGTGCATTTGGAGGCACCCCCAGAGATGCCACCTCTAGAGAGAGTCGATGATGTTAGGGAACCCAAAGATGCAGGAGGGGAGATTCATGACTTCCTTTGGTTTTTTCCACCTATTTTTTTAGGAGCCATAGATGGTGCAGAGGTTGAGGCATGACTTATACATCTTAAGAGGTGCTTTGGGTTGCATACCTATACGAGTAACCTAAAGGCATGTTTTGCAATACATTTGCTTAGAGAGAATGCATCCATGTGGTGGTGTCAGGAGGAACACAAAAATCATCTCTCTTGACACTCTTACTTGGGATAATTTTCTAGAGAGATTTAGAGCTCGTTACATATCAAAGCACTTCAGACAACATTGTATAGATGAGTTTCATGATCTTCATTAGCGAGGGATGACAACTGCTCAGTATGAGAGAAGGTTTCTTGAGTTGCTTCAATATGCTGACTATATCTAGTATGATAAACTTCTCATAAATTGTTTCATTAGGGGCTTGAATGCATGCATTTTAGGTCTCATCCATATGGCCGCTCCAGAGAGCTTTCAGGCCGCTTTGAAAGAGTCCCTTGTTGGTGTGAGCCCAAGATCACCAACTGCAACAACAATGTCCTTCACGAGATAGAGAGAGGCAACATAAGGCCATTTCACCAAATAAGGAGTGAAAAATATTGAGATGCATAATTTACATACTATACAACCTTTTAAAGGAAAGTGAAATGCAATGGGTATAAAACTTCCCGATATAGGAAAGAAACTACCTGAGAAATTAAATGCAAAACTAATAAACTATTTTGCCTAAGTAAACTTAAGTGGGTAAATGGTAAAAACCATTTACTCTAACACCCCCCCTTAAGTGCAACTTAGGGAGAATTATTATACAAAAGAGAAGATGCAATATGGGTCCTGACTACACAACGATGTTAGGTACCCATTTACAACTACAATCTCTCACAAGAGAAAAGGAGAAAAACATTATGGGAAAAAATCCCTCTCCAAAAGAGAGAAAAGAAAACAAAAATGATGCATGGATGGAGAACTCAATCACACCCCCCAAGGACTACATACATCATGTATATACAATCAGTGGCCCCCCATAAGAGGAAAAGAGAGAGACTATATAGACCCCCCACAATGTGTAATCACCTGCAAAAATGGTAAGTTCCTGAAGACAAAACATGTTCTAGTGTTGACAAACAACTTGTCTCCCTTTTGGAAGAAACAAAAAAAAATACAAATGCAGGTATGCTTCTCATTTTGGATAGGAATCAACAAGTGAAATCCAAATGTAGGATGAAAAATATTGGTGTGAGCCCAAGATCACCAATTGTAAAAAAAATATCCTTCATTGGATAGAGAGAGGCAACACAAGGCTATTTCACCAAATAAGGAGTGAGAAATATTGAGATGCATAATTTACATACTACACAGCCTTTTAAAGGAAAGTGAAATGCAACGGGTATAAAACTTCATGATACTGGAAAGAAAATACTCAAGAAATTAAATTCAAAACTAATAAACTATTCTACCTAAGTAAACTTAAGTAGGTAAATGGTAAAAACCATTTACTCTAACAAGCCTTATTGTAGAGGAGATTCATGGAAAGTCCCAAGAGGCACGCGAACGGTTTCAAAACCACAATCAAGATTCTCAGTCTTAGGGATTTTAGAGACCACCTTTCTCTCCTAAGGGAGGGTCCAGACCTTCATCACTACCACCTAGACCACCACAACAATAGCAACAAAAACAGAGTCAAAGGCCTAGGTCCCAACAGGGTTTCCAGAGTGGTTCTAGTAGGGGATGGAAAGCACAGGGATCACAACATGATCAACATCCTAAAAAAAAAGGTGCTACTCTTGCACGTTCATAGCAGAGTTTTAGATGAGGATTCAGTGGGTCTAGTAGGATTGGAGGTCAGCAGGGTAATAGGACTCAGGTAGTACAGGTTCAGACTTATGGACCATGTTATGTCTACGGTGCAGTGGGACACTTGGCTAGAGAGTGCCCCTAGGGTTTTTCTTCTAGAGGACATCCAGTGGGGTCAAAGTCGATAGTGGGTGATGTGGGTAAATCCCACCAAGTCTTTGCAATGGTCAAGAACCACCAAGCCGAGCATCAAGACATAGTTATTGAGGCCCCAAGTATGATTGGTGATGTGCATGTTCCAATTTTGTTTGATTCTGGGGAATTTGATTCCTTTATTTCCCCATCTATAGCGGAGCGTAGTAGGTTAGTGGCATTTAGGAAAGATGATAGGTGGAATGTTGACTTAGCCTTACAGGCTAAGGTGTCGGCAGATTCCATAGTGAGAGGTTGTCTGCTACAACTTGGAGGCATGACTACTTTAGTAGATCTTTGTATCACCCCGCTATGTTCTTACAGAGTGGTACTAGGTATGGATTGGATTGATACACATTGGGATAAGATGTATTGTCGCTAAAAGGTGACTAAGTGTGTAGACGATCAGGGTGATCTAGTGGTGATTACAAGAATTCAAAGACCTATTTCCCTTTGCATGATTATGTTATACAGTTGAAGCAGTGCTTACAAAAGGGGTGTTAGTTGTTTGCCATTTCGATCAGTGATAGAGATGAGGAGGAGCCAAAGGAATCATTAGATGATCATCCTATCCTTGGAGAGTTTGCAAATGTATTCCCTTCAGATATTTCAAGTATGTCACCTCATCGAGAAATTGATTTCCATATTGATTTGGTGCTAGGGGTAAAGCCAATTTTGAGGGAACCCTATAGGATGACCACTCATGAGTTTGGTGAGCTCAAGCTTTAGTTGGAGAAGTTTTTAGAGAAGGATCACATTCATCCTAATGTCTCACCTTGGGGCTCTCTTGTCATCTTCATTAAGAAGAAGGACGGGTCCCTTCAATTATGCATAGATTACAAACAACTAAATAAGGTGATGATCAAGAATCGTTACCTGCTTTCGAGGATTGATGATTTGTTCGACCAGTTGCAAGGTGCTAGGGTGTTTTCAAAGATAGATCTTAAGTCAAGTTATCACCACTTAAGGATTGGTGAGGAAAATATACATAAGACAACTTTTCATACTAGATAGGGCCATTATGAGTTCACAATGGTACCGTTTGGTTTTACGAATCCCCCTACAGTGTTCATGAGTCTCATGAATGGGGTATTTCTCACCTTCTTAGACCAATTTGTCATTGTGTTTCTGGATGATTTTTTGATATATTCATGTACATAGGAGGAGCATGAGGAGCACTTACGACAGGTTTTGCAGTATTTAAGGGAGCATCAGTTATATGGTAGGTTGTCAAAGTGTGCCTTCTTTTGGTCAAGAGGTTCACTATCTTGGTCATGTTATATCTAGTGATGGTATCTCCATAGATCCATCGAATATTAGGGCCATCATGGATTGGCCAACACCTACTACAGTGACAAAGGTCGGGATCTTTATGGGATTAGTTGGTTATTACCACTGATTTTTTGAGGGTTTCTCCAGGATTGCACATCCTTTCACTTCCCTTTAGTGGAAAGGGAAGAAGTTTGAGTGGACTGAGCAGTGTGAGAGAGACTTCCAGAACCTCAAAGATCATCTCACTGGTGCTCCTATCTTAACAGTACCTGATCCTTCAACATAGTTCATGGTTTGCACATATGCTTTGATTGATGGGTTATGTGCAGTACTCATGCAGGGGTAGAGTGATCGTGTATGAGTCGTGAAAGCTCAATACCCATGAGTTGAATTACCCTATGCACGACTTGGAGTTAGCAATAGTTTTTCATGCTCTAGTTCATTGGAGGCATTTTCTTCTAGGTCATCACTTCGAGTTACATTCAGACCATCATATCCTTTAGTACATTTTCATGCAACCAAATCTAAATGATTTTCAGAGGTGTTGGATGGAGTTCCTATGTGAGTACGAATTTGATGTGCACTACATCAAAGGGAGGAAAAATGTGGTAGCAAATGCATTGAGGAGGCATCATGAGATATCATCTATGTCATTGAGTGTCGATTGTAGGAGTCAGATATTGCAACATTTACTAGAGGATGAGAGGTACCTATCAATACAACATGAGATATAGTCACAAAGGGCCCTTTAGGGAAATTTTTTAGGATACACACTTGAGTCTGATGGGTTACTATGACATAGAGGTCACATACATATGTATGTAGATCTTCATACATTTGTATTGTTAGAGGCGCATAGGGAACCATATGTGGCATGCCTAGGAGTGAATAAAATGCACGTCAATCTTAGACAATTGTACCATTGGGTCGGTATGCGGCGAGATATTGCAGAGTATGTGACCTGATGCGTTGAATGTTAGAGGGTGAAGGCAGAGCATCAACATCTAGCAGGACTACTCTACCTGCACGATGTTCCTAAGTGAAAGTGGGATACTATTTCTATGCATTTCATTGTTGGTCTACCTTTGTCCTCATGTTGCCATGATGCCATCATGGTAATTGTGGACAAGTTGACCAAAGTAGCCTACTTTTCACCCGTGCATATGACCTATACATCATCAACAATGGTGAGGGTATTTCTTGATGACATTGTCAGATTACATGGTGTATCTTGTAGGATTATATCAGATAGGGATTCACTCTTCACGTTAGCATTTTGGAGGTCATTACAACAGGTTTTGGGCACTCAACTCAACTTTAGTTCAACTTATCACCCTGAGAGAGATGGACAAACTGAGAGGGTGAATCAAGTTCTTGAGGATATGTTACACATCTATGTGATGGACCAACAGTCCCGATGGGAGGATTACTTGTATTTGGTTGAGTTTTCATACAATAACGAGCATCAAAGTTCATTGGGTATGCCACCATATTAGACATTGTATGACATGCCTTGCAAGACACCATTGAGTTGGGATCGGATTGAGGACAAAGTTGCAATTGGTCCATAGATGTTACAAGATATGGAGTGATAGGTGGTTTTGATCAGGAAACGTTTATAGGAGGCTCAGGATCGTTAGAAGAAGTATGTCGATGCTAAGAGAATAGATTGAATCTTCTCAATTGGTGATCATGTGTTCTTGAGAGTGTGACCGTATAAGAGTCCAATCTGTTATGGAAAAGGCTCTAAGCTTGCACCTCGGTTTGTGGGACCATTTGAGATTTTGGAGTAGATAGGTCTAGTAACTTATTGTCTAGCCTTGCCACCTAACCTGTGATGCATCCATGATGTGTTTCATGTGTCATTTTTACGATGATATGTTCATGATGATTCTCATGTTTTGGATTGGGATGCTTTGCAGGTGGAGGAGGATAGGCAACTAACACTAGAGCCCATCTGCATTTTAGCTAGTCAGACATTGGCCCTTTGAGGTTGAGATTTGGAATAGGTTGGGGTTTAGTGGGACCATTATGATGAGGTCTCAGCCACTTGGGAGGATGCATCACATATGAGGGCTCTATATCCCCACCTCTTTGATGACTTCTAGGAGGAAGTTCATTCCTAGGGGGCAGGATGTGAGGCCCATCGTCAGTTGGACTTATGGACATCATATTTTTGTTTCTATGCTCATGATCACACTTTGATACATTACAATTTTTTCATATATTTTGTGATGGATGGTTGTGAACATTTAAATTATCCATTGTTGCACATGTTAGATTAATTACTTTTATGGACCATAATTTATGAGTATGCTGATTATAATTAATTGATTTTAATGGTATCTTGAATGATATTAGAATTGAAATAACATGCTCAGAGTAGAATATGTGATATGTTAATTAGATGAATTTTGAATTACCATGCAATGTGAATGCATATATGATATCACGTGGTCATAAGTGGATAATGGAATCACTATGCAAACTATTTTGAGCATTGTGGATCAATGTGGTATTATAAGTGAAAGAGATATTGCTTTGAGTTGTAACATGTGTTTGGACTTTTGAAAAGAAAAAAAAGTTAAATTATGCATATGCTTGTGTGTACAGTGAATGTAATATATATTATACTCCATTATATTATGTTATGTCCTTTGATTTAATTTTGTTGGCGATTGGACTAATGCTTCCATGAAGTGTGCAGGTAAATTTCCCCTAGCCATGGGAGTTGGAGGCTACTAAACACACCATGTTGTGTTACCTTGTTAAGCCTGACTCCGCCACATAGAATGGCTAGAGTCTTGTGTTGTGTTAAAACTTGTGTAGTTTGTGATATACATGTTGGGGTAAGTGTGCAAAGGTTGAACTTTTGGAAACTAAATGTGATCTCAAAAGAAAATGGTAAATTTGTATTTCTTATTGAATGCAATTTTAAGAGTCAATTTTGTCCTAATTTTAGTTAATGGTTTCTTATTATACACCCTAAGCCTATGACCTAAAGGTTGGGAGGTATTTTTAGACTGTAATCATGGTCATATCTCATTAATGACTCCTCTTACATTTCTTGTAAGAGGGGTGACGAAAATGAGTTCACACAACCATGTGAAGACCATGTCTCATAAAGGAGAGGAGGACATGGTGGTTGGGGCTGTTGGGAGAAGAAATTGAAAGAGAATTGTTTGTAAGAGGATTCATGAATTCTATTTTTTTTGCTAAGGATAGGAGATAGGAGAGTTGGAGGAAGGGAAATAAAGATTGGGAGAGAGAAAACAACATACTCTTTTCATGATTTAAAGGTAGGATCTTCACCCTCTCATTTGGTTGCTTGTATATGTGTGTTAAATCTATGTTGTGCCTTGTTTATTTGGTTGTTTGGTTGGGTTTCTATTTGTGTAGTGTTTTTTTTGAATTTGTGTATGTGTTGGGGTTGGATCCCTAGCATTGGTAGTGAGAAACCCATGTGGGGGATAGAGGGGGGAGATTCCCATGAGGGAATATGCATATTTCATTGTGAAAATTTGGTGTTGCAGCTATGAGAAAATGGGTATGAGTACCCAATGGTAAGAGTACCCTTTTTGAAAGAATGGGGAATTTGGTAAATATGTGAAAGGAGAGGGTTATTGATTTGAAGTTTGTGTGAAACATTAAATGCTTAGTTTTTCCTATGGATGTGATCCTCCCAACCTCTCCCCATAAGACCTTTGAGAGGTCTTTGTGTTGTGTTTTCACTTGGCCTAAATGAATGATTGTTGTGTAAATCTATGTGAAATTTTGTTTATGTTTAGGAAGGGTTGTTGTGTGTCACCCAAGTCTATTTTGTAGCCTCCCCGCTCGAGGGTGGTTGGTTTTCTAGCCTATGGTTGGGTGGTGAGCACCCCATGGCTTGTAAAGGTTCTGTTTAACTATAGGTTGAGAGTTTGGTGAAATTTTCAAGTCTTGGAAGAAATCTTTATCCTGTTTCTAGTTGTAGATTTGAAGAGTTCTACTCTTCCCAGATTGTTGCATAAAGATCTATGTGGTTGCTTGCTCAAGTCTATGGTGGATAGAGGGTGAAATGTGTTTATGTTCAAAGGAAAGAAGTGTATTCCTATTTTAAGATGGAACTATATGTTGATTCAAAGAAAATGTGCAATCTGTTTAAGATAATGTTTTTTTAAGCAAGAAACATGTTTTGTTAAAAGAAATGTAATCAATGTAGACTGCTTTCAAAGAAAAAAGTATTATGTTTTAGGGAGAAATGTTAACTCTGAAAGATGTGTTATGGTTTCACAAGGATTTGCATTCTAACTATAGAACTGCAACCTTCCCCAAAGGATAGCATACTATGTAGACAAAAGTATTTTGCTGGCCTATTTAAGAAAAATGCATAATACATTTTGCTCTTAAGTTTGAAATGTATTTCGTAAAGGTAAGATGTGTTCTACTTTAAGAAAATATTTTGTTGTAGCCTGCATTGTATTGGGCCAAGACACTGGAATGAGATTAAATAGTTACATATTATTGAGATAAAACTATGTAATTTGTTTTTCAAATGTTGTTGATACTAAACAATAGTTGGAATGTATTAAGTTATTTAATTTGCTAGTTACAAAAGTAAGGGAAGCATAAAATTCATTGGAAAATAAAGTAGCCATGTTACCCTTATTAAGAAAACTGGTTATTACTTAATTGTTCTGAAACTTTTATGATTATTGTAACAACCTATTTTCATTATTAT
The DNA here is from genome assembly GCA_007258455.2 of Sequoia sempervirens. NCBI lineage: Eukaryota > Viridiplantae > Streptophyta > Pinopsida > Cupressales > Cupressaceae > Sequoia > Sequoia sempervirens. Next base: position 785,437,509 of record VDFB02193867.1, on the reverse strand, counting down.
GCATAACAAATCAATGAAAAATGAAGGTAAAATAAGTAAGATTCAAATCCTTTTCTATTTTTGTTGGAAAGTTGTTACAAAAGAACCCTTTGTGAGTCAGGGGTATTGTATAAGTACCACTACCATGCTTCCTTCTAGTACTAGCTAGAGTGTAATTCTTTGTGCAAAACTTAAGAATAGTAACTTTTATGCAACCCATGGAATTTCTCTTACAGTCTCATAGCTCTCCATCACTTTATAATACTCCCTCAACTTGAGTTTAGAGGTAGATCTATGCATAAGTTCGTCTCCATCCTTGGTATATCTACACACAACGATTGTTAAGCTTATTAGATCTTGAAGTGAAACATGAATCAAGACAAATGAAATACAACCAAAATAAAATAAAAGTTTAAGTGTAGGGTTTTCTTTTAAAAAAGAATGTATAATAATATAAACCCGTTCATTTATTCTTTTGGAAAAAAAAATATTTCATAATGTTTTGGCATTGTGGTGTGCCCTGCCATGATTTCATCAGTTTTTTGTGTGGTCCCAAACCCTATTCAATTGGGTATTAAGAATAATCATAAAATAAAATATATGAATACATAGATAAAACAAAATTAAATCCTCAGCTCCAGTGTGAAACTAAGTAGCCAGAGTTCTCAACATCGCTATCAAGTCACCTATAGAGGATCGAAGCAATCGTGAATGGGTCATAAGAAACATAAATAAAAAAATGACTTCAAACACCCTTGCAAGGATAAAAAGAAACTGTTTTCTATCGAACCAAATGTAGTGTAAGAGATTTAAAAAATAAATAGAATAATAATAAGAGAATGTTGAAACCAAAGTGAATTAAAGAAATTACCCGTAATTCTCTCTATGAGCTAGTTGGACACCATGATTAGTCGACCCCTAACCCTTAGTCCTGCATTGGAGCTTCTCAGTCGTCGCCTTCTCTTCCATCGCTGCCCCACACTTCCCTCTCCATAGCGATTAGGGTTGTGCATTGGGTATCTTCTTTTTCTTTGCTTGTTTCACCCTAAAACTTTATTTTATCTTCCCTTCATAACATTTAGGTTGAACCCCAAATAAAAGAAAGGCCACCCCCTTTTATCCTATTACAAACAAAAAAAGGAAACTACTGATCCGTGAGTTGGGCACTATCCCTAACACAATTACCATTCTGAATGACAATGAAAGCAACCATGAATGTGGGTGTAATACCCTGGTGGGTCGTAGATCCACTCGACTTGCTTTGGTGGCATCCAAGGGGTCAGACAACAGTAAAAATTCCAAAATTTTAGAGGATAAGAGTTTAGAAGAGGATAAAAAGGCAAAGGAGGCTGGGGAGGAAAAATATTCCTTCTCTAAAGAATGTGTGCCAGATAGCCTAGGTGGCATTGACTCTCTAGAGGAAGAGGAGTTGGGATCGAAGGAGGATGGCTCCAGTAAGGAAGAGGAGGGTATTAATTGGCAGGACGAGGTGTAGGAAGTTGAGGACACATAAATGAATGAGGATAAAGGAACAGGTACAATGGAACTAGAGAGCTTGAAGGATTATCAAACGAGCCTTGAATTAACCTGAGTGGAAAGGCTTGAGGAAAGATTGGCTATCCTAGAGAGGATGGTACAGAATGAGGACAATGCAAGCAAGTTTTAGGCTCTTGAGTATGCAGTGCAGAACATGTGTAGGGTTATGGACACGATTATTAAAAAAGTTGTTGTGGTGACCATCTCGGGACAAGGAAAAATCAAGAAACAACAAAGGAAGGAGTATAATGATGATTTCGATTTGTCATGAAAGATGGAGGTCAAAAATAGTGTTGAAGATTCTGTTGAGGACCTAATGAAGGCGTGGAGCCTAATTGAGGATGCCTAGTCCTCAACTCTTTTTTTTCTTGCTTTCTGTTGCTTGTTGAGATGTCATCTTTTTGTTTTGTTAAGTGGTTTTTCAGTGGTAATGGTCCTAGAGGCTAGGACTATATTAAGTTAAATTTTTTTTGGAACTTTAGTAACTTACTGGGTACTCATTATAGGTTATGCTTATATAACCTTTTTTTGTGGATAGTTGATAATATGGACTGGTTATATCATTATTGGACACTTGATAGACATATAATCTCTGATGCGATTGGTATAGGTTAATGTGGTTTTTGGCTAGTTGGGTTTTTGGGTAGTGGTTCTCTTCTTGTTTTTGCTTCCTTAGTTTTGTTGTTTTGTCTAGTGGTTATTTGCTAGATTGATGTACTATTTTTGTTAGGGATTAGGGCCCTTTCCCTACTTAATCAATCAAAAACATTTAGGTTAAACCCTTTGCGTTCCTTTTGTCTTGTTGTGTTTATCTCTACCCCTCTTTTTAATCGATGACCCAATCTGCTATGCAAAATGGAACCAAAAGTTAAAAAAAAATAGAAAATGAAATAAGGCGATGGGACGTGCTATCATGAGTTTCCACATGAGAATCTAAAGCCTAATCTCAAGTATAATTTTTCCTTCCTTTAATTTAATTTCATAAACGCTCTAGTCTCAGGCACCTCCTACTTTGAAATGGTTAGAAAAATTAATATAATGTAAGTAACATCTTTTCAATGCCAGTGCATGCTATGGTAAATAGCATTAGAATTCAATGGTGATGTTTTCCCAACACGAAATACCACTAACTTTATTAGTGAGTAAAATATAAGTTTATGATGCTAAGTGTTAAGTCATATCCTTGCCACGAATAATACATGAAATAAAATAGTTACATGGTAAAAAGTGGAAGAGGGGAATATATTCCCATATCCTTAAGTTAAATAAGGTTTATATAAGGATAGAGGGGGATATTACTAGGAATTCTAAAAGGAGAGGAATCATTTCCTCCTTCGATTCTCTTTCATTTTTCTTTAAAGGAAAAATAATAACTCGAAAATAAATGAAATAGTATATATTTAATTCTTGAAAATCTTAACTTAAATCAATTTCTTAGAGTTAATTCTTGTATTTTTTTAATCTATTCCATAGGTGAATAAAAAGGTAAATACATAAAGATAAATATGTTATTATTTGTTTACTTATTTAGTGATTCATTAAATTAATATTAAGTAAGAATAATAATATATAAATAAGTTATTAATTATTTATTTCTTTATCTTGTTAAGAATAAGTAGTTAATTAAATTAATATTAAATATGAATAATTAATTAGACATACAATTTTGATAATTAATATACATTCTCCCCACTCTTGCATTTGAACTTTGAGTTTTGTCGATAATGTTGACTTCATCAACTTAGGTCGGGAGGGCTCAAAGAGTCTAGGGAGAACAAGTAAAATTACATTTCATCTTGAAGAGATAATTATTTTATTCATCTATAGATCTAATAATATTTATATTAACTCTAGAGAAGGTTTCATATTATGATAGTTGTAATGATAATAACATTGTTTCCATCAAGGTATTCCACTTCATGGGAACTAATAACATCACTATTAATGTCGAAGTAATATTGTCATCTATTTGGTTAGTGATAATAGTGTTAACACTATCCCACTGATCCCTACTAGTTACTTATTCTTAATGGTTACAAAAAAAAAAATAGTAGTGTTTTGTCTTAGTGTAAATTCAAGGCATTACAGGCTTAGGCAAGCCCCTATATGGCACAACCCTTTCTCTCCTCTCTTGTAGGTGGAAAATCTAAAGAAAATTTGGAGAAGATTGAACTCAACATCAAGATCAAGCATTGAAGTACATTCATTCATCAAATTAGGGAAAGATCAATTATTCATCAATAGAGAATTTTGAAGTTGAGTCTAATAGGTACAAACTACAACCCACTAGCCATTGTTTAAGGATTCCAAAAAGCACCATTTTTAGTCTAGGGTGCCCACGCCCTTGACCAAATAGTTTCATCCCATATTTGAATGTCAAATTCCTCTGTCTCTATTCTTTGCTATGCTCTTCTTAGTTTTTTTACCAAATCTATTTTTTGTATTTCCATCAGCTTGTTATAGTTGCATAATTGACCTAGTTTACAAACTAAAGTAAAATCAATTTAATTCCTAATCAATGCATCAACCATCAACCCCCACAAAGAGGACCAAAATCTTGATCAACCATTTTGGCTCTTCCTCGAGGATTGTAGCCAAGTGGTCTTTCATCATCATTTTTGTGTCCTCTCAAATGTGATGTTTGGAACGGTGTGATTTGGACCTTAGATACCTTTTCCTACACCATATTTTAGTGAGCTTGACGTATCTTACATTTACATGCTTCTAATTTACATATATATTATCTTAAAATCTGAGTGAAATATTAGGTTGTTTGAAAGTGTTATCATTCAAAGTGCATTTCATGTTATACATTGAAAAAGTTAAGATTTGTATTACATAATCTTAAAAAGGTGTTCAATTTTTTAGTATTTTAGAGGAAAAATCATTTAGTTATTGTGTCTTGCATTTTGGAAATTGTCATATATCAAGTAATTGCAACTTATTGTAGTCATTTTATTGATTTGAAACATAAAAAATCATGCATTCACATGCTTTATGTATACAAATTAGGTTTTCTTGCATTTCTAGTATTTTGTTGGGTGTTAGACCTAAACTTGTATAAACTCAAACCTTTAAACACAACACACCATTTTTAGATCTTGAAACTTGCAAAAAATTACATCTCTAGTCTAGGGTGGCCTCGCCCTTGACCTACTAATTTCACTCACAGTTCTGTCTATGTAACCTCTATACATGCCTATTTCTTATTTTTGAGATTTGTGTCTACTTTTGTCACCATCATTGTATGAAAACTCAAGTATCTTGAATCTTGTAATCAATTTATGAGCTTCGTGAATTGATGTCCCATATCAAATACCCATGTGCAATGTAGTTATAAACTCATGGCTTCTTTTGCTGTAATTACATCTAGTGTCAAGTTTGAGTTTCATAACTCTTTCAATCAATAAATCGCATCTACATAATCTATCTTTTATACTCTCCCTAATCCTACTTTGCTTATGTCTTCTTCATCACCAACCATTCATGTGGACATGGAAGATGCTATTTCACATGTCCTTGAAAATAAGCTTAACAATTGGACAAAGACCTTGAAAGCGTTCAACTATACTCAAGTACCAAATCTTTGACAAGAGAAATAATTCCTCTTGTGAATAACCATAAAAAATGATCGATGATGTGCAAGAAATATAAGTGTAGCCTAGCCTAACTCATGTAGTGGACTCCAACATCCCTATAGCAACTAGTTACACTAAAAATAAAATAAGAAAAATTTTCCTCTCCTACAACCATACCTTCCATTCCTACTTTCAGCCCTCTAGTTATAGCATCCACCACACTATATAGTAATGGTGTTAACTCTAATTTAGGCTTTCTTGTGGGAATCCTTATAAATTTTTCCCTTCATTTATCATACTTCCAATTTTCTTCACCTCTCATCAAATTTAGTCCTTACTTGCGTCACATGTTTCTTTCTTATTGCATCACCTAGTTTGTTATACATTACACATTCTTATTTTGTGAGATCTTTAAAGCTGCAATTGTGTGCTTCATTGCCATGTGTCATTTTCAGTTCTTGGTTATACGCCAACTATGTGACACAAGGGTCCTAAATGACCACTCATTGCTGTCACATTGTTTTTATCCATCATGTGCTCTCAAAGTTCTAAACGACTAAGGTTGTGACACCGTAATATAATGACACATGTCCTTGACATGCCATGGGCCTAGTCTTTTCTCATTGTTTCTTTGAAGGGGTCATGTGTTGAGTCAACTCCACATGTTATATCACATGCCTATTCCATATCACAAGATGTTAAAGGAATCACTTATTGGTTTGAATTCCTGGTGCCATGCTTTTTTCTTTTAAAGAATTTTCAAATAAAGAAAAAGGTGGCCATCACTGTTGATTCAACCCATGTCATCTAAATATCAATGGCTGATATTTAAAGTGAGAAACAACTATCTACAAATAATCTGTTCTCGCATATTTATGTTAATGGTGAAGTTTATTAATATATTCCAAATTTTCTTCGATCTTTTCATCAAAAGGTATTCATTTGAGTTTTTGTGCATCTCAAAATTAAACTAATGTGAAGAAATTACACAATTCAAAGGTTTTTGGTGTCTCATAAGCAAAATTATTGTTCCAAGAACTCCATAGATAAGTCTTAAAAATCTCACCCTAATTTGCAAAATTGTGGCTTAAATTGAATGTTATGATATTATTAGTGTTTTTTTGTTGTGTTGAAAGAAAATTCTAGGGTTTTTCTTGTCCTAATTTTCAAAATCCTAGTCATTTTTTAAAACCTTAAGTTTTTAAAAAACCCTACACCATGAGTCACAGTTCCCAAACCACAAAGTCAAGAAGGGATATGGATGAAGACCTTATGATTCAACTCACATGGTCTTCATGGAAGGTAATGCATGCCCAAGGTTAAAGCATTTTAATAGATAGATTGATAAGTAATGCCAGAGGATTTTGAGATGCTACCATGCATCACACTAGGTTGTGACTTTTTGAGCACTAGTAAAAGAGGAAATATTCCAAAATTCCCATTTCTAACATCTGGAACCTAAACCTTGGGAAACTAATCATTCCAAACATTTTTTTAGATGTAGATTTCATCAACATTATTGCAAATAGATATGATGATCGTTCCATAGTTGTTATATCTAGTAATAGTGGTGGGTTAATAAGAATTGACAAGGAACATATCTAAGAGGATTTTGGTTTAAAATTAGCAACAAATAAGTCTATATACTTCAATTCTCCAGGTAAAGAGTATCACAATGATAAGATTAGTTACAAAGTGAACTGGCTCCCAATTCATAGAGTAAGGGGTTTGGACCGAAGATTGTGAAGTTTTCTCCCATAGAGCTAGAGCCTTTTAATGTGGAAATTATTGAAGATTATTTGATTGAAATATTATGATCTATGTCAAGTATTGGTTCTAGATGTTAAAGCCCAAATGTCAATTCACATCATGATGATGGCTACAAATATTTAGAATCCCATTGTTAGCATAGAGTTTGATTTTTTTGCCTTCATAGTAGAGGGAATTCATAAGCATTTGGTAGCCATTAAGAGTGATGGAAGAGTGGTGCACTTCAAGTGGTACTATTTGTTATGCCACCTTTTCCTATATGTAGGGAGAAGTGTTTGGAATAAGGATTTGCAAATAAGGTTCAGTGATGAGAATAATTTCCAGCTCCTCGTGTAAGGTTGGACTTACATTCTAGATATGCATTACCATGACTCAAACTATGTGGTGTTTCCATAATGTTTTTTAAATCAAATTTTGAGATACCTAGTTGCTAGTTTTGATGGATTTCTCGAAGAAATTATGGATTTTTTGAGAACAAAGGATATGGTATCTAAATCAAGGATTTGGCATAATTGGGAAGATTGGTATTTCCATTCTAACACCATAGTAATAAGGATATATGTATCTCTAATCAGACGAGATATTTTTGCTAAAGAATGTCCCTAAAATATTGGCTTATTTGGAAATCATTTGCCAACTAAATTAATCTAACACTTGATTCATTTGATAAATCATAGGGATCCTTCTTCCTTGCTTCCATCAAATATTTAAATTTGATCATCAACAAAAAAGAGGGGTTAGAGGCATTATACCCCACACTCTAGTCATACAGAATGGGACTTGATTTCAAGAGGGATGTTGACCCAAATGACTTCATAAACTGTATTAGGTAGGTGCCAAAAGTTTAAATTTTTACCACAAAGTTTTGTATGAAGAGTATATAGTGAGGAATTGTCTATTTGACAAGTAAAAGAAAGAAAGGAAAAAAGGGCTACCATAATGAAAGGGTGGGAACAAATGAATAAATAAGGGTAAAAGTACAAATTTGTGTCACACTTTCGACCAACTTATCATCACAAGTGAATTTAACTATTTCTAACTAAAAGTCAATTTTTGTCAAACATATGATCTAGTAAGACTCATTCTATAGCTAGGTTAGATATGCCCACAACTTTTCCAACTAAAATTTTTGGCTAATTGATGTTTCAACAACTCCTACTCATGTAAATAGCATTTTTTAAATGCTAAAATACCCTTTTATATATCTATAAGTGTAGTTTTCCAAAATATATATTTTAATCTAGTTTAATTATTATTTATATTTTATATTTTTATTTTTACTAAAAGTAGGTTATCATCACAAAAATATTAGGTTGATTACATGTCAAAAATACTAAACTTATTAAAAAATTTGAAAAAATATGATGCACTAGATAAAAGAATCTATATCAAGATGGTATATTTTTTTTCTATTTTAGATAAATAGTTAATATGAAAGTTGGCTCCAAATGGAAACAAAACTGTTTTAATACATACACATTTTAATATTTATCAAAATTGGAAAAAATATACCCATGCACTAAAGTTTCAAGTTATAAATACACAAAAATTTTGAAGGAAAATAAAATAATTTTTTTGCTATATAAAGGTCAATGTCTCATGTAACTTCATTTTTTAGCATTTTATCAACAACTAAATTATAGTGTTCATTTATAAAAAACTAGATTCAAATAATTTTAATTTTTTTTCTAAAAAATACAAATGTAAAATTACTAAAAAAATACATTTGATTAGTTTAGAACATTTCAAAATTGAAAAATATATGCCACTCTTTACTGATTCAAGTTTAAAATTTGAAGCAGTGTTGGTTGTTTCCTTTCTAAAAGTGTGACATGAATTTGTAATTTTACCCATAAAATTATAATTATCCAGGATTTTATCATAATGTTGATGAACCTATTGCCAAAATTAGGGAAAGAATGGATACTATTGAAACTCTTGCATATAAACCTTTGGTCCTACTAGAAAAGAAAATTGAAGAAAGGTCACAACATGAGGACCTAGAAAGAATTGCAGAGATCTATAGGCCAAGGGTAAAGGAAAAATGTTTGTGGTAGCTCAAGAAATGCAAAAGAAACCTACAAAATCAAGTGCACCTCCTCTTAAGAAGCCAAGGAAGAAAATAATAGTTGTACAACCATTAGTTGTATACTCTTTTGACATGCCATAACCAGAGATTTAGGAGTGTGATCATAGAAGAAGAGGTAAACTAGACTATCCCATCCCTTAAGAGAGTGTAGATTTTGGATATACCTCAAGATAGATTGATTATCAATGTCAGTGGTAGAGAGCATGGGACAAATGACATCAAATACTTTGCATGCACCCAATTCATGTCTGATGATAAATTCATCAAATCTAAAGAATTCAAGGATTATTTGATAATATTGAAAAGAGAATAATTCCAAAGCAAGTTAAACAAGGCCAAAGGAGAGTCAAGCCCATCCTTGATCGAGGGAGTAACAAATCAATTATGTAGGAGGCAGGTTTTAGAATCACAAAAATCACTCTAGATGAAGGGAGAAATATAGTGTAGGATAGTGATTTTATCCTACTCTCTGAATGGGATATATTTATTTGGAAATAACATCAAACACTAACTTAAGGTAGGATGAGGAAGCCTTCCTCATAGAGGAGAAAGAATAACAAGCTTAAATTTTGATTCTAGTTTTAGCACAAAGTATGAAACTTTTTGCATGACTCTAGCAACCAACAAGCCACAAGTAGCAGGAAACATAAGAGACTTGATTGGAAGCATGATTGTAAGAAGATTATCTAACACTTCTATTCCCCAAGATGATTCAATTGTTGTAAACTATTTAGTGAGGTTGCACTGAGAAGTTAAAAGCTAACTATGACAAGTTACAGGTAGAACATTTGAGGCTAATGCATGAATATAACAAGATAGAATCCATATTGTCGTCCCCTCATGTTGTTGATACTCCTATTGTCTCTACTCCTCATAGCTAAAAAAATACATCAACTCAAGGTAAGGAGAGTTTATTTACAAAAATTGAAGAGCTTAGAAAGCAATTAAAGGAGGTAAAATAAGATATAAATAAGAGGGTGCCCAACATGGTAGGTGACCTCATTGGTCATAGGTTATCTAATATTGTCAATAGAGTTGAGGATACTTGGGAGGGGTACACCAATTTAAAAAATGCATAGATTCGAATACTTGCAATATTAAGACAATTTGAAGGAGATTTTAATAAACTAGACTCCCAAAGTGTTATCCATCCAACAAGTCTATAAATTCTACAAATTGACCAAAATATCCCTAAGGGTATTGTGGGTAAAAATGAAGTTGCTAATTTTTTGGGAGAAATTGTATCTTATCAATCAAATTTGGAGCAACAACTCAAGGAAAAGTTGTAAATGTTGGAAAACATTGAGAATCAGATTATTTCCTTTCAATTGCAATTAACTACAAATTATAGTGCAATTTACTCCCATGAATAAAATGATCAAGGATTGTTGAATTCATTTTCACAAACTTATGTGTCAAGTATTTTATAATCTATTTTCTATTCAAGGAATAAAGTAAATAACTTTTTCAAGATATAGGGGTTGTTGGGTTATATGTGGATTCTTATGTAGAATTGTATTTGGATGCCATTTGCAAGATATTTTATTACAAGTCAATAATGCTAATTGTCCACTAAAATATATTTAAATTGTTGTGAAGAGAATATTTATGTCTATTTGGCTTTCTAGCTAAGGATATGCATTGATGTTGAGAAATTAAGTCATGAGAATACAATATAATCTTAAGAAGTGAATAAGTTATTAATTATATTGTATTCTCATGCTTGGATATGGAGATATACAAGGGAACTAGTCATTTTTTTGTGTTATTCCACAAATCCTTGTCATAAAATATGAGAATTAATCCGCTAAGGCAATATCCTATTAATTTTTTTTATCATTTGGTGATATTATTTTCTTATTAAAAAGCAAGGAAAGGGTGATGACCCCATACATTCTTAAAGAAAATTGGAAAAAATGAAGAAACAATATGAGGGCACACAGGAACAACAAAAAATCTAAGCAAAAAACAAAACAAAAAACTAGGGAAACAAAACAAAAAGGAAAAATTGAAAAAACACAAAACCAAGGCTACTAGATTAACTTCCAGTCCAACTTTCCCTTTAGATCCTCATGATTATTGTCATTCACATTCTATTGCACACCATATTAGCCCTTTTTTCATTTGTTTGTTTATTTTGGAGTGGACAAAGATGGCCCCTATAACAACCTTGTTCATAATGTCATTAGTGAGCATTATGATTTTTGAAATGACATTTTTCAATCATATTATATTTTCAATCCTTGTGCTGGTTTCGAGCTTCCTTTTCACCTCCTCCATCTAGCTTGGAGATCCTTAATATTAGTGTTTTCTTTTTCTTTAGTGACCTAGGACATGTCTAGTGTAGGTCCTTTAACATCATTTTTATCCAATATTTTCAGACACCCAAGGGAGGAGTGAACCAAAAATTTTGTTTCCAACACCTCCACGTTCATGACCTCATCCTGCGCATTCTCCTTGTCAAGATCTGCTTCCTTATCATCTCTTTCCTATTCTTCCATTTCTTCATTGTCTTGCATATCTTCCTCAGACTCATTCTCTAACTCTTCCTCCTCCCAACCATCATTTAGTTGAGGAATACACTCCTCATCCTTGATATCTTCTTCTTTAGACTCCTCCATAATACTTTTTCCTTTAGTTTTTTAGAATTCTTAGGTTTCTAGGATTGGGCTAGTCTAAAAAACCTTTGACCACTTGACCCTTTAGTGTCACATTGAATAATCCCCTCATCCATGACCTCAACATCAGAGATATCAATAGACCCTCCAACAATAGGGAGGGGAATAGGACTTTTATATTTTTCTATATTTTTCTTTCTTTTCCTCATGCACACTTAGGATCACAACCTTCCTTTTCCTAGTAGGTGAAATTTGTTGGAGAATGTCAAGATCAAAGAGCTCAAAACAAACTTCCACAGCTGAACAAAATAAGCAAAATAGTATGTCTATCAATATAAAATGAAGAGTGTGTAAATATAATGATCAAGCCTTGCATATATAAGCAAGGTTGAGGAGGTGAGAATGTAGGAGTGAAGCTCTAATTACTCCTTCAATGATGTAACACTTGTGAGATCACTTGATAAATGTATGAACAAGTGTCAATAGGTGTCTCAAGTCATGAGGACACATGTCTCAACCTTATGAAGTGAGACGAAATTAAATGAAACCTAAGTAAACTTAAGCTAGGTGTGAGTATGTCAATCCCAAAAAGGTGATTAGATAATTAGGTATGGTAATGATTATTTACACTAACACCCCCCTTAAGTGAAACTTAGGGAGTAATGTATGCACTAATGATGAGTCATAGATATTAGGCTATGCTAAGTACTCATATACAAACATCTCATAAAGTGGAGTAAAGGAGAAAATCCTAGTGGGAAATAAAAACCCCTCTCCAAAAGAGAAATGATGCAATAAAATGAAATGTGCAAGTGAAGAAGAAGTGATAGATGAAGAACTCATTATGAACCCCCAAGGAATACTTTTATCACATAAATACAAGAAATGTTCCCCCATAAGAGAGAAAGATAAAAGGTCATGTGACACTCCCAAAAACTATGAAGTGATGAACTCCATGTGAGGAAATGCTTCCTCCCAAAATTGATAAGAGAATAGAAACCATGCAACCTCCCCTCAAAATGATGCTTGTAGTCCTAGTAGATGCTTGACACTAGATGTTGAAGATATTCCATGAATGTTGAACAACATTTCTCTTGGGAAGAAACCACACAACAATTGTGTGCAAGATGACTTCCCATTTGATAGGAATATGCAAGAAGAAAGATAAGTGTCTTTGAATGATGTACACGATCCGAAGACTGAAAAGGTGCCAGTGATGCCTTCAAATGATGCTCAAATTTCTCCAAGACAATGTTGATATATGGATTAGGTACCATATGTGATTTTGGAATAGGGACCATGGATGTATGGTTTTGTTTGGATCAATGTGAATCTGATAGTGCTATAGATGATGTTAATTGAGTTGGATAGGTCAACTCATGAATATCTACACAATCTATCACGATAGAACCTAATGTAGGTGAGGCAAGAGAAATATCCAAATATGAAAATGATGATGCAAATTCATCAAAGTTGTCATCAATTAGAAGACTAATATCCTTAATGTTGTCATCTAAATCTGCAAGATGGGATTTTACAAACAAATAAATGATGTCTAGTAGATATACATCCCAATGTGGTGGATCTGGAATGATAATAGCAATGTCTCAATGAAAAGAATCATTGGAACTCATGGACGTGTCAACACCATATTCAAATGTAGCAATAGGTGATGTGGGAGATGCGATATTAATGCAAATCATCAAAATTAAATTGTTCATCCCTAAATGATGGTTTCTCACAAGATGTCTTAGTGAGATTAGTTTTCACAATATCTAGTAGTAAGTCAATAATTTGATGGGAGATATGAGGACAAAATTCATCCACATGTTGATTTCTCCCACAATATTTGTTCTTCTTTTCGCATTTTCTAGACATGGTCTAATTAGAAGAAAAAAATCAATGTGAAATGCAAGATTGACCCCCCCCAGAATGATTAGTGCTGATTGTAGACCATCCAAAACAATGTGTAAGAAAAATTTACAAGTTATGAAGATTAGATGCCAAAATATTTCGTTTATGACTCACAATTTTTTTTACAATTTTGTGATAAAATGACAACCTAGATCTTATTTTTACATGTTAATTCAATTTTCTTACAAAATTCCAATAGAAATATATTTTTTTTTACAAAATTTTGATAATTGAGGTGAAAGCTATGCCTCATCAAAAATTGCTTACAATATTGACTTTGGAGGTTAAAATTGATATTAAACAACAAAATTTTTAGAAAATATCAATGCTAAAACATTGACAACCTTGTTTGCATGTTATGGAAAAATAAAAAAATCCCCCCCTTACAAATACTAATGGTTTAACTAAAAAATTACAACTAATGTAATAAATACTAACATTAATTATTGTAACTAGTAGGAGAATGAAAGGGATTGGCATTGTCTTTGTGCCTGATGTGACATTTACAAAGAGTCAATTGGCAAACATATATTGGAGAGGGAGTCCACAACCAAGTCAAAGGTGCCATTCGAGAGTGCCATGGGAAGATCGAAGCTGATTTTGATCCTCATGAAGTTAATAAAGGATAGGGATCATTGTGATGGAAGGCGTGGATGGTACCAAAACATAGGAAGAAACTCAGAAATAACACCTGCACACAACATATAGTCTGCTAAAAAACTAGATGAACTCCAAATATAAATTTAACTAAATCTTAACAAGTGGTAATGGCTCAAAGTAGTCATGTGGGTGATATTATCAATTACGTGGGTTTGTGTAGGCTGTTGGAGTAGCTAGAGTTGCTGCCTTAGGAGAGGAAATGTGGCTACCAAGCTTGTGAGCTAAAAGTTGGCATGAGTGTGGCGTTGGTAAAAATGGAGCTCGTCAAGAGGATGTCGCTTTCACTCAAGGCCAGAGTTGTGTTTCACCTAGTATCCATGCAAGTCTGCAACAAATCACTATCAGAAACACTCAAATTAAGATTTAATTCAATGCAATTTTTGAACCAAGCAAATGGTGATTTTAGGTGCTATGGCTGAGAGAGGGGTCTATTTCTTGGAAAGATGCAGGAGGACATGGCATATGGCAAATTCACCGCCATCAATTCACCGACTCTGTCAATAATTCACTGCGGGAAAATTCACCGTCATGACAATTCACTGCACGGAAAATTAATTGCATGAATTTTAGACGGTTAATTTTCTATGGCAGTGAATTGCTGGTAGCGGTGAATTTTTTCGTGATGAATTGTTGACGGTGAATTTTCCTAGAGCCACAAAGATATATGGAGGTTTCTGAAGAGTATGGAGTTTGCATAGGAAGGTCATGTGAGATATGAGGACGTCCAACACATAAAATTAAATTGAAACAAAAAAAACCTCATCAATAGCTGACAGAGAGCAATGTTGAAGTGAGCATCATGGTTATGGGGTGTGATATAGTGCAGTAGGCAATGGAAAGCACGATGGGCTGCCTGATAGTAAAAATAATGAAATGTAGGTCGAAAACCCTACAAAACATCCTTTCCAGTTTGACTTCAACTATTATTTACAAAATAAATGGCGAGTAGCTTACAGATCCCACGCCATTCTCCACGATCTACAATTTTTTTTAAATTCCCTTTGAATGCTACCTTTGCCAGAAATTTCAACCTCTAGAAGTTATTGATCACACAGGCTCAAAAGCCTCATGCCATCCTTTAAATGAAAAAAAAAAAAACAGACTGCCACAAACCAGGAAATTACAAGTTTAACATGCAAAAATAGGCAAAAATAGGCCAGATAAGCCAACATTTTGCACAATAGTCGAAATGGCCAAAATGTCTACAGTATTGCAAATATCTACCCTAATGAGCAAATTTTTCCTCAGCTAATTTTTTTCTTTTTTTACAACTTTTTAAAAATAGGCATAGAGGCCAAAAAAGTGCAAAAAAAATAAAAAATAATCGAAATTGACAAAACAAAATATATTTTTTATTTGTTCATCCTTTTGAACATGATGGTGGTGTTCATTTGGCTCTATGACCCAACTATATACAGGAGTCACCTTGATGCAAGAAGGAACATGTTCTCATGGCTTTGATACAATGTTGGAGAATGCGAACATCAGAGAGATCGAAACAGACTTCCACAAGTGAACAAAATAAGCACAGTAGTATGTCTATTAATATAAAATGAAGAGTGTGTAAACATAATGATCAAGCCTCGTATATATAAGCAAGGATGAGGAGGTGAGAAGGTACAAGTGAAACTCTGACTACCCCTCCAATGATGGAACACTTGTGATCTCACTTGACAAATGTGTGAGCAAATGTCAATAGGTGTCTTAAGCCATGAGAAAATGTCTCAACCTTATGAAGAGAGACAAAAGCAAAATAAACCTAAGTAAACTTAAGCTATGTGTGAATAGGTCAATCCTAGAAAGATGATTAACTAACTAGGTATGATAATGACCCTATTTACACTAATAAAATTGCCAACAACTCATTCAAGGGGTGGGGGGTGTTAAGATAGTCTTAATTTGAGAAACAAAGGGGGCCTTAGAAGCTTTGGAATCTAGAAGTTTAATTTTAGCATTGTTCTTAGCCTTGGGGTTGGTGGTGGGGGTCATGGTAAGGTAGTACTTATAGAGGGCCATAATAAGGCCTTGGTGCAGGGGGTAGGCCCCATCAAGAATACAAGCCTCCATTGATGAGAATAGGTAGAAAAGAAGGTTGATTTTTTCATGTCTCAAATGGTTAAGAATGGGGAAATGGTAACCATGAATGGTCTTGAACCTACCTTCAAGAGTAAAATACTTCATGTAATGTAAACTCACCAGGGCCCAAGGAGCCAAAAGATTTTCTCTATTGTAACCATTTTGGAACGGACTGGTTTCTCCTCTCCAACGAAGAAGGAAACACTAAAAATTTTGTATTCATTTATCTTCACCACCTTAAGTCCCTTACAAGAAAACCTAGTGTCCTTAGCAATCAAATCGAAAAAGATACAAAAATAGACCCCTGTAATAATGACCTCACCTTAAGACCATGAAATCACAAAATTTGAGGTGATTTTATCATTGTATCCCTTCATAGCTTGGAAAAAATAAGTGAAGCCACCTATATCAAATATCTCTCAGAGCTCCACATTCTACTTGAGAGCTTCATAGGAGATGGTTTCAGTCTTTATACATGAGCCTCTCATAAAATTTGTTCCACCAAACAACACAAAGATCCACCCGAGCCATAGGAAGTACTCTGAGGTAGTTGAATACCAAAGAAAAAAAACAATAAAAGAGGGACTTCTCACAACTTTTTGTGAAATACAGTCACTTCTTCTAATGTTTTTGATAAGATAAGCAACATTTACAAGGTGTTGTACCCCTTACATAGAAAGCCCAAAGGGCCAAAAAAGAAGCATAGTTCAAACATGAATGAACTAGGAAAAGAGGACAGACCACACACAGAAACAACTGACAAACATTTGTTGGACCATATACCGGGACTTAGACAACCCCAGAAATAGAGGGGACCAAACTGACTCCCTTAACCTGAGGCCACAAGGATGTGACAGGTCGAGGGAGTCCCTTCTTCTTTCTCAACACAACAGACTGGGAAGACTTAGACTCCAAGTCCACTGATCAAGGCGAGAGACGCAGATCAACCGAAGTCACCAAGGGAAAAGAGTCACCACACAATAGGGGAGAACTTCTTATGATGCTAGTATAGAAAGATAAGGTCCAAATTACCATACCTCTTTTGACATAGTCACTGACTTTGGTAGTACTAGAGTCATAATTGTTTGAAGCATCTATTGTCTTTAGGCCAACAATCATAATTATCATTAATGGTCTTATGAGGGAAAAGGCCACCCTCACAAGTGAGTAAAATACACATGATCGAGGAATAAATTTCCATATCTAACATCCCAATTTGTTTCCAATTGTACTAAAAGTAGATTGCATCACAATCATAAACCATAGCCTTAAAATCTTCCCCACTTCCTTTAATATAACACCAAATGAAAAATAAATTAGCATGATGAAGAATGATGTAACCCCTCATGGGAACCATCCTAATAATAGTATTGTAATGGGTCTGTGCAAGATCACAGGGGTCTAGAAAGTGGTGATATGACAAAAAAGGCATTTTTTATTTGCCCAAAAATGTGAAATTCTGCTTTGATTTTTATTAGAGTTGAGTAAAAAGTAAATGTTGCCATGGTAAGAACCAAAGCCAAATGGATATTCGTTTCAAATGAAATCATATAAAAAATGTATTAATATATATATATATAATATTATTATAATATATATAAAATAATAATAAAATATATATGTTGTATAATATATAATATATAAATATTAATGTTATAATATATAAATATATTATATAATTATTAATATATAATATGTATATAATTCTAATTATTATATAATATTATATTATATATATATATATATATATATATTAGTTTATGTATTATATTTTATAAATGTGTGGGGATAAGGCTTTGTAAATAAGTTTCATTGATGAGAATAGTGTCCAACTCCCTATATAATGATGGAATTACATTTGGGATATGCATTTCCATAACTCAAACCATGTGGTGTTCCAAGAAAATTTTTGTAAATTGAATTTTGAGATACCTAGGTACTACCTTTGATAGATTTCCTAAATAAATTATGGAATTTTTGAGACCAAAGGATAGGTTACCTAAATCAGGGAGTAAGCATAATTTGTAAGATTGGTATCTCCATTCTAACATCACAATTATAAGGATTATTGGTTTCTAGTTAGACCACATATTTTTCCAAGGAATGTGCCTAAAATATTGGCCTATTTGGAAATTATTTGGCAACAAAATGAATGTGACAAGATTCATTTGAGAAATCACAAGGGATCCTTCTTCCCTACTTCCATCAATTTTTCAGATTTCATCATTGCCAATAAGGAGGGGTTAGAGGCATTATACCCCACAATGTAGGATTTCAAAATGGATCTTGATGTCAAGAGGGATTTTGAACAAAAAGGATTCATAAACAAGATCAGGGTAGGTGCCAAAATGTCAATTTTTAACCATAAGATTTTTTATCAAGAATATGTACTGAGAAATTGTCTATTTGAAAAGGAAGTAAAAGAAAGAAAGGAAAAATGGGATGAATGAAGAAAGAAAGAAAACCTTAATTATCTAGGATCCTATCATAATTAGATAATATTGAAACTCTTGCATACAAATCTTTGGTCCTACTAGAAATAAACTTGAAGAAAGTCCACATCATGAGGAAGATCCATAAAGAATTGAAGAGATCTACAGATCAAGGAAAAAGGAAAAAATTCCCATGTCTACTCAAACAATGTAGGAGTTCCTATAAGATTACGCGTATATTCTCCTAAGAAACCAAAGAAGAAAATAAAAGTTGTGCAACTATTAGTTGTATACTTTTCTAACATCCCATAACCAGAGGATATTGGGGAGAATGTGATTAGAGAAGAAGAGGTAAACCAAATTATTCCATCCCATCAAAGAGTATAGATTTTGGATATACCTCAAGATAGATTGATTATCAATGTTAGAGGTAGAGAGCATGAGACAAATGCCATCAAAGCCTTGGCTCACACCTAATTCATGTCTAATAATAAATTCATCAAATCTAGATCATTCAAAGACTATTCTTCAGCCATAATATTGGAAACTATGAGAAGGTGGGATGAAGAAGCCTTCCCCATAGAGGAGCAAGCATAACAAGCTTATTTTGGTTGTTTTAGAACAAACTATGAAACTTTGTCCATTTGGGCTATGGTTCTAGCAAAGAACAAGACACGGGTAGTAGGGAACATAAAGCACTTGACTAGAACTATGATTTTCAAAATATTATCCGACACTTTTACTCCTCAAGATGCTTCCCTTGTTGTAAATACTACTTTGTTTAGTGAGGTTTCCACTAAGAAGTTACACACTAACTATTAAAAGTTATAGGCAAAGCATCTAATTCTCATGTAGGAATATAAAAACATGGTGGATGACCTCATTTCTCATTTTTTGTCTAATATTGTTAATAGATTTGAGGATACTTGTGAGGGGTGCACTTTTAAAAAAAATACACATATTAGATACTTGTACCACTAGGATAATTTGAAGGAAATTTTAAGCAAATGGATTCCCAAAGTTTTATCCATCTAACAAGTTTATAAATGCTCATAATTTGGCTTGAATGTCCTTGAGGTTCTTGTGGGTATAAATGAAATTGATAATCTATTGGGAGAGATTGTATTCTATAATCAAAGTTGGAGCAACAAATGAAGGGAAAATTGAAAAAATTGGAAAATATTGAGAAGTAGATTATGCCAAACATTTTGGATTCCAGTGAAATAATCAATCCACTCAGCTAGTGAAAAGGTAAATTTGGCACAATCATCCCTTCTTTATTTTCATTGATTTATGCAAGTGGATAACCCGATTCCTCATTTATAAATAACACAATTTATGAACTCAGAGGAATGAAATTAAACCTAGCAATTTTAATACAGATGCCAAAGAAATATTGGGTGCTACATATAATGCACATTTAGATAAAATTGCTTAAGTGTTAGCATTCCAATAATCCACTTAGAGAGTTTTGGATTATTGGTTGGAAAATATAGTGAATAAGTGGGTTTGATGCTTTCAATTGGTCATCTGGTTTTAGTGTTAGCATCCTAGTCAAATATGTGATAGTAGATAACAGTTTTGGCCTTCACAACATTTTGGAGCAGTTCTCAGCATTAAGTTTCAAATTTTTGACTTCCAATGATACTTGTAAGTTTTAGTTTCAAGTTTCCAATGGTTTTTGCATCTCCTCAAGGTAGTTATAAAGGAAATATTCTTCTAACAAGTTCTATCCAATTCTATTGTAACAAATTTATAAAAATGTCAAATGAAATATGAGACAATGTGTCATGTGATTGGAACGTGAGCTTGCATGGTCAATTTTTCTATTTAAGGGGACTCATTCCTCATTATGAAGGGTTTTAAACAATTTTTAGTTGGGCTTCATATAGAGATATCAGGTGTACATGTTTTAGTGTCAAAAAATGGTAGTCTATAAAATGCTATTTTCTAAAGCATCAATGTACATTTTTAATTGAAATATATGAAAAGTATATTTCCATTCAAAGGAAATTGTCTCCAAATTATAATGCAATTTACTCTTATGAATAAAATGATCAAGGATTATTGAATTCATTTTCACAAACTTATGTGTTGATTATTTTATAAAATATTTTCTATAAGATATATGAAATGTTGTTTTATATAGGAATTCTTAAATAGAATTGCATTTGGATGCCATTCATAGGATATTTTGTTTTATTTCAATAATGACTTATCCATTGAAATATATTTAATTTTTTATGAGTAGAAGATTTATATGTTTATTTGACTCTGTAGCTAAGGATATGCACCAATGTTGAGAAATTAAGTCCATTCAAAGTTCATAATAATTTTAAAATGAAAAATCTTAAGAATTCAATAAGTTATTATTAATTATCTTGTATTCTCATGCTTGGATCTAAAGATATACAAGTAATTTAGCCATTTTTTGTGTGTTATTCCACATCCTTGTTATAACATGTAAGAATTAATCTTTTAAGGCAATATCTTATTAATTTTTGTATCATTTGGTGATTTAGTAGGGAAACCCACCCAATTTTGTAGAGCCTTAAGTGCAGAGGATTTCAAATCCTCGTTCATTGGAAAACCTCCTATTGTTCATGATTATTAGATATGGCTATTATTTAGAGGATTTTAGGAATCAATTAAAAAGAAAACCAACACTAAGTAGTTTTATGGAGTTAGCAATACACACTTAAAGTTAACTATTTGAAGGAAAATTAAAGCACAAGCACAAAACACACCAAGAGACCCCTTTGAATTCACTCAATCAAATAAACCCCAATAAATATGATTTGGAACTTGATAACTAAAGTGATTACAATTGAGACTATTAAGAAACATAAAGTGTTCTTAATTTTAATGCTTTCAATTTACCAAACAAGGTCTTATGCTGGAAATACATATATTTTACAATGAGTATAATCTAATAACACCACTATGAAGTGATGTTGATTTCAATGCTTACAATTTTCCAAAATAAGGTCTTATATTGGAAATACACATTTTTTTATAATAAGTACAATCTAATAACACCACTATGATCATCCTTTCCTAGAATATTTGGGGACTTAATAGCCCCCAAAATAATAATACTATCAAGAACCTTATTAAGGAATGTAATATGGATATCCTGCTACTTCAAGAATCAAAAATAACTTTTGAAGCCTTTGATAGAGTTTTCAAGTACATTTAGAAATATGCTCTTTGAATAGTTGTGGACATTGATGGCGCCTTGGTCTAGGTTTTTTTACTTTATGCAAACCATATTTGATCCAAGGTACCCTTATCTCTAAGGATACACATTTTATTAATATCTTTTTTAGTAGTGACTACATACATTATGATAGGGTCATCTCTAATATCTATACTCCTAATATTCTTATCCAACATCGAAACACATGGGATTCTCTTTTAACTTGAAGTATTACTTTTGAGTTCTAAATAGATGTTTATAGGAGATTTTGACACTCTTCTATACCCTTTTGAAAAATGGGAGGAACTTCAGGCTTGTTGGATAATATGATGGACCTTCAAATTTTTCTTCTCAATGGTAGTCTAGTTGGTGTTGAGCAGGAAGGTTTTCTATACACTTGGTCAAATAAAATAATGAGAAGTAAGTATCCAAGCTAGACTCAAATGGTGTATAGTTTTGGCTAGATGGGACATAATAGATAAATTCAAGCTTTCTTCCATCCTAAGAATTGGTTTTGATCACACCTCAAAATTTTCAATTGGAAGATGTCTATTTTGAAGAATTATTTTCCCTTCAAGTTTGAAATAATGTGGACACATCACCTTGGAATTTTTTTATTCTCATTGATAGATGATGGAAGGTTGATTTCCAAGGGTTGACTATGTTTAAAATTATTCAAAATCTTAAGTTTATAAAGAGAAAACTTAAAGATTGGAGTAAAATTTCCTTTGGAAATATTTTGATTTAGAAAAAGGTAGTCATGGATCAATTAAAACTTATTCAATTTGAAATGAGTAAGGTGGGAGCCTTGAAGGAGCTTTATTGCAAATATAAAACCATTCTTAGTGCTCTTCATAACCTCATTGAGAAAGATGAAATAATTTGGAAACATAGATCTAGAAATTAGTGGATCAAGGAAGGTGATAGAAACACTAAGTTTTTTCACCAAATCTCCCTTAAGCATAGGAAAAGGAGCAAAATTTCTAACTTATTCTAGAGAATGGTACCACTACCTCTTCAAAAGAATAATTCTAGTAGGAGGGTGTTAGATATCTCAAGGAGCTTTAAAATTCAATCCCCCTATGGAATCCTCAAATGGAAGCTATATCCAACAATTTTTTCTCTAGTTATTCCTAACTCCCTATCTAACCTTGATCACACTATTATAGAAAGGAATGTCTCCTTTGCGAAAATCAAAGAATTTTTTTCTCCTTCAATTCCTTTAAAGCCCCTAGACATGATGGGTTCTCTCTATAGTTTTTCAAATCTACTGGGATATTGTGGGTAAGGACATTGTTTACATTGTTAAATAATTATTCTATTCTCAAGAACTCTTAAAGGAGATCAATAACACCTTCATTTCCCTCATTCCCAAAAGTGTTAGAGCCAAAAAATAATAAAATTTAGACCTATCAATTTGTACAAAACCCTTTATAATATCCTTTCAAAACTACAAGTCCAACACAACAAACCCTCTCTTGAAAAGCTTATTCATCAAAACCAAAAAGACTTTGTTCCTAGTAGAAAAATCACTAATGTTATAATTATGGTCCATGAAATTACTCACTCAATAGATAAAATTAATAAGTAAGGTATGATGCTTAAGTTGGATATTTTTAAATCTTATGATAAGGTCTCTTAGAGATTCCTCATGAGAGTCCTTCAAAGGTTTGGGTTCCAAGGGAGAATTCTCAATTTAATTAAATTTTGTTTCTCTTCTCTAGCTTTCTCTATTATGATAAATAGGATCCCTCAAGGTCACTTTACTCTAGGTCTAGGGGAATCATGTAAGGAGATCCATTATCACCCTATATGTTTATTCTCCTGGTTGAATTCTCGAGAAAAAACAGAGTGGAAAACATCAAAAGGGGCAATCTCAAAGGTTTTGTTCCTTCTTCCACCCTCTAGCATGTTTCTCATCAACAATTTTTTTTATGACACCCTTTTGATGGGGAAAGCATCTATATTTGAGGTTATTAAATGGATTAGAATTATCCCTGATTATGCTCTTGTCATAGGCCAAAAAATCAATATGGCCAAAAGTGCCCTCTTCTTCTTCAATGTCCCTATATGGTTGTATATTAGAATAGCTAGAACCCTTACTTGTAACATCCAAAAAATCCCATCCTCTTACTTGGGAATTCCTTTAACCCTAGAGAAAGTGAATAAATATATCTAGAACAATTTAATTGAAAGGGTTCAATACAAGTTGACCACCTGGAAAAATGTTCTCCTTAGTAATGATAGTAAGCTCCAGTTTCTAAAATATTCTCTTCAAAGTTTCTCCTTAGTAATGATAGTAAGCTCTAGTTTCTAAAATATTCTCTTCAAAGTACTTCTATTTATCAATTTTATCTTTACACAATATCCCTAAATCTTTGATAAATAGACTAGAGAAAATTCAATGAAGGTTCTTATGGTTTGAGATTAAACAAAAATAAAGGCTCTCTTCGGTGGATTAGGATACTGTTTTTTCTCACAAGTATAATAGTGGTTTGAATACATAAGAAAAACAAGATGTATGAATAAGGAACTCTTAACAAAAGTTAGTTGGGATCTTATCAAACAACTTTCCAATTGGGCTAACACCATGAAGTTTAAATGTCTCAATAGTAGGGATGGTTTCTCCTTTATTCAAACTCATGACCTTCCAAGAGGCTCTAACATTTGGAATAATATTCTCAAAGAAAGAAATTTACTGGGAACAAGTTTGACCTTGTAGATTAGGAAAGGTGAGATGGTTAGATTTTGGGAAGACCCTTGGATCTTTTATGTTCCTATGGATTTACACCCCATTTTCTTTGCAATTCAAATAAACCTAACCAGAAGACTAAGAATCCTTGTTAAGGACTATCAGAATGTTGCTTCTAATCCTCCTTTGTGGAACATTGATCTAATTGGTATAATACCCCTTTCAATTTTTTTGTTGAAGAGCTTATTATAATTGTTTCCAATCATAGATTCTTTAGATTGCATATTTTTGATAATTTTGTTTGGAAAGGCTCTAAGGATGGTAACTTCTCTATTAAGTTTGGTTATAATTTGGTTATTCATATTTTTCCTGCTCATCATAATTGGATGAGTCTATTGAAATATAAAACCACACCAAAAATTAGTTTCTTTTAGTGGGCTGTCTACCACTACAACATCCTAACCATTGATAATCTCCAAAACAAAGGTATGCAATTGGTGAACATATGTTTTCTATGTCAACAAAAGGAAGAGAGTATTGGTCATCTCTTAATGGATACTGTAATTATTCTTGAAAAACTTGACAAAGAATCCTCAATTTCTTGTTCGTCCATTAGGTTTAACAAGAATTTATTAGAAGTATAATGGAAAGTTAGGCTCATCCCTTCTCTCACCCTCTTGTTGATGAACTTTGGTGACAATACTTCTTCCATACCAGATGTGGATTATGGAAAGAAAACAACAACAAAATCTTTAGAAATAAACTTAAACCTTGGGAGATCTTGGCCAATTATATTCTCTATAATATTAAGGAAAAAATCAAAGAAATTTCAAGATTAGAAAACCTAAATGTAACCCTTATGAGATGGAAATTAAGATAGCCCAAAAATGAAATATTGTTGATAGGCTTGAAAATGTTGATCCCTATAAGTTCTCTTGTAATTATACTACTTGGACCCTTGTTCCCAATTGGTTTAAACTTAAGTTTGATGGTCAACTAAAGGTAATCCAGAGCATCTAGGTGGGGGAAATATTCTTAGAGACTATAGGTTTGCATGATTTATGTTTATTCTATCAACCTAAGCATTGAAACTTCCAACTTTTTTGAGGTCATGGTGGCATTTCATGGGACCTAGTTAGTTAAAATCAATGGTTTTACCAAAGTGATTTTTGATCTCATCCTTTTTGCCTTGACATTTTATTTCACCTCAATCTCAAATATTAATTTGTTTTTACTAGTGTTTGGTGGCCTTTCCCTTTCATTACATGTTATTTTTCTCCACCATGGAGGATGATTTAGTGTAGGTTGTGCTGAATGATTTTGAATTTCTCAAGAGTGATAGATAAGTTAAGACCATCCTCCAAGAAGGAATCCCTCCCAGTACATTGAGGCCATGAATAGTTACAACTTTGTTCTCTTGGTTGAGTTTACTAATTCCTAGAAGTTCAACATTGTTTATGTTAGGGGAATTTCCTTCAGGTTATGATGGAGCTTGTTGCCTCTACTATGGGCCTTTTTCTAGATTAATGTTAGAATATAAAAGAAGGCTAAAGGAAATTATCAAGATGCCATGAAGATGTTTCTCAAAAAATGTGAGAAAGTGAACACATTATAGAATGAATTCAACAAGGAAGACTTTCTAGGTGTCTAGAAGAAAAATGTTGAAGTTCAAGTATGAGGTATGTATCACTTTGGAGGGTTGCTATAGGAAGTTCCATGCCTATCTCTTTCCCACACTTAATCATTTTCATCACAATATTAAAATTAATTTTGACTTTTAGAATTTTTTCTTCATTGGAGGAGTCTATCCAAAAAACTTTGATCTATGGGAAAGATATGCCCCTTCATCAAGGGATTATTTATCATCTCTACCATTTCAATCTTTTTCTTGACTTGGTACCCACCATCCATCCTAGAATATACAACCGTACACTCATTCATCAGGATGAGGTTCCAACACCCAAAAGGAGAAAATCTAACCCCCATTGCTTTAAGGCTGACCTTACCCATCCCCTTGTGGATTATGTGCCCTTTGTGGACTCCTCCCTTTCATCTTCTAAAGGGAAAAGAATTATCTTTTACACACACTCAAGAGGAACTCTATATTTTTGTATCTAATGAGGTTTACCCTCCTCCACACTCACCATGCCATGATTCTCATTTTGTACCCTTTCTTGTGACAACCCCTCCCCAAGGAGATGCTTGATGTTGGTGTAAATAGGTATTTTACCTAATTAGTTCATAAGTGGGTCCTATTTACATGTTAATTTTACTTATATCCTAGGAATATTTCTAGAAGTCTTAGGTGTCATGTGGTATTATTTTATCTTATCATGGAATTTAATACTTGTGTCCTAATTCATTTAATAATGTTGAGGTAGTTGTCTCAATGTATAGGATTAAGACACATGTCATGATCTTGTTTAATATTATCTCACAACCTTGCCTTTATAAGAAATACATCGTATGTACATTTGACATGTTCAATCATGCAATCTTTTATCCTTAATCATAGCAAGGTATTTTAGTTTGGTAGTTGATCTTGGTGTGTTGGGAGTTCACATATATCTCAGCCTTGAAGCATACTTCAATCATGAATATCTTGATGGATAATGGTGTTTAAATTTGAATGTTTTTGGTAAAGGAGTTTTTGATATGCCCAATGGTAATTTTTTTCTTTGTATTTTTTATATTCACAACAATATTATTTCCATTTATCAGATAGCATAGAGTGGTAAGTCCATTGAGTTTACTCCAAATTTAACCTTCATTCATGATTTGAATAGAAAACAACTTGTTGTGATGGGTTGGGATGATCATAATGCTCACACTTACACCTTTTCCCATTTTATTTTTGATGGTGAATGTTTTAAGGTAGATTCTCCTACTCCTAGCTCTAGTATAGGTCTAGTTCTTTAAAAGGTCATATTAGTTTTGTGAACCTTACTATTCATCATCCCTTTAATGAGGTTCCACCATCTCTTGCTTCTTCAAATTTGAATGTTGAATAAGTTTCTAGGACTTCATATGAGAAATATACTTTAAATTATTTTCTACATTTGTCTTTGTAGGATGGTTTCATGACACGTATATCAAACTTGGCTAGTCATTCTTCTTCTACATATTTGGAGAACACGTATGAGGAGGTCTCTCCTCTTTGATAACTCATATTATTTGGAGATTATTCTTAAGATTCTACATCCTTTGTCTTCTTCCTTGATTGGGGTCACACCTAATTTTGTTGAGACATTCTTGGAGATATTTGATTAATATTCAAAGATTATTGGGTGCTGTCATAATAGTGGTTTACAATTCCTGAGAGGAACGAATTTTAGCTGAAATCACATATTTTTAGAAAATATAAAGATTTAAGCCTTAAAAAGTTCCATTTTAAGGATTCCAATTGAAGAGGGTTTGATCAAATCACCTTAGATCAAACCCCCTTGGATAGAACCTCGCTAGTTTTAAACCATACCTATAAATGCATCTCCTTTACACCTATCAAAATGCTGATAAAAAATCACTTTTGATTTAGCTTTTGGGGGATCAAATGAACTCATTTAAAATTTATTTCAAATGATTATGGTATTCCTCAGAACGAGCTATCCAATGAATATAATTTTAATATGTTTTAGTTTTGTTATGTATTTGTTTTTAAAGTTTTATTAAACATAGGTTTTTCATCGAAAATGAATTTATTTGTTCTTCACATGTGTAAAAATAGAAGATTATCAAAAAAAAAATTTGAAAAATATGAGTGTACCAGATATTGAAGTTCTTGATCCAACAAAAAAATTAAATTAAATTTTGACGTATACAAAAAAAGTTACGCGTTATACGAAGAATTGGTTTGACTTTGAAACTTGATTAAGGAAAAAATATTCAATAAAAAACTATCTAACCAAGTGGAAGCACTAGATATCAGAGTTACAAATCTACCTATGCAGCTTTGAGAATCTTTCCTCACAAATTCCTCACAGTTTAGCCGCTATAGGTGCCCGAATGTGAAGATTTAGTTAAAAATAATAATTTCAGTGTCCAGTTTGGCCAAAAATTGTAAACCACTATTATGGGATCACCCTATTTTATGAGACTTTTTCCCTCTTGCTTCTTCATGGAGATGGGGTTTCTTGAGCATTTTCCATTGTATTTCTTTCTTCCCAAGGGGATACTTGTTTGTTAGTATTGGACTCTCTTTTTTCTTCAAACATTCTTCAGTGGTTTTGGAGATACTTCATTATGGGGGGCTATGTAGTCTCTTTATTTCCCTCTTATGGCTCAGGATTTTTTAATGTACATCTTTGTGATGTATGTAGTCCTTGGGGGTACTAATGAGTCCTCCATATATCACTTATTTTATCACTTGCATATGATTTCATTCATGCATTCTCTTTTGGAGAGGGGTTTTTTCCAAGTGGGTTTTCTCCTTTATTTTATTTGTGAGAGATAATTTATACACGAGAACCTAAAATGGCCTCATAACTAGGACCCATCATGCATAATCACGTATCATTTGCATAATAATTTCTACTCCCTAAGTTTCACTTCAGAGGGGTATTGGCGTAAATAGGTATTTACCTAACTAGATCATTAGTGGGTCCTATTTGTACATGTTAAGTTTAATTAGGTCCTAGTAATATTTCTAAAAGTCTTAGGTGTCATGTTATATTATCTTATCTTATTATGAAATTTAATACTTGTATCCTAAGTCATTTAATAATGCTTAGGTAGTTGTCTCATTATACAATATTAAGGCACATGTCATTATCTTGTCTAATCCCATCTCACAACCTTTCCTTTATAAGCAAGGAATCATATGTACATTTGGCATATTCAGTCTTTCAATATTGCATCCTTAATCATAACAATATTTTCTTATCATTTCTCTCTTGTGGAAGATATTTTAGTTTGGTAATCCTAGGGTGTTGGGAGTTCACATTCAACTCTTACACCTGAAACTATGTATGACCCTAGCGCCAAAACCTTTATAGGTTAGCCCCAACTGGAGAGTTCTCATCACTATTCCTTATGCCCTAGATTTTGTGATAAGGACAATGATCTATGCATGGACTACAATACTCAAAATCACATCTTGAAGTGTTAGCTTTCCCAATGGTAGACTACTAAAAGGAAAATTTACAATTCAGAATCCATGGTGATGTTTAAGTTTTTAGAGTCCAGTCAAGGGAGGATATGGATAAAGACCAATGAGAATTTTTCAAATAGATGGCATCCACTTTTGAAAAATGATAACAATTGGAAAAGGAGGTGGATAACATTAAAAAAGCCAAAGGGAATGTAGTTGGCATTAGAAATATGAAAAAGGAGGTGAATATTCTTAAAGCTAATTGAGATAAGATTTATAGGAGCCTAAAGGAAATGGGTGCTTATTGTAAGGTGTCTCTGAAGGCTATTTCCATTACTCTCTAGGTCTTCTAGCATGAGTTGGAGAAGAGGAAGTTGGACAAGCTAGATGTGATTAGTTCTTGAGCCCCTCCCTTTGTTGTTGTGAATTCCCCCACCAATAGGAAGGCTAAAGGTAAAGAAAAAGTTATCACTCAAAATTCTAACTAAGAGATACCTACTAACATGGTACACATAGAGCCAAAGGACATATATTTCATAGAAAATCTTAACTTTTTAAACAAGGAATGGTAGGCCATAAAACACTTGGATCTACTGGGTAACTAGTACCTATTGTTTGTTGTTTTGGTACTAGTTATTATTTTTTCTAGTTCTTGGTTTGTTTTTTGTTGTTCGTTTCTAGTCTCACTTCTAGTGAGATTCACACTTTTAGCATTTATGGCTATTTTTGTAGTGGGTCTAGGCCCTTTTCTCATGTTTATCTTAATCAAAACACCACTATGAAGTACATTAAAATATGTATTTTTTTAAAAATGCACGTAAAAAGGAGCATGTATGAACCCAAATAGAGCCCTAAAAGTTTTCAAAATGATAACTGTGTAGCAATAATTGTGATATTTATAAAAAATATGAAAATTTTGTCTATCAAAAATAAATTATCTACACCAACTATATAGAGGATGAAAATATAGCTCAAATAATAAAAAATTCTCAAAAAAAGACTTCATGAGTCCAACTTACCAACCTATGAAAATAAACTACAAATTTGAAAATTGCAATGTCCATAGGGAGTAATTTTTTTTAAAAAAATATTGATGTTAGCATGAATTCATGACCAAATTTAGTAAAACTATCACCAAATCTAGAGGTACACTAGTTTTAGAGATTTAATAACTAAATTCCTTTATAGTTTTGGAGTTTCTAAATGTGCCACCAAATGTGGTGGATCTACGAAAGTACAATGGTTGAAGTATGAACATCAAGGGTCATTAACTATGTAGGGTTTGAATGTTTTATATAATTAATTTTATTTGGGTCAACCCCAAGGTACAAGAGTAAGTGACCAGCTTGAAAAGGGGTTTGTGGCTCATGCCTTTTGTAAGCGAGGACATAGCTCAAGCCCTATGCTGACACAAAGTCACAGTAATAGGAAGGACTTGATACTCTAATATAGGGGGATTTATAGGCGATCAAATATTTAAATACAATTTTTTATTTTTTTAATAAAGTTTTATAATTAAAATTTAAAAACTAGGAAAATATGATTTTATAAAAAAACAATCATAAAAAAGATACATATATTTTTCTCAACAAGCATGCAATATGGTACGTGGGGGGCTATATGACCTAAGGGTTTTTGTCCTCACTTGGAATTTTTCTCCAAATTGGATGATTTGACATTTGAACTTATAGTTTTTTGGCCTTTTGATGATAATGGAAAGGTCAAATTTGATCCAAAATTCTTGAAAATCATAGTTTCCTGTTAGATCTAGAAAATAATCCCCTCTCAAATCCTTGTAGATTTTCCCTCTAGTGTCCAATAGGGAAAAATTAGAAATTTGATTTGAGTTTCTCAACTACTTTTAACTCAATGACAAGCTTAAAATATCTTTGGAAAGCTCTAAATTACCTACAATTGGCAAGCTTAAAAAAGAGGAACCCCTAAAAACCAAAATTTCTTTCACACCTTTTTGATTCTCCAAATCATCTAAGGATGCAAGAGAAGATCACACATTCAATGCTTCAAGAAATGAATAACTCTACACTCCTAGATTTATTAAAACTTTCTAACCTATAACTTACATCAAGCTCTAATATCATGCAATATTTGATTGTGAAGCCACCCAAAATACACGTGATTGAAGGAAAAAATAAATAAATCTAGAACTAACAGAATTAACTACATTCTATTCAATAGGAAATGTAAAATAATTTTGAATAAGTTAGTACAAATGAACTATAGGTGAGTAAATATCAGATATATCGCCCAAGAGACTAAAAACATAATCAATATGAGAAAAAATTCCCTAAGTAAATGTAACCTAGTGTGAAAAGGTTCTAAGTGAAGAACTATCTAGGAAATGAACTAGCTAGATAATGTATCACATTCACACTAACACAAATCAATAATACAATTATAAATTTTGCCTCAATCATGGAGAAATAGGAAGAAAAAATGAAAGGAGTGGAATACTAAAGAATTTGTAAACATCAATAGATAAATTATAACCCACAACCTTAATTTTTAGAGATGAATTTGATGATTTTGATCACTTTTGAAAAAATAATAGAAATAAAAAATTGCTTGGAGAAAGCATGTCTTGTTTAGTGTGTATAAAATATGTGTATATTCATTATTGATATGAACTTGATTCTTATATCTTATTGCCTCTTTATGATGAGGGTAGTCTCACTTGGGAGTTGACATCTCAACAATAATTTTTGTTAAAAGGTTACTTAACCTTATTTATCCATATCTAAAAAAAAAATCTTTATTGTTGGGTACAGAAAATGCAGTCTACTTATATTAGGTGGTTTAAATATTTTAGCATAATTCACTATCATTTTTAATTTTTTTTATATTTAATATAAGAGATGCTATAGCAAGTTAAGTGAGCTTGATCTTGGGGAAAACTACATGGTTAAATATGCTTGAGTTGAAGTAGTATTGTGATGGGTGACTTTCAAAGAAGTCTTTATGCTTCATCTCTATGAACATCACCTGGATAAGTAGATCATTCATTCTTATGAGAGATGGATTTATATGAACCACTATTCAAACCATAATTCATGAAATATAGGTCAATGAGTTTGACTCAAAATCTATATAATTGAATCTTGATATAAATATCACAATACAAAAAATACTTTAAAAAAAAAAAATCTTGATCTTTTCCATATCTTGGATGAAAAGAAGGTTGCCAAGATAAAATTCAATACTATATCATTAAATCATTAATTTAGATAATACTGTAAAAAGATAGTTACATTGTACAAATATTTTTGTATTTTATAATATTCCTTCATCTTAGTCATAAATATCTATTAAAAACTCATTCTTATTGTAGGAATGGTAAATTAAAAATATAATAAATATAATAGTCAATCCAGTCTAATCCAAACCTTTCACACCTTTCATAATCACTATAATATTTATAGTCCTTAATATTTAGAAAGAGTGCATTCCATTGTGAGAGTAACATCAGGAGTAGTAGTGTTGACTATCTTGGTGTCAGTGCAGTAATCATAGATCAAATAATTAGTCCTTGCCCATTCAAGCTTTCCCTTCAATGAGTCATTCAAAGTACTATGAGTTCGTTTGTTCCACCAGTTTTGGGCACTCCTAGACCTGCAAAACCTTCGATTTCCTTTCCATGGGCACACTTCGGCACTAAAATTCCTAAAAGAAGCAACAAAAGGACTTTCATTCCAGTCTATTTTTATTTTTCCATCTTGAGTAGCCCATGCATCTCCATTCCATATAGTTGCAAATACTCCCATGGGTTGTCTTCTAGGGAATGCAATACCCTTTTCTGCATAATTCTTGTGTACTCTGATTGGTATATCATCTACATAGAATCTGCAAGACATAACATTACTTTAAAATAAAATTAATTATAAAACAAACACAACTAATTTATACTTACTTAATATAATATTTTTATTTATTTAATTAATATATAATTTTAACTCTATACATATATAATCTTATCTAAATTAATATTTACTATTGAGAATATACAATTTAAATAATTTGTGTAAAAAAATATATATGAAATCATTCTTTTAATTGATTGTATATTTAACAGTTTTAATTTTGTCAAGATACAATTTATTAGAAGCACATCATCTACTAAAATATAAATCTTTTGAGATATGATGAAAGTTAATCTTCATGTAATTTTGACAGAATAATTTTCATTAATCTTCATACTGTTTGAATTTTTTTGATATAAATGGGGAGCTAAAACCCAACTTACATGATGTAATAAATGTTCCAGAAAACAGAGTATCTGTGATAGTCTGCAGCAGGATCAAACCAGAGGTTAATACGCTCCCTTCTCCTGTCTATTCCATCTGCGAATATATTTGTCTGCACAGTAATAGGTTGCCCTGAAACATTCCCCAGAAACTCAAAGTCCAGCTCATCACGGTTTGGCTGGTCTGAGGCCAACTGTTATGGCATCAACAACATAACCAGTGAGCATATTAACTACTATAACAGACTACTATGGTGTTGAGCATAAACAGTTAGCATCTACTGTAATATGTAGGCTGTTTAAGTTGGAAGAACTTTAAGAAATACCCACATAGAAGGCAACCACTGTGCCAGCTGAGTTACCAGGAATGAGCTTGATCTCCATTTCAATCTTACCAAACAGAAACATGTCATTGTATGCAAATCCAGACCCTGCAAGATCAGATTTTGATCAATAAACTAAACCCAAAAACAGTTGCTGTAAACAAAGATTAATGAGAAAACAGACTTAAAATCTTACCAGCAGTTTCATTCAAAATTATCTGGTTCTCCAATCCATCATTCAAAGTCTTAACACTGGCAGGTGACCATGTAGTGTAAAAATCTGTGCTAAAATTCAATGTTTTGACAGCATTGCCTGCAGTGAACATCACTGCAGCAGAACACAGGCAGAGCAACACATGTAGCAATTGAGACTGTTTGGAAGCCATGGCCTCAAGACTTACAACACAGTTTAACAAAAGCTAATGCTCAACTATAATGGCAAAATGGGCACACTGTCTCTGTATTTATAGAAGTTCTGATAAGTGAATTACTCTTCTCTTTTTGTGGGCGGAGGGCCTAGGTTGATTGGTTAAACCATCATGTTGTAGGCAAGGAGTCATGGGTCTAGTCGCCCCATCTGCATGGTACCGAAGGGCATGTCACACCAACATCACGGGTCACGTAATTTTTTTTACCAGACGCACTGCATTTAATGAGGGGCCTACTCAACAGTTTTTTTGTGTTGAATGGCTTACAAACACAAAGATACAAAGAAAGGAAATATGCAAAAAATCTGATGTAGTGCTATTCCAACTTTACTTTCTTATTGGTTAATTATTATAAAGTTGTAGATAACAGGATAAGAAAAAGACCAGATTGGTATTCAAGACATTTTGGTTTTATTTCCCTGGTCATATTATGTGAATATATGCCAGCGTGAGGACGTTGCAGAGGGGAGGGATGAGTACATCTGCACATTGGATGGTGATGGTAGGTTCCCACTTTGTTGGACCGAAAATCCACCGTTGCATGTGATTTCAACGTGGGTCCCTGGATTTTAACTTTGGGAAAGAAATAAATGGGTGGAACGTCAGAGAAGAAAGAGTCAATTTTTTGTGGAAATGTAGTGTTTAAGGGCATGTGAATTATTGTATGGAATGAATCTATACTATAAAGAAACGACAAGCTATCATTTCATTTAATTAATGACTGGATGATGTAATTTATTTTCGATGTACAATAGAAGGATACATTTTCTTTATACGACAAAAATGACAGGGTGGTGTTAAAAAGGTTTAAATTGATAGTCGAGCGACAATTATTTAGGCTATTCAAAGTTATATATATATGAAAATTAAAAAATATCTTGCGTTACATAATTTATTTATTTTAAAATTTTAAATATATTTTATAATCAAAATATTTAAATATAGTTATCAAATTTAGGTCGTAGATGACATGACCATTAATTAGACCTTTTGCATATTATTATAATCTTTTTATTCTTCTCAAACTTTAATTACTTTTGGTCAATGGTTTTTAACCAATATATTCATATAATATTGTAAAAGAAAATAAGATTTTTTAAAATGTTGAGTTAGACTAATTAACTAAATGTAATCAATTAAGCACAATCAAGTTAGATTATATATTTATGGTAGGGAATTGATAATTTGTTAAAGTGTAGTTATTCTTTTGGGAAATATAAATTATGTGGGAATTATGGTACTTCATGTTCAAAAAATGAGTTTCGTTGTAGAAGATTTTGGTATTTGATTGGTGAATGTTGAAAAAACTACATTTCTCAATTAGTGAAATCTCTTTATGTCTTTTCTTGACTTTGCTCTCCAAAATTCATAGATATAGGATGAAATTATAGTCACAAATTAGTCCTGCAAGTTTGGATTCATCATTGCTCACCATAATGTTTTACTCCTCGAGTCTCATGATGGGTAATTGTTTTGTAAGATCTTCTTAGAGATCTAGGTAACTATTGGTATATAGAAATACCTTAAATGAGTTTTGATTCATTGTAAGGAGACACTCTCCTAGATCAACCACTACAAAGTGGACAAGGATTAAAAATGAGAGACAAGGACCTTAGTATGTTAAATTTTTACTCAATTTTTGTGCACCAAGTTGAAATTTCTCTAGGTTAAGAGGATTCTAAATGGTGTGTGCATGATTAAAATTAATTGACATTTAGAAATCAAATTCAAGAGCATAGTCATTCAATCCCTCAATAAGATTTTTATTTTTCTTATTGTTTTCTATACATATCTAATAGAGCTTCAATACATCAATTATATAAAAAATAAAGAAAAATATTGTACACATATATCTAAATAAAACAAGGTAGAATGCCAAATACCAATTGATAATAAAAGGGAAAAGAAAAGGTCGTGCACTTACTATGTGTTTTGATGATAGGTAGAATCCTCTAATATTAGGTAAATGTCTCAAATTATTATTGATTTTTATTCAAATCCTAATTTCCAATGCAATAATGGGTTAATCTCATGTCCATATAGCATATTAAATGCCATTTTGTTAAAATAATAATTAATTAAAGCTAAAAAAATTAGTTGTATTTTTTATTATGACAACACAGTAACCTAGTGGTGGATCTATTAATTCACTTACATTTTCATAACCTCAACATATTTGATTTATTGTTGATGATTTTCTAATGAGGGGGGATCTAAGGTGACCTTAGTATATTTATCTAAGCAAGCCATCTTAATATCTTTTTGAAAGGAATGTATCAATGATTTCATCTTATTGTGTCATAATATCTTCCCAAATGGGAGAAGCATTGGGAGAGGGACAAACAAGATTCTCGTGACTCTCACTAATTAGATAGATTCTAACACCAAGATACCTTCATCGCAAGTAGGAGAGGTATTGGGATAAGGACAACTATGATTGTCATGATTGTCTATGATTGCATCCTTTTGCACCAAAACATTCTCACAAGTGGGAGAGATGTTGGGAGATGAATGAAGGTTAGGTAAAGATATATTAAGAAATGTTTCAATGATTTCATTCTCTTGCACCAAGATACTCTCATAATTAGGAGATATTTTGGGAGAATGACTAACATGTTTACCAATGATTTCATTTTTCTTGTAGGGAGATTACAATCATACAAGTTGTGTGTTAACCTATGAAAACCACATCTTTGAAAATGAAACATGTTGATACTTGACTTATGCATAAAATGATCAAAATCAACTAGTTCTATAAATAGAGTTGAAAAAAAGGCATCATATCTAGACATAGGGCATTGAGAGAGTTATTCCATAGAATTTTAAGCCAAAACTGGTAGGACAAGGTCACCCAAACAAGATATAGGCGCCCAAGGGTGTATATGTCCTAGATAGGGGTTTTAAAAATTCAAAAGTTGATTGTGTA
Source organism: Sequoia sempervirens (assembly GCA_007258455.2). NCBI lineage: Eukaryota > Viridiplantae > Streptophyta > Pinopsida > Cupressales > Cupressaceae > Sequoia > Sequoia sempervirens. Next base: position 785,399,945 of record VDFB02193867.1, on the reverse strand, counting down.
AAGCACTATTGAAGGATTCTAGGTTTTCTTGCAAATAAGTTGAGCAATTGATATTTTCTAGATTTTGCTCAATTTAGGACAATGTGATGTAAAATGCAAGTGTGCAACAAAGGTGAAAATATTTTGACAAGTTTTGAATGTAACTTTTAGATCTAAAATGCAATAATTTACTGATTATAAGATGCCAAAACCTGAAAAATGATTATTTTGATGCAATTTTGAAATCAAACTATTGTCAAACAGATTGCACCTAAATGCTTGAATAACTAAATTCAGTAATCTATTGAAACATGGGAACTATCTTCAGGCTATGGGTATTCCTATGGCGAAGATAGACCTCCAGATCCTCGGCTGGTTCCTATACAATTCTCTGATTATGGACTTGAAACTTTTATGGGAAAAGGGAAAAAGACTTAATCTAATGCAAAAACTAGAAAAACTGAACTATTCGATGGTGATGCACCTAATGATGGTAGAACTTGCAGAAAAATCGTAGCCTATATCTTCAGAAAAATTTGTTAACATAGGGCAATTTGAGTTCTCTGGACACATTATTAATTCATTAAAAGGTTGTATTTATTTCCTTTCTTCTAAGGAAAACTAAGCTTTCACAAATAGGAAAAGGAACAAGTTTTTAGCACAATTAATGACCTATGAAAAACAACAATTGTGTATAAGCATGCAAAAATAAGACATAAGTTTGAAGGTTTTGGTAATGACACACATTAGACTTGCATCAGATCATTCAAACATACAAAACATCTGAAATTGCAAAGGTGAACTCTCTCTTAATGAACAATACGAAGGAAAAAATCTGCAAAATGACAAACTAAAGTAACTTGTAAAGCTGTAAAATTGTATTAATGTAAAAAGTTGAGTTACAAATATTTCTCTCTGCAAAAGGTATGCCAAAAGAGATGAAAAATTTAAGAACTAGAGGAAAAAGACTTTTTCCAATATATACAAAAGGCATGCACAAAGCAACCAATAATAGAACTGAATGAGAATTGAAGTGAAAACAACATCCCCAATGTGACATTTGAGCAGAAGAGAAAATCTTGATAAAAATAACCCAAAATTGAAGCAAACTGCTCTCTGTGCCTAGAAAACTCCACCTCTCCATGGGTGATCCCACAATAGTGGTTTACAATTTTTGGCCAAATTGGACACTGAAATGATTTTTTTAAATTAAATCTTCATATTCGGGCACCTATAGCGGCTAAACCATAAAGAATTTGAAAATGATGAAAACTAGAGTCTCGTCACATTTTGTTTGTAGATTCTAAAAATATTTTTTTCAAAATTTTTGGAATCAGATTGCACTTCATTTTCCATCTCCCATGAAAACTGGTTTTTTTCAAAAAACAACATTTTTAAAAAGTGACGCACATCGTATAATGCATAACTTTTTTTCCATGAAGGATAAAATTCTAATTCTTTGAAATTTAGATTTGTAACTCGATATCTAGTGCTTCCACTTTGTTAGACAGTTTTGTATTGAATATTTTTTCTTTAATCAAGTTTCAAAGTCAAACCAATTACAATTCAGACATAGAGCAACCGTATAGCATAACTTTTTTTGTATATATCGTAATTCAATTTTTTTTTGTTGGATCAAGGACTTTAATATCTAGCGCACTCATATTTTTTGATTTTTTTTTTTGATAATCTACTATTTTTCCACATGTGCAGAACAAAGACCTTCATTTTTGATGAGAAACCTATGTTTAATAAAACTAAAAAAAAAAATACATAATAGAACCAAAACATATTAAAATTATATTCGTTGGATAGCTCATTCTAAGGAATAACTGATTCAAGTTGGGTTTGTGAAGATTCCTCCATTTTCATCCTCAACCCAAGCTCTGAAGTGCAAAAATTCAGGTTTTTCTTGAGTCTCGGGGAGGGGATGAGGAATAAAGGGGGTTCGAGCGAACCCCTAGGGGTTCACTCGAACCAGGGTTCATTCGAAGCCCCCTTCTATAAGGGGTTTTGATGGCTTTTTTGGCTAGAAAGTACTAGGAGGGTTCGCTTGAACCTAGGTGAGTGAACCCCTAATTGGTTCGGTCGAACCAATAGGTTCGTATGAACCCCTAAAATCAATTTTTTTTCCATCCATTCATTTTCTGTGAGTTTTCCTTCCTCACTTCAATTGTAAACCACTATTGTGGCTTCACCCCCATGCGCATGACCAAAACATCCTGTGAACTGACGTGGAACTGAAAGCAGAGCCTCACTATTTGCATGAACTAAACACTGAAGTTCAAGTCCTACTTGTGCATGAGCAATTTTTTTTTAGTATTTTCGATGTTTATCTCCTCCATGTACAATCTAAAATTAGCACATTACATGCATCATCGAATTGAAGTCACATAATCAAACTCCATCCTCACTTAATGATTATGTTTGCACCTAAAAATAGTTGAATTAATTAAATGATTTATAATTTATCATTTAATCAATTAACTTTACAATGTATAATGCAAAACATAAACATTAAGGTTAATAAAACAATAACCTTACTCAAAACTTAAAATCCTTCTTACCTTTGTGCCTTCTTGCACACTACATGTTAAATAATAAGGTAATGAGTGAAACACTACCTTAATATTTAATTACATTATTGGCCCATCTCCATGCAAAAAGAAATAGGCAAACTCCAAGTCAAGGCCTCCATGAAAAATAATAGGTCTATTGACTTAAAGTTGAGACCATGGTGTCAATAAAGTGAAATGATTTATTTAAAATCAAGTCAAAAATGCTCATCAAAAGGTTAGGGCAGAAAGTAAAAGGAAAGTCAAACCCTAAAAGCCTTCAACTTTTCACTTTTTATTTTGACTTTTTCTTGTCTTGGAGCTCTATTGCGTCGCCATGTGAGCTAGGTTTTAGCTTGAAGCTTGACGATTTCTTCAGATTTTTGCCTTAAGCTTGGTCGACCACCTTTCTATGACAATGGTAAGCTGATTTTAAACATCATTATGGCTTCTCCACTATTTTTTGAAAGGAAAAAATGGCCATAAGGTTGCGGCTGGTATAAGCATTTCTAATATCTTTCTGTGTTACTCTCCAATGTTTTGATGATTTTTAGCTTTGAGGCCGATAATGGAGTACTCCTATGCCTCTGGCCACCATGAACGCCACCTTTGAAGAACTCAAGCTTGCTAGAAAAGCTCAAAACCACTATGTAAAAGTCCTTTACTCATAAACAACTATTATTTGCCAGCTCTATTCAATCTCTAGTAAGTTTATTGGCTCTTATTTTTGCTACAAACCAGCACTTACCCATTTTGAAATTTGTATAAATTACAAAGAACCATGTTCTTTCATTCAAAGTTTCTATTCAAACCCACTTAGCCATGGCTATGTATGTTTTTTGGGCACCTTTTTTGCAGACAAAGAGTGTGGGGTTTGATTATTTGATTATATAGAAGCTGCAACTTCATTTGGTCTTTTTCCTTGGCACGCCTCCTATGAAGACTCTCTATTTTTATTATCATAGTATCATGAAATTAACCTTGTTATTTCAGTATTCTACTTACTATTATCATGATATACCTGTAGCTTCATTCATGTAGATTGTCTTGGTGATAGTTATGTGGGTTGTTTTCTTGATGATGATATTTTGTTTTAATTGATTGCAGACCTATTTCTCCATCTGTTTTATCTCCTATAGGGGTACATGCCTATCAAACTTAATAAGTAGACCTCCATGATGGAACTGTTGCAAAGTACCATGGTACCATATGAGAAAACTCACTGTGTATTGTTGTTATGTGCAAGTTTATTTGTCATTCCACCCTTGTAGCTGTAAATACATTTTATTACCTTGTGCAAACATCATTTTTTTTATATAATGCACTCCACAAGCTCACTTGACTAATGCAAATTTACATATGATGGTGTCTTTCTTTAAATAAAAATTCTGAAGCACAAAACCTTGTTTCAAATATATTATCGCTTTGCTAAGAGTACAATCAACATTTGTTCTACTTAAACACAATGCATTGATTGTGCATGCTATCAGGGATATTATGACAATGCTCCATCCCTTTCTTGTATATTGAGATTGTTGCTTGATGGTACTGTTCCTCCTGATATGTTGGGCTCAACCCTTGTAGGAGCCCGTTTTGCCCCACATATTTGATGAACATAATGAACTTGTTCCTGCACACTTAAACAAACATGTTAGCAAAATAATTGAAGATGAAAGCTTCCATTGAATTTCATGCCTCTTGAACAATGAAATCATTTGATGGATGCCTAATCAAATGTGTGTTATATTTTTGTTGGTAATGTAAGTATAGGATTTCTCTTGATTCATCATTGCTTAGAGTAAATCTCTAACATCATTTTCATTTATTCTACAGAAAACTCAAGGAGACTGGAGTCGAAGGAGACTGAAGAACTTTGACAATACTACTCAAAGATATCAAGTATCAATGGCTTCATCATTACAGGAAATGATGAACCATCCTCCTTTCTATGTTTACATTGTCAATAGTTGTATAGTATACAATTTGATCTTGTACCTATCATTTGATTGTGTAAATCAAATTAAGCTACTCCCATGGCATGTGTGGGATCTTCATTACTACAATATGAATAAAACAACATTTGTTATGCAAATGTCTAAATTTTTGTTATGAGTACTTGCATAATAAAATTTAAAAACCAAATGTAATCATATTTTTCATGATGATGAATACTTTAGCAGCAAAATTTGAAATTCTATGTACCTCATTGACAATGCAATTATGCTCTACCTATTTGAGCTTTTAGTGAAAAATAGGTAACAAATTGGTGACCTCTGTAGAGTGTTTTCTTGCTAAACACCATAGACCAGTATATAGCTTATCCATTGGGCATGGAGTCCATTTTTGCTCTATTTTGACTCAAAAAACTATAACTTAGTTGCAAACCACATAAACTGAAAGAAACTACTGCAACTCTATTTAAGACGGAGTTTGAAAACCCATGCAACAACTACACTGATTGAAAGCAAAAAAATACTAAAATGAAACGTGCCATGGGGCACTTATTGACCGAAAACTCTACCCTACCCTACACTAATCAACAGTGTTGGTGCTCAGAAATGACCATTTACTGGTTGTGAGAAATAGTTTCCCTTCCTTAAAAATAGAGGATGCTTCAAATATTTAAGATTAATCAAAAAGAAGTATGGACATTTGATTAATTGTCGCTCCTTGGTGTCAAAAACTATTGTCAGCATAGTTTGGATCATCATAAAAAGTATACCTCCTTTATCTGATTGATCATTAAAGATGATAGTCTGAGGCATATGGATAAGATTAACCTATTGCTGCTCTGCAGTTGTAATCACATGCCTTGGAAGAATTATGACTTGTTGTAATTTTGTAGACCCCTCCTTGCACAAATACCTGATTGGACATCCTTTTGAGAGCATAAAACTTGGCCTCTTATTGTTGTAGTCATGCTTATATATTGTTGTCTCCTCATCCAAAGATGATGTTTCATCTTCTATCTCAATTTCAATTTGGTTTGAAGGAGTTGGTTCACATGAACGAAATGAAGAAATGCTTGCTCCTTTGGCTTGAATAGGTTGATTGCATACTACTGGCTCATATGATCGTAGCTTGTCATCTATGTTAGAATAAAAGACCTCTATTATGCCTGAAAACACATTTTTATCTAACTCATAACTTTGCATTAAGTCCAAATGAGTTTTATCATTTAGTTGCTCCATACCAGGCATAGATGCTACTGTGCATATGATATCCTCATTTTCATCAACAAATTGAGGGAGTTCATCAAATAAATCAGAAAAATTCTGAGATTCACTTTCAATTTTCTCTACATGAACATGTTCAATTTTCTCTCATTTGTCATCTAAGCTTGAAAAAAAGGATTCAAGGTCATTCCAAAACAGGGCCTCTTCATAATCTTTGTTACTTTGTGGCATAAGAGGGCTTACCTTAGATTTAAGATGATCCTTTTGAAACACAAGTTCTGATCTGCTTGCTTGTTCAATTTGGGAAACATCATGCAAATTATTTTCATTAACCTCCAAAATAGGACTAACCTCTTGCTGTCTCATATGGATTGAGGCTTCAAAATCATCTTGAACTAGTAGCACATCATTTTTTGCAATATCTGTTGGGTTTTCCAAATCAATTGGTAAATTAGGTACCTATGTGCTTTCTTCAGCTTGCTCACAAAACCAGGTAGTTGGTCAAACAAATAAACCAATTGTTCCTCCTCATATTGTTTCTTCTCCAATGAGACTTGGGCATCCTCTATTTGCAAGTGAAGATCTTTAACTGGTAATTCCTGCACTCTATTTTCAGCCATCTTATAAATAGCATTAGAATTTTTTTCAAATGAATCAAAATCTAAGGGGTTCAGTAGTGAATTTGATCCAACATCGTCTTCACATGTACTATTGTTATTTTGAGTTGGGGACATAGTACAAACAGTAACAACTTCCTGCTCCTCTTGTTCATTACACCAACTTGGAACATTGATCGAGTTAGACTCTATGGATTTTTCCTCTTTCTGATCTTGAATTAATACACAAGGAATATCCTTACTAAGGTTTGGCATTTTATAGTCAGGATGCTTGGTCCAAGAAGGCTGCCATAACTATTTAGTAATTTGATTATTTAGTTCAGGCTCTGGACATGTCTGAAGTTGAGGATTAATGGATTGATTTGACATGTTTTGTTCATTCATGAGCTCCTATAGGGGCTAATCTTTAACATTGGATTGAATATTACCCCTATAACTTGGAATGTCAAATCTAGAAGACTTACTTGGGGATTGTGTAGAAACCTTGGAAACCTCTTCCTCTGTTGGCTGATCTTTTATGCAAGAAACTGACTAGGCTTCCATCATTGGTGCTTGGGAAATCAACATTTTAATTTTCTCTTCCTTTGTAGTAGGATCTTCTTCATACTGTCTCCTCTATATCAGCAAGTCTTACTCATAGAGATAGGCCTGATAGGCCATCTCTTCTTATTGTTGATCGTACTCTTGCTGCCTCTTGATCTCTTCTATCTACTTTGTGAATTCTAACAATATGTCCTTCATGTCATTCATGTTATTCTTCATATCATCAACCTCTTCGAGCTGGTTTTGGACATATGAATGTTGATCTAAAGCTTGAGCAGGGGTAGGTGGGAGGTAAGCATGTTGAGCATGTTGATATGTTGTTGTTGCATAGCTATTTGGGATAAAACCGGTAGCATGATTGGCTTGATATGGCTGATAGGGTGATTGGTTGATAGGATTTTCATAGTAAGGGGGTGGGTCTACATGATGACTATGAAAACCCAACACCTTTACTCATATAATTAGCTAGAAATAAAAAATAAAGCTTCTGTTTGAAACATACCAACACTGGGTCTTGTTGAAACTAATAAATATGCTCGGAGTCGCCAAGTATAAATTTGTAACCTCTGAAAGGAAAAAATACGCTGTTGTATATACTAGGACAACAACTTGAAACTCTTGAATTCTTTCTTTGAAGTGTGCTTTAGAGTCCCACTGGGCATGCCAAAAACTGTTGTCAAATAAATTGCACCTGAATGCTTGAATAACTAAATTCAACAATTTGTTGAAACATGAGAACTATCTTTAGGCTGTGGGTATTCCTATGGCGAAGATAGACCTCTAGATCCTAGGCTAGTTCCTATACAATTCTATGATTTTGGACTTGAAACTTTGATGTTTCAACAGATTGCTAAATTTAGCTATTCAAGCATTTAGGTGCAATCTGTTTGACAACACAAACAATGCAATGTTTTTAAATTTAAGATAATTTGATTCAAATGTAAATATGCAACATTAAAGGATAATTTTGAATATAATTTTCAGATCTAATATGTAATACTTAACTAATTTAAAGATACACAAATTTTAAAAATGATGATTTGATGCAAATTTAAAACAAACTAATGCAATTATTTTCACTTTTTAGTCTTAAATGAAAGATGCAATTTAAATGCAATGAACAATTTGAAACTTTAACCACCTAATAAATGCAATCAGATCTAAAGATGTTTGAAATGAACCCTATTGCAACTTATGATGTAATGTAATTGTAATTTTTGTATTTATATGACTTTTTATGATGCATGAAACCCTAAATGAAAGATGCAAAATAATGCAATACAAAACTTAGATCTAGGGTGATTTTTTAGAAGGTATGTAATGTTAATAGGTAGGGATCACCAAAATGTAATATATAAAAAGGGATCCTAGGTATTAAATGCAAAGAACCTAGGATACAAGGGGTGCTTTTTCCAAGTTACATTAAGATGAAGATCATCAAGGTGTATAGATTGACTATCAGCCATAAAGGTAAGACAATCAAACCCAGATCTACACCTAATTGAAAGTGGGAATGGATTAGAATAATTTGGAGTTGGTTAACCTAATTAGACTATGTGCCTTAATATGAAAATTACAAGATACTAGCAATTGACAAATAGAAACAACCAACTCCTGGAAGATATAGAGAGTGCAAAGGACATTAAACCCACTCAAAAAAATTGGTCTTGCTATTCCTAAGAGGACTCATATGCTCAAGGGTGTTTGGGTACTTGTAGGGATGTCCTAATGTGCTTTTGGGGTCCTCTGGTGCTAGATATGAGCTTCTATTTTTCATCTACAAATTTGTTAGAATGTCATCAGTAAATTATGTGAGTTTTTGTGGATTAACAAGATATATGACAATAAATGCAACAATGGAGAATTTGACTTCAATCTTCCTTCAATCCTCTTCAACTTGTAACTTGCACACTCACAAAGAGGAGAAATGTTGGGCCATTTAGGGGCTTTCCTTAGTCAAAATTTGTGTGAGTGTTTCCACTTCCACAATGGCAATGTCAATGATAAACTAATAATGGAAAGGAAGGAAATGATGAATGAACACAATGTTGCAACTCACCACCCTTCAATGGATTCCTTGAAGGACCAATGTCATGCACATCACCTCAAGGATTTGGATCTTTCTTGATAGATTTTCTTGAATGCTTTGGAGACCTACAAAGAGATTTTAGCCTTGATAAAATAATGATAACTTGATAACATGAACTCACAAACACTTTGGCATGATGCTTGGATGTTGAATTACTGCAATAAATCTTTGAAATGTTGTTCTTGACTCGATCTTGAATGTTCTCAATGTTCACCTCTTGCTAGATTGGATTTGAAATAATGCAATGACTAGGTATTTATAGGCATTTATTCAATTTCCCAAAAATTAGATCCTAGAAGTTGACATTTGAAACTTGAATTCTGAATGTTAAAATACCACCAAAAACATGTTTGAATTTGGGTCCTCGCCTAAAAGGGGGACCCATATTCCCTTGGGCGCATGGGTCCTAGCCCAAATTTCTAAGACACTTCATGTAAAGAATGACACATGAGTTGGATGTGTTTATTCAATGTTGACAGTTTATTGAGAAACAGGTTAAATGGGCTCCTATAATGCATAATTTTATGACATTAGGGGGTCAATTCGGCTCAATAATTTAGGAGGGCCAAAACATCTAGTGTGAAATTTTTAAGGGTGATAATTTTATACACTACAATTGGTATAATGTATGTGTAGTAAGGTCTTGTTGTAGATTGATTGATGATATAGGGTTACAAATTATAGTTGGTTTCCTTCCAACCATCTTAGTGCATTTGTATGTTCATTGTAGTGACACAAAAATATGGATTTTTATAGTATCTATGATTCTTGTTGCAATAATTTGAGATGATTTTTTTATTCCTATAGTAGTAATTTGGGCCACTTGTATTTATATTTTTTAAACCTATAGTATTTGAATATTCTATCATGAGAGGCTCTAGATTATGATGTATTGGGAGTTTTGTGTGGTTGTATATTTTTTGGTTTCTTCTTGGTTTGGAGATCATTATTTTAATTTTTTAATTTAAGAGATTTTGGCATTGTCCTTTGATTTGTGTAGGCAACGTATAATTTTTAGCTAGGATCTATTTTTATCACAATTTCATGGGTAGATATAAACTCAATTTATGTGAGAGATTTGGTAGTGATTTGGATATATCACATTGTGATAGATCATATTTTATGGTGAATTTTTGTGTCATGGGGAGATCTTGATTCCTACTTCATGTGAGAATAAGAGTTTTTTGATAATATTTTATTCTCTTGTTTGAGGTTACAAGTATCTTCATGATATTTGAACATGTAGACAACTTATTTCCATAAAAATATCTAGGAATTCTTGGTTGAGTTATTGGTTTATGATATACCATTTTTAGATAGATGATTCTTGGTTTAGAGGATGGTTTTTATTGTTCCATGATGCACTCATGATTAATAGTTAGATTTTTGGTATGATATCACATATGTTTTTATTAATGTAGATAGGGTTAGAATTTGGGATAATAAGCATGAATCAATAATAGAAACCATAAAACTATCTAATTTAAGCAATAAATACCCTAATCCAAAAATGAAGCACAATTGAACATAAAAATCCAAATAATGAAGCAATACAACCTCAATTCCTATACCACAATTGATTCATCTCCATTGCTATTCTCCATTTTTCTTTGTTTGTTCTCATATTTGTAGTATGCAATGTACTCAATAAGCTTGATAATGATGTAAGATAGCTCTAGATCTCAAGATAGAGAAACTTCAAAGATAGTGGTTACTCAAGATGAATGATTGAAAGAAAAATATTGAGGATCTTGTGGTTGTCCAAGATAAATGATATGAGATGCAAAATATTGAAGATTGTGATTGTTTAAGATGATGATATGAGAATCAAAATATTGAAGATTGTGGTTGTAAGGTTGAAATGAAGGCGATGGCTTGCTTTTATAGAAATCCCAATTCAAATGAAGGGTTAGGATTGAGAGATGATGTATGGTGATCAATAGATGAGATTAATTGAGAGGAAAAGAGATAAGGGTAGGAAGAAGGGACCGCGGTCCATGAAATTGGAATAAGAGATAGGGCTTAGCTAGAAAAAGGTAATTAAATAATTAAAACAATTATTTAATTTAGGGAATGGTGAGGTGAATAGTTAAATAATAAAAAATATTATTTAATGATAGAAGAAGAGGTGGAATACTAAATATTAAATAATTAAAATAATTATTAAATAGAGAGTGGATGTAAATGAGGAATAATTAAATGATAAAAACCATTATTTAATTATAAGAGAGAGGAAAATGATAAAAAAATTAAATAAATATAATTTATTTAATTATGAGGGAAAAAGCTAATGAATAATTAAATAATTAAAATAATTATTTAATTATAGAGGAAAATGAAAATAAATAATTTATTAATAAATAATTAAATAAATAATATTTTATTTAATTATAGAGGGAAAAAGGATAACTAGTGACATAATTTAAATAAATTTGATATTTATTTAAATTAATCAAGGAGGAATAAGGATAAAGTGAATTAATTAAAAAATTAAGAATTATTTAATTAATAGAAGAATTATGACATTAGGGCATAATTAAATAATTAAAATTATTTAATTATGCTAGGAAGAAGGTGAATTAATGATAAAAATGTTGCTTGCAGGCTCGAGACATTTTTCAGTGTCTATATTTTGCCCCTCTTTGACATAATGTGATTTTGAGCATTTTGTCAAAGAATAACTTTGCAAATTCAGTTCAGGATATACCCCAGTGGATGTAAGATAGGATGATGTCCCCTTGGGAAAATTGACAATTTTTTGAAAAATTTCATTTTTTTTGGTAAATTTATTGATAAGCAAGTTGGATAAGTGCAAATGCATTGGTGATGAAAAACTAGGCTCAAAAGTCAATCTAGGGATGAATGAATGGGATGTTGGTATGGAAAAATTTGGCGATGATGGAAAATGAATGGATGAATTAGGACTGCTATCTTGAGATCTTGCTAATAAATGATCAAACTTTTATTTTATTGCATAATTTTCATCACTGAACTTATTAATATGGAAATGGATAATGAACACCAAGGTGTTCAATATGTTATCCCTTGCAAAAAAAGAGAGACATGCAATAGACAAGGAATGCCATGACGCAAACTAGAAACCATGGAACCTTGCCAAAACATGTGAGGAACTAACACAAAGCATGTTGATCCTGACACAAGAAAGTATTAGATTGTGCTTTGGCTTGTGTAGGATGTTTTGATCATGCCAAATGGAAATTTGATCACACACAAGGAACCAAGTTGCCCCAATCATGTTGCCAAGACAAACCACAAACAAAAATCAAAGAGAAAAATGTCATGATCCATCATCGCTCTTCTAAATCCTTCTTGGGACATCCTTGAGGGGCATACTAACATGACCAAAGATCAATTAGATAAAAAGATAAGACAAAATAGACCAATGAGTCAACAACCATTTAGATCTTTCTCTACATTTTATGATCAGATTCTAGATAATGATAATGTCTAGTTTCATGAAAGGAAGCATAACGTATAAGACCAATGATGGATTGAGTTTGGTTTCAAGAGTGCAACAACCTGTATAAGACAATCGATAGGTTGGATAGCTAAAGTTTGGCTTCAAAGATGTGGCATGTTGTATAAGATGTTTAGTTTGGTTTCGACAATGCAACACCCTATATAAGACTATTTGATAGGATTGGATTGCTAATTATTTGTTGTTTGTTGTTTTATGTTTGATGTTGATTTTTTAATAGGCACATATATGTTTAGGAAATTGATCTATTTGACTGAAGATTGATTGGATAGTTTGCTTGTTGTTTCGCAATTTGGCTAAGTTCAATTCTCTTGTTTGACAACTACTTGTGTTCGCTCACAATATCAACCTTAGCAAGGGACAACTTATTGGGATACGATTTTGGATGGATGAAGACCTTGTTATGAAAAACCCTAAGAGACTAACCTAATGCCTCATCGGCTCATCGATGATGGCCTTGCCTACATAAAGCACAAAGACAATGTAGTTCGATCACTTGGACCATACATAGTTTACCATGAAGTGTGTATGGATGGACTTGGCAATTTATCATGACAAAACCTAGAGGACTAACCTAATGCCTTGGGGGATCATCGATGGTGGCCTTGCCTATGTGAAGTCATAGAGGCAATGTAGTTCGACCACTTGGACTGACAAAAACTCTATTTTTGGGAGCTTTTGACACTTTTTGTTTCTTTTTGGATTTTTGATATTTGCTATTGTTTTTTGGATTTTGATGCTTTCTAATTTTTTTGGATTTTGACGCTTTCTTTTTTTTTTGGATTTTGATGGCTTATTCAAATGTTTTGGATTTTTTTGATGTGTTTTGAAGTGTTGAACCATGTCTAGGATCACATGTAAGACATCAGTCCAGAAATTTCCCCAAGTCAAGTATAGGACCAACTCATTATGGATGAAGAGATGGATGGATGAAAAATTTATTATGGATATGAAAAGTGCAAGATACATTTAAGCTTTATTATGGGGGAGATGAAGAGGGAAGATTTTATCATGGAGTGGGATGTGTGTAATATACCATGGATGGAAATGGAAAATCATATCTAGAATGATAGTAGATGATGGAGCAAATTCCAGCTACACATGGCGTCTATTTGCCAAGTTTTCACCACGGTACTTATCCAAAGTGCCACCAAAGTTGTTTTCACTATTGGATGGATTATTTCTCTTTACTATTTTCTTTACTTTTTATATTTTTCTAATTTTTTTGGTGTCACCAAGATGCTTCTTTTCCAGGTTTTCATCAGGGTAACGATTTTTTTTCTATTTTGGAGAGGGGTTTTCCCACTAGGGTAATTCACCACTTGTACATGCTATTTTTTCTATTTTGGAAAGGGTTTTCGCCCATTAGGTTTTTCTCCTTTACTCATGTTATGGGAGATACTTATTTGTAAATAGGCACTTGATTAGGCCTTATTGTCAAGATATATATTTCCTTTTAAATTGTTTGTAGCCTCCCTAAGTTGTACTTAAGGGGTGTTGATGTGATATTACATTAACATAAGTTTATTATGTACTCTTTAATTAGGAAGTTATATTCCCATTTTTAGTTTTTGAATCTTGTCACGAGTCATGATTTTTATTTTCCCACTTTGTTTATACTTGGTAAATGTGGATTTATATCTTATTTTATTTTTACTTTTGAATAAGAAATGAATGTACCTATACACATTATGCATCTATTTATTTAGAATAATCACTATAGAAATCATTGGCTCATGTAGAGCTACCTATCAACTCTAACACTTTGTAGAAATCATAACTAAGTGGTGATATTTTTTTAATTTGGTTGAAAAAATATTTATTTTATTTGAGAGATATTCATGCCATGGTTTTGGTTTGTAAGACATGTGTGTTTCATAGTAACTTGTTTGTTTTATTATGACATGGACTATTTTATGCATTTTATAAATTAGTAACTAAGCAAAAAAGTCATCATAGAGCCTCTATAAACCTTCTTATTTCTATTTTTTTTTCTTTATTTATTTTCCTTATATTTATTTTCTTTCATCTCTATGTACTTCTTGTCATGAGAGAAAATGGACAACAAATTAGGTGTGTGAGATTCTTAATTTAGGTTTTTATTTGATCCCAATTTTAAGTTTCCTTGAACCAAATTAAATAAGTTTGGTAGTTTGTGTATCTCAATAACTAGGTGGTTTAGCAGTAGTTAATGTGGGTAAACCCACAAAAGTGGTTTATAATTCCAGTGAGGCAGGAAAACTCACAAAAAATGACCCTAAGGAAAAAAATGTGATTTTGGGGGTTCATATGAACCTACTAGTTCAAGCGAACCCATAAGGGGTTCGCTCAAACCAAGGTTCGAGCAAACCCATTTGAATCTTGCTCACAAAAAAAAAAAAAAAAATGCATTAGGAAGGGTGGTTCACTTGAATCCCCCTTATCCCTCATTCTCCCCTTGAAACACAAAAAAAGACCTAATTTTTTTCACTTTAGAGCTCGGTTTGAACATGAAAATGCCAGAGACTTCACAAACTCAACTAGAATCAGGTAGTCATCGGAACAAGCTATCCAATGAATATAATTTTAATATTTTTTGGTTTTATTATGTATTTTATTTACTTTTATTAAACATAGGTTTTTCACCAAAAAATGAAGGTCTTTGTTTTGTATATGTGGAAAAATAGAAAATTATCAAAAAAAATTTGAAAAATATGAGTGCATCATATATTGAAGTCCTTGATCCAACAAAAAAAAAAAGAATTTCGATATATACAAAAAAAGTTACGCATTATATAGTCGCGCTATGTCTGAATTGTAATTGGTTTGACTTTGAAACTTGATTAAAGAAAAAATATTCAATAAAAAACTATCTAACCAAGTGCAAACAATAGATATCAGAGTTAAAAATCTAAATTCAAAAGAATTAGAATTTTATCCTTCATGGAAAAAAGGTTATGCGTTATACAGCATGCGTCACTTTTTAAAAATGTTGTTTTATGAAAAAACTAGTTTTTGAGGGAGATGAAAAAAAAGTGCAATCTAATTCCAAAAATTTTGAAAAAAATATTTTTAGAATCTACAAAAAAAATGTGACAAAACTCTAGTTTGCATCATCTTCAAATTCCTCATAGTTTAGCTGCTATAGGTGCCCGAAAGTGAAGATTTAGTTAAAAAAAAATATTTTTATGTCTAGTTTGGCCAAATATTATAAACCACTATTGTGGGATCACCCATGTTGATCCAATTAGAGTTACTTTTATCATTTATGAGGATTTATATAGAAATAATTATCTATGGAATTGTAATATGGTTTTCATTCACATTAATGTTTTTTATATTTTAATAGAAGTTATAGATAAACATTAAGAGAGTTATTAGTGTTAGAAATAAGCCACACTCAAATCAATGATGAATTGAACACAAAGGGGCTAGTAGCTTAGTGGTAGACCACTCTAGTAGCAATTGAAAGGTATTAGGTTTGAGTCCTAAATGGTCCACACATAGCCACTCAACATGGTTTTAGAGATAGGGTATGCTAGGAGCCCCAATAACCTATAGTGTGGCTTATGGGTGGGTGTTCGAAATAAGCAACACCTAGACCAATAAAGGATTGGCCACAAAGGAAATACTAACTTAAATTGGTAGAGAAATATATTATCAAATTGATATTTTTGTTGGATTTCTTTACCACTAAGCTATTGGCCCCTTTGTGGCTAGTCCATTGTTGGTCTAGGTGTGGCTTATTTCCAACACCCACCAATTAGCCACACTCCAGGTTCTTGGGGCCCAAGTATCTTACCATGGATCATATACAATGTTGAGTTTTTTTCTCATGGACTAGCTAGGACTCAAACCTAGAAAATTCCATTTGTTGTTGGAGTGTTATACCCCTCAATTACTAGCCCCTATGTGGCTAGTCCATCATTGGTTTTTGGTGTAGATTATTTCTAGCACCCCTCACAAGCTACATTGTAGGTTCTTAGGTCTCCTAGCCTACTATGGATCTAATATCATGTTGAGCTACCACTCATGGGCTAACTAGGACTCAAAATTAAAACACTCCATTTCCTATTGGAGTACTCTATCACTAAGCTGCTAGGCCCTTGATGGCTAACCCATTATTTGGGTATGAATTATTTTTAAAACCATAATAAGCCACATTATAGGTTCTTGGGGATGCTAGCATATCTTGGCTTTAATACCATAGTGACCTTTTTCTAATGTGCAAACCAAGACTCAAACCTAAGACATTTCATTTATTACTAGAGTGATCTACCACTAAACTATTGGATCCTCTATTGATAGTCAATCATTGTTCCATGTGTGGCTTATTTCCAATGATTGGTGGATGTAATTCTTCTAATATAACAATTATATAGTGAGGAAAGATTAGAGTAATTTATACAAAGGGTTTTATTTGTATAACATGTTTGGAATTATTTTTTCTAATAATGAGTGAATTTTTCTTGATGTGTTGGTTATATAAATGAACATTATTTTTTGGTGGTGAGACTGTGAGCTTTCTTTTTTGAAAATAATTTGGAGAACACATGCCTTTTTTAACATGTATTTTATATCTCTTCAACATTGGTTAGAATATATCACATTTTTATTATAATTGAAATGAACTTGATTCTTATATTTTATTGCCTTCTTATGATGAGGACAACCTTACATGGGACTTGACATCTCAAAAATAATTTATATTCTTAGGTTCATTAAACTTATTTATCCTTAGATTTGGAGAGGATGGAGTTGGTCGTCGCTCTACAATTTGAGCTACGATAATCGTGTCGTAGCTCTATCTAGTTTTTCTCTGTGCATGTGTTGTAGGGGGGCACTGCTGGTATTCCGGAGGGTGTTGAATCATTGTTTGAGACTCATGTGTTGTATTTTCCTTTGGTGGTTGCGTGGAGAGTGTGGAGTGCCGCAACGATCGACATATCACTTATTTTCTTCCTTGAACTTGGATGCCCTCATCATTTGGGTGGGGTTTTTGTGAAGGTTGTGCATGGTGTCTGTTGGGAGGGTTGCTTGCCTTGTTTGTTTTGTGGATCGTGTGGGGTCCTTTGGGCCATGTGGGATTAATTTGGTGGGAGCTTTTGTTTGGGGCAACATGTGGAGGCTTCGTGCCTTATGGAGTCGAGGCTTAGTAAGGTTGTGCTTTTGGCGTGTGGGTTGGTGTGGGGTGAGTGTGGGTTCTCTGTTCACCTTGTACTGACGTCTTCCTTTATTCATTACGACCTAGGGCTTGCATGTCTGCCCAGGGTTTGTATCTACTTCAATATCTCATGGGGAATCATCCAGGGCTAGTCCCAAGATGGACTTTCGTTCTGCATTTGGTTCAAAGCCCTTGGCACAAAATGTGAAGATAATTGATAATAATTTATTTTATCTAGAGCCAGAAATGAATGGATCGAGATCGTCGGGGGGGTCTTGGATTACAAAGATTAATGGGTGTTTGGAAGGGTGCAAGGAGAAGTTGAAACTGGTTATTCTGATAGAGATGCTTGTTGATGATATTGAATATTATTCGAAGCATTCCTTTTATTGGGGGTGGTCAACCAACTTTGAAATTCTAGACTAGAGGGATTCTGATCACTGGCCTATTATGCTTGTATTATTATGAATGGTAAGCCTAGGACCCCTTCATTTAAGTTCCAACTGATGTGGTTAAGGGATGCTACTCTTTTTGACCATGTTGTTTGGTGGAGGACTGGCCGACCTACTTTTGGTATGGCTATGTACACTTTTTCTAAGCTTCTTTAGTATGTTAAGTATCAGTTGAAGAGGTGGAATCGACAATGTTTTGGCAATATTTTCTAGTATAAGGATGTTGCTCGGGAGGAGTTAAATAAAATAACGTGGTTGATTTGTGAGAAGGGAGTTATGGAGGAGCTTTTGAGAGAGGAGGCTAGGACTCTAAAAGTGGTTAAGGAATGTGAATTGAGGGAGGAGATCTATTGGAAGCAAAAGGCCAGAGTGGATTGGCTACAAGTAGGAGACAAAAACACTATCTTTTTCTTTAATTCTATGAAGGACAGGAGGCATGCTAATTCTATTTATATGCTCATGAATGATAGGGGGATTGTCTTACCTCTTTTCAGGAAATATTAGCTGAGGCGTCATAGTATTTTTCTATTTTATTCGAGAAGGAGTCATAGGGGCGCTCTATTGAGGAAGATCAAGTTCTTTTATGCATTCCCCAATTGGTTTCCAGGGAGATGAATATGCAGTTGATGAGAGAGATTTCTCTTGAGGAGCTGGAAGGGATTGTGTTTTAGATGAAGAAAGGAAAAGCTCCTAGCCCCGATGGTTTTCGAATTGAATTTTACTAGGAGTTATGGGATATCATAAAGCTAGATCTTCTAATGGTTGTCCAGGAATCCCAGAGGAGTAAACAAATGTTGCGTGCTTTGAATTCCACCTTCCTCTCCCTTATCCCAAAATGTGAGGGGGATGATAGGTTAACTCAGTTTTGGCCTATTTCTCTTTGCAATGTGGTTTATAAAATTATATTGAAAGTAATGGAGTTGATAGGTTGAAGAAGTAGCTAAGGTGTTGATTTCTAAGGAGTAGAGTGGTTTTGTGGAGGGCTGCCAAATTCTCGATGGGGTTGTTATTGTGATGGAGACCATCTATTATATGGCTAGCTCCCATGAGAAGGAAATGTTCATTAAGTTGGATATGGCTAAGGTTTATGACAGGGTTAGATGGTCTTTCCTGAGGAAGACCCTGGTTGCTTTTGGATTTTGTGAAGAGTGGATTCAATGGGTTATGAGTTGTGTTACATCTGTCTCATTCTTGGTGTTGATAAATGGAAGTCACTCTGAGCTTTTTGATGCTTCTATGGGATTGCGACAAGGGGATCCTCTTTCTCCATACTTATTTCTGCTTCTTGTTGAAGGTCTTGGCAGCTTGATGAGAAGAAATGTGGAGTTGAGCATCATTTAGGTCTAGAAATGGGGGTGAGATTTGTCTCCACGGTCTTATTTGCAGTTTGTTGATGATACTGCTTTGATGGGGATGGTAACTATCAGGGAAGCAACTAATTTGAGGCATGTGTTGGATTTATCTCTTATATCTTTAGGGAAATTGATTAACAAGGATAAATCCTCCATCTTCTTTTTCAATACCCCGGTCCCCATTCAAAGAAGGATTGTGAATATCTTGAGGTTTCATATTGGGGCTCTCCCTTTGACTTATTTAGGTATTCCTATATCTGTTGGCAGACTTCCCAAAGGCTCTTGGCAGAGTATTATTGATAAATATCAGGTGAAAGTTAATCATTGGACCCATAGATTGTTATCTTTTTCTAGAAGGGTTTATCTTCTTAAGTCGGTGGTGTAGGCTCTCCTAACCTACAGATGCATGCTTCAGGTGGCTCTGATGGGTTTTCTTAAGGAGTTGGAATCTTTGGAAAGACAATTTTTATGGGTTGGTAGTTTGACATCTTCCAAATAGAGCCTTGTCAAATGGGATATTGTGTACAGCCCTAAACAGTATGGTGGTCTTAGTCTTTGGTAATTGACGTTATCTGGGGTGGCTATGGCAGCTAAATTGTTCTAAAGATGGTGTGTGGAGCAAGACTAGAGTTGGGCTAGGATCTTATCAAGTATAAGTATTTCTCGAGGATCCCTCGTCAGGATCTTCCTAGGTACCCTTTAGAAGGGAAAGGATCGGTGATTTGGAATACTCTACAGAAGGGTGTGAAGCTTGTCAAGGAAGGTTTATTTTGGATTTGCAGAGGAGACTTTGAAGCTCTTTTTTGGTTGGAATCTTGGGATGGTTTTCCTCCCCTTATCTCCCAATTCCCCAACTTGGTTCCTTTCTGCTAGAGGTTTCTTGCAGTTGGGTGGGAGAGGGTGAGTGATTTCAAATCTCTCTCTTTTAGGGGATAGCTGGGGGTGGCTTGTTGGAAGGATCCCACTGAGTGGCTAGATTTTGGGTTGGAGGGAGTGTTGAGCTTCATAACATCCTTGGCAGTACGACTCTATTGTTCTCTCTCTCTCGAGGATATCCTTGCTTGGTACCATAATACAAAGGGGGTTTTTTCTGTTGCCTCTGGCTAGCAGGTTCTTTTTTCTCAAAGGTTGGCTAGAAGGGAGGTTTATTGGTGGAGAAGGGTGTGGAACACTGAGCTCTCTTGGCCAAAAATGCAATTGTTTTGTTTGGAATTTGGCATGGAATAGGTGCTTAACTTGGGATAACATTCATAAGTGTGGATTCCAGGGGCCTTCTATCTATGTTTTTGTGTGGGAAGGAAGAGGAGGATTCTTCACACCTATTTTTTTGGTGCCCCTTTGTTACTCAACTTTGGCATTTTTGGTGGGGAGTATGGAAGTTCCCATGTGTTCATGCTTCTTCTCTAGTTGAGTTTTGGGATAATATTGGTAGGCCTCCCTCTATGGCTTCCTTTTTGTAGGATGTTTGGTATGTTGGGCCAACCTTTCTTCTTTGGAAGACTTGGCTAGAGAGGAATCATAGGATCTTCCGGGGGGAGAGGCTAGTGGTTTAGCAAGTGTGGTGGCGTATGGTAGGAATAATTCAGGAGTCGGTTGTGGCTAAGAGTGAGATGGTCTTCCCTCTAGAGAAGGGTGATGTTGAGCTGGTGGAGAGATTGAGACTTCATGAATTTTAGTCTACTTCTATTGGTAACAGGTGTTGCAGACATGGGAAATAGAGAGTTTAGCGGGTGGGTAGGTGGTTACCTCCTCTGGATGGAGTCCTGAAGATCAATATTGATGGCTCTTCTAGGGGTAATCTTGGGCTTGCCCGGATTGGGGGGATTGGAAGAGATTCAACAAGGTCAGTTATTTTTCTTTTTTCGATTCATGAAGGGGTTCAGACTGTTAATTATATGGAGGGTTTGGAAATTCTTTATGTTGTTGAGAGGGCTCTTACTCTAGGATGGAGAAAGGTTATTTGTGAAGCGGATTCACAGGTTTTGATTAATTTGGTGAATGCTCGAAAGGTGTTAGATATTAATTGGTAGTTGGTTGTGGTGGTTCAACAGATTCTTTAGGTTAGCTACATGATGGAGGTTGTGTCCTTTGTGCATATTCCAAGGGAGTGGAATTGGATTGTTGGCTACTTAGCCAAGTGGGCTTCTGAGCATGATGATTGCTGGAAGGTTGAGGATTGGAGACAAGTTTCTCCCGAGTTATGACTGGTTCTAGATTGGCTACTTGAGGAAGATAAGAGTGTGGAGTTGGTTTGGTGTCTCTGGTTCGGTGTATGGTGGGTTGTCTCTGGTTGGTTTTCATGGTTGTGGGCCTTGATCTTTGTTTTAATGCTTTTAACTGATATTTAATAAAGTCTTTACCCCGTTTATAGAAAAAAAAACCTTATTTATCTCTAGCACATAAAATTTCTCTATTTATAAAATAAATAAATAAAAATAAAAATTTCTTTATTAGGTGGTTCAAACTTGTTTTTATCATGAATGACTATAATTTCTACTATTTCAAAAATATAATTAAACAAGCTAAGTGGGCTTGATTTTGGGGGAAATTCTATATTTAAGGATATTTGAGTTAGAGTAGTACTAGGATAGGTGGCCTCCTAGGAAGTCTCGGTGCTTCATCCCTATCATCATCACCTAGATGCAATGAGTGCTAAGTAGGAAACACATTCTTATCAAAGTTGGGTTTGTGTGAACCACTACTCATGAAATATGGGTTATTTATTTTTACTCAAGAACTACATAGTTGAATCTTGATATAAATATCATAATATAAATAAATAATTTTAACAAAATATGTCTTGATCATTTTATTACACCATTAATAAAATTGAAATAACATATAAATATTTTCCAAATATTAGATGAAAAGAAGGCCATCAAGATAACATTCACTATAATATCATTAATATATAAATTAAAAGATAATGTCATAAAAAACACACTTACATTATACAAATATTTTATATTTTATAAGATTCCTCCATCTAGACCATAAACATTCATTCAAAACTCACTTATTGTAGGAATGACAAACTAGAAATAAAACAAATATAATAGCCAATCTAGTTTGATCCAAGCCTGTACCACTTTTTATTTTCACATAGATAGTAGTTGTAGTCCTTAATACTTAGAAAGAGCACATTCCATTTTGAGAGTGACATCAGGAGTAGTAGTGTTGACTATCTTGGTATCGGTGCAGTAATCATAGATGAGATAATTAGTCCTTGCCCATTCAAGTTTTGTCTTCAATGAATCATTCAAAGTACTATGAGTGCGTTTATTCCACCAATTTTGGGCACTCCTAGACCTGCAAAACCTTCGATTTCCTTTCCATGGGCACACTTCCGCACTAAAATTCCTGAAAGAAGCAACAAAAGGACCTTCATTCCAATCTATTTTTATTTTTCCATCTTGAGTAGCCCATGCATCTCCATTCCATATAGTTGCAAATACTCCCATTGGTTGTCTTCTAGGGAATGCAATACCCTTATCTGCATAATTCTTGTGTACTCTGATTGGTATATCATCTACATAGAATCTACAAGACATATAATATAGTCATAAAATTATCAAAAAATAACATAAAATATAAAACAAATACAACTAATTTATACTTAATTAATATGTAAGTTTAACTATATACACATATCATCTTATCTAAATTAATATTTACTATTTAGACCAACAATGACAAGAATATTAAGAAGATAATAGACTTAAATCATTTGTTTGGAGAAAATACATAAAATCATTCTTTTAATTGATTATGTATATAACAATTGTATTTTTAGGAATCTAATTTTTTTTAGAAGTTCATCATCTCTTAAAGTATAAATCTTTGATATATGATGAAAGTTAAGCTTTATATAATTTTGAGAGAATAATGTTTTTTTATCTTAATAAATTAATTGAAAAAACTTTTAATATGAATATTACCTTATCCAAAATATTTTAATCAATTATTTAAAAACAAAAATATTATAATATTATAAACTAATTATATTTATTAAAAAATCTGAATTAGAAATCATAGCTTTATATTTTAAATTAAAATATTCAAATATATTTTTAGGTTTCGGATCATGAAAAGATTGGACAAAACTTCCTAATCTAACTCATTAGATTAGACTTCGAATAGAAATTATTTTATAGATTGAAGAAAGTATTTTATATAATAAAATAGATGAAATAAATGTCCTTTTATTAGTTGACTGTGCAATGAAGGCACTTTTAATTAAAGATTTTTTTCAGTATTGGAAAGCTCAAACACTGAAACTACTTTTCACTTCATAATGTTTCCTCAGGCTTTCCCCATTCAAAATCAATCAATGCAATACAGTGACAAAAATCTGTGCATCCTACAAAGTTGCTGCAAAAGCAACTTTTTTAACAGCTGGTGCTTTTCTGAACCTCATATGCAAATCTCAACAATCCTTCAAACATTTAAGAACAGAATTCCTCTACAAAACCAAACAAATTTCAGTGACAATAGCAGAAAAAATTAGGGACTTAAAACCCAACTTACATGATGTAATAGATGTTCCAGAAAATAGAGTACTTGTGATAGTCTGCAGCAGGATCAAACCACAGGTTAATACGCTCCCTTCTGTGGTCTATTCCATCTGCAAATATATTTGTCTGCACAGTAATAGGTTGCCCTGAAACATTCCCCAGAAACTCAAAGTCCAGTTCATCACGGTTTGGCTGGTCTGAGGCCAACTGTTAGCACAACAACAACATAACCAGTGAGCATATTAACTACTATAACAGATTACTATTGTGTTGAGAATATATAGTGAGTATCCACTGTAATATGTAGAGTGTTTAAGTTGGAAGAACTTAAAGAAATACCCACATAGAAGGCAACCACTGTGCCAGCTGAGTTACCAGGAATGAGCTTGATCTCCATTTCAATCTTACCAAACAGAAACATGTCATTGTATGCAAATCCTGACCCTGCAAAATCAGATTTTGATCACTAAATTGAACCCAAAAACAGTTGCTGTAATCAAAGATTAATGAGAAAACAAATATAAAATCTTTTTGGATTCTGATGATAGATCACGGAGTGTGATCCAAAACGTTGATCTGAAAACTAAAACACAGTTTAATCCAGAAGCAGCAAAATCGCATAAAATCTTACCAGCAGTTTTGTTCAGAATTATCTGGTTCTCCAATCCATCATTCAAAGTCTTTACACTGGCAGGGGACCATGTAGTGTAAAAATATTTGCTAAAATTCAATGTTTTGGCAGCATTGCCTGCAGTGAGCATCACTGCAGCAGAACACAGGCAGAGCAACATATAGAGCAGTGGAGACTGTTTGAAAGCCATGGCCTCAAGACTTACAAGACTTACAAGACAGTTTTAATGCTCAACTATCATGGCAAAATGGGTACACTGTCTCTGTATTTATAGAAGTTCTGATAAGGTGAAACCTAAAAGTCTTAGGTAAATGTGTTGGATGGCATACAAACACAAAGATGAGTAAATTAGAGAGAGGAGAACTGGTCAATGGCTTGAGATAGAAGAAAGGAAATATGCAGGAATTCTGCTGTACTGATATTCGAACTTTGCTTTTTTATTGGGAACATTTGTACAAGCATTAAATATTAAAAAAAGCTGACAAAGCATGCTAGAAAACGGATCAAATTGGTATTTAATTTCAATCATTAACACTATTTTATAGATTAGATCATAATATGATAGAGAAGAGACCTGATTGGTATTTAAGAGCAATTGTAACCCAAGCTATTTTGGTTTTATTTCCCTGTCCACATACGTCAATATATGCCAACGTGAAGAACGTTGTAGAGGGGAGTGATGAGCACATCTGCACATTGGATGGTGATGGCAGGTTCCCACTTTGTTGGAGCGAGCATCCACCGTTGCATGTGATTCCAACGTGGGTCCCTCTGTCTTAACTTTGGGAAAGAAAGAGATGGGGTGGGAGCGTGAGGAACATTTAGTCTAGTTTTTGTGGAAATTTAGTGTCCACGGGTTTCTTTCAATATAAATTATTGTGGAAGAATCTAAAAAGCGACCAGATACGATCTTTTCACTTGTCATTCATTTAAATAAATGGAGTGGGTGAAGTAATAATTTTCAATGTACAATAAAGATGGAATATTGGAAGGTGTGTCAAGGCTTAAATTTGACAATGGACCTTGTTTGTCAGATAAAGTTAATTTTGTTTGTCTAAGCAGCTTCTTTTTCTTTTTTTAAACTACGAGAAGTTGGTAAAATCTAAAAAAGAAATTTATGTGGATTTAAGAAGGAAAGAGTTAATTGCTTTGGGTAAACACAATCCCAAAAGTTTTTGGAGAGAGCTGCAACAAAAGAAGAGTCAGATAGAAAATAATATCACTGGGAAGCAGTGGTTAGAGTATGCGAAGCTCTTGTATGAACGACCGGTGGAGAAAATCAAGCCCCCTTTAATGCATGCCTCAAGTGAACTCTTTTCGGAGGAGGATATCAAGAAAGGCATAAAAAAGCTAGCAAGCGGTAAGGCTCAAGATATTGATGGGATGCAGGCTGAATTCTTAAAATGGGGCTGTGAGCTCCTCACACCTCACATCAAATACCTCTTTAATAGCATCACTCAAAATGGCTTTCCGGCTGAATGGGCTACCAGTGTGGTCATCCCCTTACATAAAAGTGGAGATATCAATAATCCCTCTAACTATCGTACTATAATGGTCAATCCTCTTCTTGGTAAACTCTATGGGAGCATGTTAGAGCGCAGAATCAGTAATTGGGCCGAAAGGGAAGGTAAAAGGGCAAAGGGGCAGGCTGGTTTCAGATCAAGACATTCTACCATAGATCACTGCATCACGCTTAGGCACTTCATTGAGAAAGTTTGGGACACCCAAGGGGCTGAAGCTTTTTGTTGTTTTGTTGATTTCAAAAAAGCCTTTGACACGGTACCTAGGGACAAACTATGGATCAGAATGAAGGAACTTGGTATCCCTGATGAACTTAGAGCAGCAGTCCATAAACTTTATGAGAAAGTTAGTGCTAAAATTAGAACAAAAGATGGTATGTCGGAATGCTTCGGTAGTGACATCGGGGTCAAACAGGGTTGTCCCTTATCTCCCACTCTGTTTGGGTTATATATTGATAAGCTTGAAGAATGGTTAAACAAAACTGATGGGGAGGGCATTCAACTTGCTAGTTATGTGGTGAAGTTACTTTTATATGCGGATGATCTAATCTTAATTGCAAAATCTGCTCTTGGTTTGAGAGATCATTTAAAGGCTCTCGAGCTCTTTTGCCAAGAGGTCGGTATGCAAGTTAACACCAGCAAAACTAAAATCATGATCTTCTCTTTGAAAAGGAAGAAGCAGCAGTTTAATTTCATCTTTGAGGGCAGTCCTTTGGAGGTGGTGGAAGAATACAAGTATCTTGGGATTGATTTCCATAATAGGCTCAGCTGGGAGACTTGCAGGGCAAAAAGGATTCAGGGTGGCTGGAAGGCGTCTTATTTACTACAAAACAGATGTAGGAAAGCAGAGTTATGGGATTGGAAAACCAAGAAAACTCTTTTTGGTTTGTTGGTGGCACCGGTTGTCCTCTATGGTTGTGAGGTTTGGGGGGGTAGCATGTCAAACCACAAGTGGAGGCAAGTTGAAAGAATTCAAAAACATTTGATCACTACTAACATCAAAGTCAAATCTTCGGTTCCGTATGAGATTCTCTTGGCTGAAACTGGTATGTTCCCGTTGGAGGCATCTGCTGTCATCCGGTTAATAAGTTATTTAAAAAAAGTTGAGAACATGGATTTGCACCGCTGGCCCAAAATGGTTGTTGGGGAGGAGCTAAACCGTAGAAAGAAGACTTGGATGAAGCAAAATAGCAAGTGGTTGAACAAATGGAACATTAAACTACATGAGTGCCCCAACACTAATGCTGAGATAAAAAAGTTTGTGCTAGAAAAGTTTAGGTCTACTATGTGGACTAAGCAGGTTGGCCGTAAAAAGTCTCATTATATCCAGGAATTCAACCCCACGTGGGAGCATGATGAGAAAGACTATCTAAAGGTTACAATTAAAGGCAAGGCTAGGCTTTTGATCGCTCAATTAAGAACCGGGTCACACCATCTTAGATGCGAGACAGGTAGGTGGGCTGTCCCCAAGGAGGCTTGGGAACAACGAACTTGTATTTTTTGCAACAAAGGGACTGTCGAGACTGAATGGCACTTCATGATTGAGTGTGCTGCTTATGATGATATCCGTATCCAATATGAAGACATTTTGAAGGTGGATAATCTAAATGAACTTTTTAGGGAAGCTAGGCTCCTCAAGATTGCTAGCTTTCTGATCAAGATCTACAATAGAAGGGCTGACATGGAAAAGAACTTGAAAATGGTTAAAGTTTCGGTGCTTGGTCCCATAGACTGATGGTCTCGTGGACGTCATTAAAAACCATTCATTCATTCATTCATTAGGTATCCATTTAAATTTGCTTTCCATATACGAAAATTATATAAAATTATAATAATGTAGAAAGATATAATTATATAATTTACATTGACAATAGAGAAGAATCATCATGATTTTTTTAAAATTTAAAGTACGTATCTAATAAAAAATAAAATGTGTTCATAAATATATAATAATTGTAAAATAAAATAGGGTAATTCTTAAGTAAATAAAATAGTTCAAGTATTTTTTGGTATATATATATATATATATATATATATATATGAAAATATTTCTTTTTATATGTATAAAGCAAATCTTCCACATCTCATTCCCAAATTCTTTCATTAAAATTATTGCCTTGTAATTTATTTCATGATTTATGATGCCTTGCGGCCTCTCCCTTTTGTTTTGGATTATTTCTAAGTAAGCCTACAAACTTCATATATTCTTTACATAGCACTTCATCGAAACCCGCCATGTGTCAACATGGTGCAGGTTCAAGCAAGGCCACAACCTCTTTCTCTTGCAGAGGTGTGCAAAGTCACCATGTGGTGGCCCCTATGTAGTATTTATAAAGGCTTTTATTCTTTGAAGCAGTTGAAGGCTGAAGGTGCCATGTTTCGACACCACAAAATTTCTTGAAGGCAACTCAAAGGAAAGCCTTGGTGAATTCCACCCACATGCCATGTGCTCAGGATGTAGATATTCTTCAAGAGAAAAGTGAAAGGGAATGAAAGAGCATTAGGAGGTGCCACTTGTCAGCTATGTGGAAGCTTGGGCATGTTTTGAGCCTGAGAAGTTATGAAAAGTGTGCTATTAGTTATTTCTAAAGCGAAAGGGTGTCGAAGGGTGTCATGTGTCGAAGCTCAAGAATGTGAATGCCATTGCCACTCAAAAACTCACTCATCCAAGTGGTTGCAATGATCATCATAATGTTCCATGTCTTGTGTATCATATTTTGGCTACCAGGGAAGTCTTGATTAGGCATAGTGCCTAATTATTTTTGGATTTTTTGTTAGAGAGCATTCATTTTAGAATCGATTGGTATTTTCCATGGAAGATTTGCACAAAGGAAGTGGTTGAAACAAATGCATTGGGAGATCTTGATTTCTATTTCAATTGGATCTCACCAACTAAAACATTATTGCAATATAGCCTATCAGAGGGAGAAATTGATTTCCATGAACTTCTCACAAACTTCTTGTAGTTTTTCTAGTTGGTGGTTTAATGCCACCATTTATGTTTTATTCTTTTTTCAAATCTGGTGGTGGGTGAGGTTTTTTGCTTGTTGCTTCCCTTGTGTTATAAAAGGGAATTTCAAACCTCATCCAAGGGGTTCACAATTTTTGTAGTAGTTTTTCACCATTTCTATAAAGAGAATACTTAGAGAATCAATTTTCAGAGAGTTTTTATTTTCATCTAACCTTAGCATTTTGTACCTTTTGAATTAATCAATAGAAAGCAAAACACATCAAATTATGCCTGGCTCACCTCTGTTGTGTGTTTTATTTTTTGTTTATGCTAGCTTTAATGCTCTGTGTCATTCATGAATGGATATGATCTTGATGACTGATTGTTATGAGTTCTAGATTTTATGGATTTTAGTATAAGATTATAGATAATTGAACCATGTCATGTATTCTTTCATTTTTGCAATGATTTATGTTAGATGCCATACTATGCTCATTGGTGAGTAATCTTTGTAAAAGATTTAAGAAGTTAACAAAATAGCCTAGGTGTATCATACTTTGTTGAGCCTTAGTGGGTGCTTCCTATGCAAAGATCTGAATGCTATGCTTTTTGCTTACCAATCCTTAAGCATTTCGTTCCCTTTTCAACAATTAAGGGTCTTTGGCACTTTGTGTTCAGTTCTTAGGAGTTTGTGCTTCTAGTTATTCAAAGTGGGATTTGAAATGTTGTAAAATATTTGGTGCATCGCCTTAGTTTAGATTTGTTTATGTTTATATATATTTTCCCCTTTTCCTCCCTCAAATAGGAACAAAGAGCTAACTTCTAAAATCTTGAGGGTTGTCTAGTCAAGTGTAATTCATCTCCCCATCCACTAAACTTTTCATAAGGTTGTTCCTATGAAGCATAAGCTTTAAGGATCAACAATATGATTTACTTAAATTTATATTTTTTGTAATTGTATTTTATGCTTAAAATATCTAAATATAATCATAAGACCATTAAATTTAGACCTTAGATGGAATGGGAACTAATTAGATCCTCTTATGCATTATACTATATAAATTCAATTTCTTTTATTTAATAGTTTTTAATTAATTTATTAATATAATATTATAATGAAAAATAAAATTTTTGTAAGGTTAAGTTAGGATAATTAGTTAAATGTAATCCATTACAACTAATTAGCCTGGATTAACTAATTATAGTAATAGAGTTGATAATTTGATAAAGTGTTGTTGCTATGTTAGGAATGTAAATGTGAGATCTAGGCTACTTAGCTTTAAAACCAAAAAATGAGTGCCCTTCTAGAAGACTTTGGTATTAGGTTTATGTATGTAAAAAACAATATTTATTTGTTAGTGAAATATCTTGATGTGTACATTGTGTTGAGTTATTCATGTTCTTTTTCCTTTGGTTCATGCTTTAAATATTTGTATTTCTTGTTTGGATGATCATGTGGAGCTCCTTTTTTGTTGTGTCTTAGGTCTTAGTTTTAATTTTCACCTTTTTATTTTATCCTACTTGGTTGTATATTTATTTTTCCTCTAGTCAAATTATGCTTAGACCATGTTCGCATAATGCTTTTAAATATTACAAATGATGTTCTAATGTGTTTATTTCTAATTGCAAGAGGTCTTAACATTGAATGAGTGCTCTTATTAATGAAATCGCTATCAGCTAATATGTGATAACTTCTCAAAATTCTACACATTGGCCCCACCATAGAAACATAGATCAAATAATAGCTATTTGATTAAACTTGATTGGTCTAAATTTCAAGAACCTCAATTATTAAACTCATAATTGTTGTTGACTAAATAAGAGAAGTTACTATTTCTAACTACTGAGACATGATAGCTTCAAACACATAATGTTTCTACCATTGATAAAATAAAATATTGAAAGAAATGAAGTAACACCCAACAATTTGCAACATCACAATTAATTTATTTTATTTGGATTAATCAGTGGTCATGCTCAATATTTATTTCAAATGAGTTAATGTAGGCTATAATGTGTCAATATTATAATGTTTGAAACCATGGGTAAGTGCATGAAGATGGGGGACCAAAAAGGTCTCTTAAGTAGCCACTTTTTTTCTAAAATCAGGAAAGACTGACCTTGGATGAGAAATTGAAGATAGTTACACTCAAAATTTTAAAATTTAACAATTTAATAAGAGTCATAGTGATTTGAATCTACTTTCTAAACTACAATTTTTATTTTTTTTAAATGGTAAAGATTAAGGGGTTCAAAAAGGGGGTCCACACAAATTGGTCCTATTTTTATCAATAAACATAACATAACGTTAGGTGTGCCCCCCCTAAATTGCTAACTTATTTTTAGTATTTTCAAAATCACTTCAATGAGAAATTACCTAATACCATGTAGTTTATGCCTAACATTTTTGCTAATTTTTTAATGAATATATGTTTTTTAACTAATTTTTCAAAGTGGACACATCCAAAAAATATTAAGTGTGCTTCCCCTTTTTTAAAAAAATTGACCAAAAATCAATTTTTTTTAATGTGTAGAATGGAGTCTAGTTCTAAAAATGTAATTTATTTGAAATTTTGATGAACAAATAAAAAAAGAAAAAAATACCACACATTGGTTTTAAAAAATAAATGGATACAATAACAAAAGAAATTAACGATGATTTAACCTTAACATACTCAAAATATGAAAAAAATTACATGGTTAGATAGCTAAGAGAGAGCTTAACATTATTACAGTATTTTTTTGCTTGACATTAAAACACATGTAAACTTGATGGGGAGCATGCTCAAGATTATGTCAATTTTGTTACTATTTGCAAAAACACATCCTTGGACATTGAAAAGTCACTCTAAACCTTTGGGTTGGAAGCACAAGGAAAATCCAATCCAAAGGCTTAGAAATTTCCAAAACAAGACATAATATGAGCATGTTATAATGTGCTCATACTATGTTTTTGGGTTGATGCACAAGGTTGATGCACGAAGTTGGGTCCACAAAAAACTCAAAAACTGGAAGTGTTTTTGTTGCTTTTCATAATTTGTCACACTTAGACTAAAAATTTGATACACTTACACAATGAATCTTAAAAAAAGTCACCATTATGAAATTCAGAATTTTCAATCTAGTTTCTATTATGTAATTTATTCTTGAATACCCAGATGATAGAAATTGAATTTTGATTGGGATGTATAAAAACCACTTTTTAAAAGTCATTTTCTTTTTATCATACCATGCACATGTACGGAAACCACTTTTTGACCCAAATAAAAGCATTTTGCTAATTCCTTTTGGGGAAAGATAGCTAACAACATGAATATTGATGACGATATTTTTTGTAATTATTTTCTGAATATTTTTTTTATTGATTTTTATTGGCCTTAATTGTTGTTTTTAAAAGTCAACATGTACAATTAACAACATCATTGGACCTAAAATAAACATTTTTTGAATCTTTTTTCTTTTCATTTTGTAGAGAATTGACTGAAGATTGATTTCATATAATTTTTTTACAAGAGAATTAACCCAAAAAAAGTTTGATATTTCAAGTTTATGGACTAGTTTGCTTAGAAATTAATTAAAAAAAACAAAATATAATCCAATCTTTAAAACAATTATATATTTGGAAACTAGACATCGTGCTCTCTAATGGGTTTTAATTTTATAGATTGATTTAGAAAAAAAGTCCATCAGCTATATTGCCAAAGTTGGACATTTCTTTTGAATCTACCTTAGTTTTTTAGTTACAGGTCAAAGGCTAAGGATTGAGTTGCCAAGCCTTTCCCAAGCCTAAAACCAAGGCAGCATGTGGGTTGGGAATTCAAAATTTTGTAAAACGTGGACATGTTACAAAATGCATGTGTGTTCTTTATTTACTTGATTATTTAAAAAATTAAATACTTTTTAAAAGCACATTTTAAAACACGTATGCATTTTGTGTTACAAAGCGTATACGTGTTTTAAAATGTGTACACGTTTCTAAAAGGTATTTACTTTTTTAAATAAATGGCTTGTACCTATTATAAAATATGTATGCATTATATAACAGGTTTGTGTTATAACGCGTATGCGTTTTATAGTGCATATGCAATTTTTTAGGCTCAAGTACCCAAAGCATAATGCATACACATTTTTTAATAACACGTACGCGCTTTTTGCAAAAAAAATTTGGCCAAAACTTCTCCTCTTCATCGACCCAACTTCTTGCTTTTAGCCTTTTCTTTGTATATTTATCTCCCTCACATTATGTGATTTCACATAAAGTTAGCACATTATAATGCACTCATGCTATAATTCACTTAGTATATTTATCTCCCTCATGTTATCTCTCTCTCCCACTCTCTATCGATCCTTCCCTCTCTCCATCCCTCTATTCTCTCTCTCCCACTCTCTATCAATCCTTTCCTCTCTCTATCCCTTTTTTCTCACTCTCTCTCTCTACCACTCTTTATCGATCCTTCCCTCTCTCCATCCCTCTATTATATCTCTCCCCTCTTTAGGCCTCTCCCTCTATGTCTCCCTCCCTTCGTACCCCTCTTTCTATTCTTCTCTCCCCATATATCTTATCTTTCTCTCTCCCCTCTCTAGTTTGTTACCTCTTTCTTTTTTAATTAAGGGAATATATTTTAAGAGTATGAATATAAGGTTTAGGATTGAGGGAGTGTAGGGTTGAAGGTTTAGCATATAAGCTTTGGGGCCTAGGGTTGAGGGATAGTATTTAAGATTTAGGGTATAGAGTTGAGTGTATAGGGTATAAGGTATAGGGTTTATGGTGGAGGTTATATGGTATAGGGTTGAGAGTGTAGGGTTTAGGGTTGAGGGTATGGGTTTACAATTGAGGGTATAAGGTATAGGGTGTAGGGTATAGTGTATAGGATTTTGGGTATAGGGTTGAGGGTTAAGGGTATTAGGAATAGTGTCAAGTGTATAGAGTTTACAGGTTAGGTTATAAGGTATAGGGTCAATGGTATAGGGTTTAGGGTATAGGGTTGAGGGTATGGAGTTTATGGTTGAGGGTTTATCGTATAGGCTTTAGGGCCTAGGGTTGAGGGATGGTGTTTAGGGTTGAGGGTATAGGGTTGAGTGTCTAGGATATAGAGTTTAGGGTTTAGGGTTGATATTATTTTTTATAGAGTTGAGGCTATAGGGTTTATAGTAGAGGGTATAAGGTTGAGGGTGTATATAGGGATGTATGTACATTATGTGATAGAGGAATTATCTTTCATATAGTAATAAAGGGCTTATCTATCATTTGAGTCTTTGGTGGATAGATATCAACAAATAGGATTAATTTGTTTGATTAGATAAGTAGGGAAAGGGCCTCGATCCCATGGTTACAACCACACAAACAAAAAGGAAAAAATAGGGTGGGAAATAGCACCACCAGCCAACATAAAAAAACAACATCCAGGTTGGCATGCAAGCCATATATCATAACCATAACCATAGACCAACCATAATTAATCAAAAACATAAAGTTACTGCTAGAGTACTTAAAGCTATGCAAACCATTAATCAAATCCACAATGTACCAACAAGTCCTAAACCATCACAAAGCTATTATGAAATAGTAATTTGGAATTTGGAAGCAAAAAGACAAAAAAAGGAGAACAATCATGAAACAACATCAAAAGAGAAAACCATTACTCAATTTTTCCCAAAAGGTCCCCATATTCACCAATTAGGGAGATATACTCCCTCCAGGGTAAGTGCACAAAGTTGAGTCCACGAAACATGGAAGCTTTTTCCTTAGACAAAAAATTGAAATCGGCTTTGAAAAAATGGGATCCTGATTTTAATAAATGGGATCCCGATTTTTAAAAATCGAGATCTCGTTCAGGTTCGGGATCCTGAGCCTAGCACGAAACGGGATCAAGCCGCTTTTTAAAAATTGGGATCTCGTTTCCCATAGGATTCTGAACCAATGGCAAAGGAATGAGATCCCAATTGTTATGAGATGGGATCCCGATTTCTACAAAATGGGATCTCGATTTGTATAAATCAGGATCTCGTTTTGTAGAAATCAGGATCCTATTTTGTATTGCTATTTATTTTTTAAAAAATAAACAGCCACAGGTACCCACCTACGTCCCATTTTTTTGCATTTTTTTATTTTTAATTTAAATTATGAAGAAAATAAGTGAATTTAACATTTTTTTTTAAATTTATTTCACATTTTAAGCATTTTTTAACTGTTATAGTAGAAATGAATAATTATAAAAATAAATGAAAAAATGCAATGAAAATTGAAGGTTTTTTAATAAAAATTAAAAAATCAACCTTGAATTGTGTTTTACAAACAAAATT
This sequence comes from Sequoia sempervirens, assembly GCA_007258455.2. Taxonomy (NCBI): domain Eukaryota; kingdom Viridiplantae; phylum Streptophyta; class Pinopsida; order Cupressales; family Cupressaceae; genus Sequoia; species Sequoia sempervirens. Next base: position 785,364,622 of record VDFB02193867.1, on the reverse strand, counting down.
TAACTTTTGAAACCTAAATTGTTCGATTAAACCAAAAAAATTGAATTTGAAAACCCTAATTGAAACAAAACAAAAAATTGCATTTCAAAACCCTAGAAATTGAAATGAAATAAAACAATTGCATTTAGAAACCCTAATCAAGCTTTTTGAAATTTGAAAACCCTAGTTTGAATTGAAACGAAAAAATTGCATTAAAAACCCTAATGGCTTAGAAATTGAAACCCTAAATTGAAATTGAACAAATCATTTTGATTTTGAAAACTAGGTAATTTCGAGCTCAAAAAAATTCATTTGCATTGCTTAAATGTTTTTTAAATTTTATTTGCATTGTATGGAAAAAATGATATGTTAAACTTTAGTTTCAATGTTAAATTATAATTAGATTAGAAAACAAAATGTTAAAGAATAGTTAAAATTCATTAAGTTTATCTTGATGTTTGTTTGCAAATTTAGTGAGCAAATTTGTAAATCTAAGCACGTACAATCGATTCCAATTGGCACTAACTTGCAAGTCTAAATTATGCCAAGGGCCACCCAAACTTCACCCTAAGTTTGCTAAACCCTAGACCCTAAATTGTAAAATCTAAACCCTCAACACTAAAGCATTTGAATTTTATCTTAGGACCTTAAAATGAAATTCGGTTGCCTTAAAAAACCCTCTATTGTCACCATTTAGTAGAGCTTTTTTTAATGTTTGAATCACTTATTTGAACACATAATATTAAACCTTTTGGTTTCTACAAGTTTATGAAGAGTGGATGATCACTCTCTATGACACTTAGACATGATCATTAGAGATCTACATCATTGGAAGAAAACTTTATTCTATTATATCCACAAGATAGGAGAGCGTGAGTGAGAGTGCTATGTGTAAAGTTTCTTTCAAATTGGACATACCTAGAATTATGTAGGTTCAATGTCAAGAATGGGTCTATTTGGTAGATTTATGAAAACTATTATGAATATCTAGAATGCCATAAAAGTATAATTATAGCAATTCCAATTGGAAACACTTGGGTACATATATATCATATGAAATTTAAATCTAGTAAGGTTTCTATTATATAGAAGAGTTGATAATACATGGAAAGAGGTTTGAATGGGAATATATGTATTAAGAAACACATACCACATGAACTCTATAGGATTTTTAAGATGTGATCCTAGATAATAATCCACCCATCCTCAATCATAATGGATTCTTTAGCAATTAAGAGAGATTCAATAATCATAAAATTACCTATATTTTGATACTATATAGATTTATGTGGAAGGATATGAATGCATCAATAAGGAGAGCAAGATGAAACCATTTAACACCTAGAAGGTACACCTATTACATGGGAAAGGGAGGAGGTACATGTGATGATAGGTTGGAGGAACTACATGCTATTATTACAATTTAGAGATAGGAGGATGATTCATATAAAATAAATATAATTAAATATTTATATTATTTAATATATTATATTTAATAAATATTAATATAATATAATATATTAAATAATATAAATATTTAATATCATAAAATATAATATAAGATTACAATTAGGATAGGTAATGTTACAATTTACTTGGGGTTTTAATGAGGATTAGGCTTAAAAGATCCAATTAGGTTTGTAGTAAATAGTTAGGTTACAATTAGGAATATATAATAAATATTAATATAATTATAATACAAATATAAATTAATTTAAATATAATATAATATAATATAGGAATACTTTAAGATTAGGTAAAGGTTATAATTTAATTAAGTTTCAATTAGGTTTACAACTAATTAGGATATGGTTAGGGGTGGGGATAATAGCATTCATTATGGTTAGAGTATGGGTTACATTTAAGATTATTGTTATTTTTGTGATATGTATAGATTGATTCATTTTTAACATGATACTTTTTTTTATTAGAGGGGTAAACACTTTTGACCCAGAGCTAGATGGAACCAATGAGGCTATAGTATGACTAAATTTGGGCCTCACTAGACATCTAGATCCCCTTAAGCCATCCTCTCACCCTCAATCATAAGCCAATTTCTTAAGGGGTCCCAATATGACAAATTTCTCAAGGGGATCAAATAAGTTCTTAAAATTTGGTGAAGTTGCCCAAGGAAACCAAATTTAAGAATAATAAGATCAAGCAAGATTATAATATGAATGAGATCTCATGATCTAGGTTGGTCAGTTGAAACAAGAGTAGATCTCAATCAACTATTCCAAAAAAAAAATTTCTTCACTAACTTGCAAGTTGATTAAATATTCCAAGGGGCACCAAAAATTTACCCTAAGTTTTGTAAACCCTAAACCCTGAACTCTAAAATATAAACCCTAAACACTAAACCATTCATTTTGTCCTACCCAGCACCTTAAAGTGAAATTTGGTTGTCTTAGGAAAATCCACCATATTTCATTCCCTTATGCCATGTAATTTTGTCATAGGATCTTACTACATGTACATCCCCTTAAGTTATCCTATTACCCTAAACCTTGAACTCTAAAGTCTAAACCCTAAACCCTAAAGCCATCATTTTTTCTTTAAAGGCTCTTAATGAAATTTGTTTTCCTTGGGAAACTTCACCAAATTTTATTCACTTGAGCCATGTCATTTTCTCCTAGGACCTCACTAGACGTAGATCCCCTTAAGCCATCCTATCACCCTAAATCATAATTCGATTTCTTAAGGGGATCAAATAAGTTCTTAAAATTTGGTGATCAAAGTTGCCCAAGGCAACCAAATTTAACAATAATTAGATCTTGCACGATTATAATATGAATGAGATATCATTATCTAGGTTGGTCAGTTGAAACAGGAGTAGATCTCAATCAACTATTCCACAAGAAAAATTTCTTCACTAACTTGCAAGTTCATTAAATATTCCAAGGGGCACCAAAACTTTACCCTAAGTTTTGTAAACCCTAACCCCTGAACTCTAAATTCTAAACCCTAAACACTAAACCATTCATTTTGTCCTACCCAGGATCTTAAAGTGAAATTTGCTTGTCTTAGGAAAATCCACCAAATTTCATTCCCTTATGCCATGTAACTTTTTCCTAGGATCTTACTACACATATCCCATTAAGTTATCCTATTACCCTAAACCCTAAACTATAAAGTCTAAATCCTAAACCCTAAAGTCATCATTTTTTCTGAGGCTCTTAATGAAATTTGGTTGCCTTAGGAAACTCCACCAAATTTCGTTCCCTTATGCCATGCAATTTTTTCCTAGGATCTTACTACATGTAGATCCCCTTAAGCTATCCTATTACCCTAAACCCTAAAGCCATCATTTTTTCTTAGGCTCTTAATGAAATTTGGTTGCCTTAGGCAACTCCACCAAATTTCATTCCCTTATGCCATGTAATTTTTTCCTAGGATCTTACTACATGTAGATCCCCTTAAGCTATCCTATTACCCTAAACCCTAAACTCTAAAGTCTAAACCCTAAACCCTAAAGCCATCATTTTTTCTTTAAAGGCTCTTAATGAAATTTGGTTGCCTTGGGAAACTTCACCAAATTTTATTCACTTGAGCCATGTCATTTTCTCCTAGGACCTCACTAGATGTAGATCCCCTTAAGCCATCCTATCACCCTAAATCATAATTCGATTTATTAAGGGGATCAAAGAAGTTCTTAAAATTTGGTGATCAAAGTTGCCCAAGGCAACCAAATTTAACAATAATAAGATCTTGCAAGATTATACAATATTAATAGTTAATTGTATTTACATTCAAGTAACATGTTCCTTAGACATATAAATGAGGATTACATATAATTTTATCATTTGTATTCAATTATTTAAGGCCATTTATATTGAATGGTTTAAAGGTATATTTCCTAAACATGTATCTTACATCTTGAAATTACAAATCCAATGCAGGTTCACTCATATCTTAAAGATCGCATGGATCCATTCAATAATATTCACAATCCACCTCCACGCCATCCATCTCCAACACCTTCACCTCCACCTCCACCCACTCCACCTCGTAACCCCCCACCTCCACCACCTGAAATCAATGAACATGCTCATTTGCAAGCACAAATCAATGCTAATGTTAGAACCATCCAATATCAAATCAACATTATTCAAAATGAAGAATGTATCGCACCTCCTGTGAGGATGTTTGCATCTAGGATGCAAACCCTTGTTGATGTTGTTAGGGCTATGGATGGGATCATAGATGAGCATTGAAAATGGCTAGAGGAGAGGTGAACTCCCAATTCTGAAAAGGAAAACACAAAGAAATGAAGATCTATGTAGTAGAGAGCCACAATAGTTTATAAATTAAAACAATGATCTTAAATAGTTATGAATTTATAAATTTGGTGAACAATGGATAAATTTTGTGTGATGAATTTATAAATTTGGTTCCAAATGGATATTTTTAGTGACATGAATTTATGATTTTGGTTCTAGATGGATATTTTTAGTGACATGGATTTATGAATTTGGTGGAATTTATGAACTTATAATGAATAATTTATATAATAGTATATATTTTATATGACTATTTTTCAAGTTTATTGTTTAGTATGTATGCACATGTATTAAAAATTTGCATATATATAGTTCTTAAATTTTGAAATTTGTATGTATGTACATAGTTTAGTTTAATGATTTGTAGTCATGCAAATTATGCATCATATTTTTTATTTTATTAAATGTACATGTACATACATTTAATTTTGAATTTTGTATGGGCATGCTTTTGAGTTGAACAATCAATGTATATATATGTGCACTTCAATTAAATATATGATCTTAATATATATGTTGCTCATCCTCTTTTAATTAAATATATGATCTTAATAAATGTATGCACATGGACTATTTTGTATGATTTAATGCAGGTGCACATTTATATCGAGCATATCATGGATGATTTTAACATTGATGATATCATCAATCCACCACCTCAGCCACATCCACATTCCCCCCCTCCACCTCCACCTCCCCCTCCCCCTCCCCCTCCACCTCCACCTAATATGCCACATCCAGCACCTATCGCATCTGACAAGGCTCACTTGAGAGCACAAATAAATGATCAAGTTGCATCCTTACAAAATAAAATCAATGCTATGTAGAGTCAAGAATTGATTCCTCCACATGTGAGATGTTTTGCATTTGCGATGCAAAACGTTGTTGATGCCATCAGGATGATCGATTCTAATCTTGATAGGCATCAACGAGATAGAGAACAAATGAGGCAATTTTATTCTGATCGTCTCTCTTACAAACAAATATTAGACCTTAAAATAACGAAAGCCCATCTGTCCCCCTACTTTCTTGACCCCGTTACTCGACAACCCATTCCACCCAACAAATATAGAATATCCATGAGGTGGTGCCTACATCTACAAATGAGTGCACATTTTTGGGATTGATGGTATATGGTTTTTGATAGTCCCCCACATGCTAATTGGAAGTGTCCATTGTATTTTTTGAGAAAATTGTATGTAGATTTTGTTTTGGGAAAAAATCCCAATTATTTTGATTTTAGATCATTTCAGAATGTTGGTGGCAGCATGCCACAACAAAGATTAGGGGCAAGGGTTGATCCCTAACACCCCGTGCATGCGTAACCCCTTGATGTTGCTCCTGGTCCTCCCATTCCTACACCTATACATCATCAAGCTCTAGTCTCAACATTAGGTTCCCTTAGTACACTCGTAGGAGACCTTGATCAACATGGTTCTGTGATAGCGAGTGGGGAGCATAGAGATGATGATGATGGAGGAGTTTTTTATGGAGCTGGTCTGAGTACCACTCCAAGAGTGTCGAGGCTCGTCCCCCATATATGTACTAGTTGTCATCAAGTATGTTATGGAATTGATCAGGCCACACCTACTTCAGGTGGACGGGGAGATTCTGGTGGTTCATTTGGTCGCATCAGTTCATTTGTAGATTTCCTCACAACAGACCATCATCCTGAGGACACTACAACACAAGTATAAATATGCATCTAGATGTACGTTCATTTTATAAGAATTTTGATGGAACTTGTATATATCAAAGAAAAGTTTGCAATACATTTTAACAATCAAATTTTTTGGTGTATAGATGACATTAATGATGCAAGGGAAATCATCTGTTCCATGAGTACATACATTGACACCGGTTGTACTCAGCAACCCTTACGGGGTATTTTGATTTCAATTTTTAAAATTATATATGAAATCATAAATTATTTAACTTGAGTTTTAAATTTATAATTGAATCACATATATGTTTGAAATATTTATGTTGGTATAGGTGAGTCAATCGGCATCCACGTCGATTCCTCCTGAGGGATTGTCAAGCACTCCTCCACTATCGGGTGTCATAGACCAGGGGCATGTATATTCATATTGTAAATTTGTTTAAAGTTTACATTAGTATAGTTACAATTTTATGAGTTTTGAATTCACTAGATATATGAAACACATGCATGTACACTTGTAAATATTATTTAAGCGTTAAATGTCTATGAACACATCTATGTCTAGGTTGATACCACAATAAGAATGGGCATTGGGAAAACATTTGATGTTGCAGTTACTCGTGAGGCCACTAATTTCCAGTTTGTTTACAAAACTTTCTACACAAATAAAAAACTTAAATATATATGTATATATATATATGTATATGTATGTATATGTATATATATATATATATGTATATATATATACATACATATACATATACATATATATATATATATTAACCTAATTCAATTGTACATGCTTTAATTTTGATCTTCTAGGACTTTGTTAGTGCAAATTTCAACCTTGACCTAGACATAGTTACACCACCAGGAGGACATGTAGAGCAGGTTCCAGATCAAATGGTAATTTAATTTTTTGATTATATTTAAAGTCAATTATAAATTTTAAATTGAATATATACATATGAGATTTTTACATATTCTTTTTCTTTTATAAGTAGCATGAGACATCTTAGAAGTTGAGCATGTACAAACAAAAGTCCCTCGAGAAGAGCCTAGTGCACAACCCTCTAATACCAAGACAATTAAAATATGATAATTTATTTAAATTAAATTGAATTAAAAAATTTAATTGTAGAGTTGTACATCTAATTTCGAATTTCTTTGTCTTGTTTATGTAGATTGATTTAGAGAATTTAGAGGTTGCTTCAGGTGCACCAGAGCATCCAGACGTAGATATGATGGTAATTTAATTTTATGATGGATTATAAATGAAATTGTCATTAAATCATTTTTTATTGTCTTACATCTAATTTCATCTTTCTCTTATACAGAATGTTTCAGGTCATCCACATAGTCTGCATGGTGTGAAGAGGTCTCTTGATTATAGAGACAGTACACGACCTAGAAACATGTGATTTTATGTGTTATATTTGTTTATTTCATGGACTATATTTTTTGTTTCTCATGTACTCTGTTGGACTTTATTTCATGCGTTTAATATATTGGTTTCATGCACTTAATATGTTACATAAATTATGGACTTTATTATTGTTTGAAATTTTAATTTACACATGTACATTTGTGCATTTTATGTTCATAGTCAAGACATTAATATAGAACATTAATGTGAAATTTAGTGATCTCATACATGGATCAATATAGGACATTTTAATATTTATACTTTGCAAATTTAGTGATTTCATACATGATATACATGATATGTGCATTCAATAAATAGAAATAATTACTCAATGAACTTATTCAATTCACGTCAATCAATAATCAGTCAATAAATCATAATTTACAAACAAAATCAATCTATTTATATACTAGAAAGGATAAAATTTTAAGAAATAAACAATACCATAGAAGATTAGAGAATAAAAGCATTAATAAATACTATAAATAATAACATCTAACACTAATTTATAAGTTGTCAAAACAAATAATGACGTCTTAAGGGGGTGTCTAAAGGGGTCATAATAGAACATCTTAAGGGGATGTCTTAAGGGGTTATAATACATCTTAAGGGGATGACTTAAAGGGTCTTAAGGGGATGTCTAAAGGGGTCATAATAGAACGTGTTAATTAAGGGGATGTCTTAAGGGGTCTTAAGGGGATGTCTAAAGGGGTCATAATAGAATGTCTTAAGGGGATGTTTTAAGGGGTCTTAAGGGGATGTCTAAATAGTAATAGAAAGTTAATTAAGGATGTCTTAAGGGGTCTTAAGGGGATGCTCCAAAGGGCCATAATAGAACGTAAGCTAATTAAGGGATGTTTTAAGGGTCTTAAGGATGTCTAAAAGGGATCATAATACAATGTGTTAATTAAGGGATGTCTAAGGGGTCTTAAGAGGATGTATAAAGGGTCTATAATAGAATTTCTTAAGGGGTGTTTAAGGGTCTTGTAAGGGATTTCTTAAGGGGTCTTAAGGGGGTGTCTTAAGGGGTCTTAAGGGGGTGTCTTAAGGGGATGTATTAAGGGGTCATAATACATCTTAAGGATATAATTGATTTAACAATAATGTATGCATGATATTTAGTGATTATACACAAACATAAAGTTTCAAAGTAGGAAAACATGCACATTTAAGAAATAAAATATATAGAATATTGATTTGATACATATATTATTAGAGCATGTTTAACTCAGTAAGTATGTATGTACATATATGTTATCTCAAAAGAATGTTTATAAAATTTGGCTGTGTCATCTTAAGAACATCTCAAACTCGTGCCCAAAATGTGGTAGGTCTTCACGTCACCTGATATAAAAAAGGTACAAGCAATATCAATGAAATCATCAAACATACATATTTTAATTTATATAAAACTATCTATATGTACACAACTCAAGTACCTGCATTTTAAAGTATTCCACACATGTTTGTAGGTTGAATCTAGGCATCCTCTCCTTTTTGTTTCAAAGTATGAGATCAATGCAATGATGGCTTTGGATACAAAAATGACAATAAATCAATTTTAACTATTAATTTCCAGGCAATATCAATATGTAATCAAACATGTATTTAAATATAATTTAACTAATAATTACCTATTTTTACCAAGTATTCCATGTTGTCTAGGTTGAATTTGCATGGACTAGATCCTTTTGTGATTATGCCTTAAGGATATATAAAAGAACAATTTAAATCAATTTCAACTAATAACACACTTGACCAATGTCGAAACATGTATTTAATGTATTTAAAAGGACAAAATAAAACCAAAACTATATTTACCTGTATTTACTTAGTCCATTGTACCATCTGCATCCTCTCTTTTTTGCAATGCATCTATGATTGCCTCATGCTCTTCCATAGAAATTGACCATAGTAATTTTTTTGAAGGTCTTCCATGATACCGCTCTAGTTTTATATTTGTTGCCACCACCAAATGTGAATAATGCATAATATTTTTATGTGTTTCATAGTCTTCGAATGCAGTAGACCATTCTTTCTTCTCAAGTATTTTCGTAGCCAAGTGCCAACAACCACCACCATCCTATTGGAAAACATGTTAAAAAACCATCATCAAATAAGTTCTCAAAATTTTCTTAAGGGGATCAAAGACTTGTTCTAAAAAATTGCTTAAGGGGATCTAAAACTTGTTATCAAAATTTGCTTAAGGAGGCGTCTTAAGGGGATTACCATACCGGTTGGATAATGAAAGCCATCATCATCTTCTCGAGGTGTTATCAACTTATGTTTAGTTTCCACACAACGAGCCAACCAATATTTTGTTTTCTCTTCATTCCCCTCAGGTGCAATAACATCATACACATGTACTGCCAACAAAATTTGATTTAATAACTTGTGCATATCCATATAAATAATTTAGTATTACAAAATAACTTAATAAAGTGAAATAAAATGAAATAAATTAAATTAAAATTACCTTCTTGTACAAGGTCTGAAACATGGTCATAATCTTCAGATGCAAATAATTGATCATTTTCTTCAATAGTTCTTTCATATTGATTATGTGCTTCTGCAGGTGTCAACGATCTTTTCTCCCATTGTTCAACCCATTTTGTATTTTCACAAGCTTCCCAATGTCCTGAGATACAAAACTGGAAAAAATATGCAAGCTCCCTTGTCCAAATTGTCCATGTGCTTGTTGTCACACTCCTAAATGAATGCCATTTAGTAGATCCACTGATTGTCTCACAATCAACTCTAGATACAATGTCCTCTTCTTCCACCAACCAAAAGAATCGATGAACTGTAGAGTAATCACTCGCTCCAGGTGCAAATAATCTTCTATTACACCAATCCACAATCTCACGTGCATCTTTAAATTTTACTGAATTCTCGAATTTTAATTTTTCTCTAGCAAGAATTCTTTTGAAACACGCACTAGCTCCATCATGTTCTCCTTTACCATGCCCGGCTTAAAAAAAACTCCATATATGCTGGACATTAAGTTCCTTGTGAACCCTACTTAACCAATAGAACATTCTAGCATTTTTGAATCGCCCCGTACAATTATCTAACCATATGAGGCATTCTTTCATATGGATTCCTCTTTCTCTTAAATTTCTATAAAATATACTAAAACAATATTGAACAAACTCTGATGAGTGTAATCGATTGTCACTCAAATAAAAATGATACTCCCTCAAAACTTTTCTATCATCCCTAGTCCTATCATCTGCATGTCTATAAACAATATGGAAAAACATAGCTATTTGCATTGAATTATAATATTGAGATTGAATTTCTTCTTGCGAAGCGAGAGTATAATTCTCTACAAAATCAACCACTGAAAGTATAGTACCAATTGGAAATGTGTTTCTACATGCACAAAATTGGCCATCAAGCCATCGAGCATGTTCAGAGTGCATGAAATATTTTGGTACAATTTTATTCTTAAATTCACTCATAAATGCATGCACACTAACTTTTTATGTAACTAAATCACTTTCCTATTTTTCCATCTTTTAAAGAATAGTGAACATTCATAAATCTTTTGACATCTACTAATTGTTGTCCAAAATCATGATCAACACTTTCATGCAAACAAATTCTTAAAAATGAAAGATTTCCACAGTTAATGCATTGTTTAGAAATACAAGAACTTAAATAAAATAATTTATCATTAGATTTTTCACAAAAAAAACTTGAAATAAACTCTCTTATTGCTTCAGGTGGCATATCAATATTACAATCCTGTATAATCATGTTAGTATGCAAGGTACAACGTATATATCAAAAAACATCATAAGAATAATGAAATTGAACATGTATTTTACAACAAGATATTCGTTGCTTATTAATTTTTACATACCAGGGTTTACATTTTTCAAAAGGCCTTTGACTTATTTTAATATTACTAGGTAACACTAAATCGCTACAAAATTTTCTATAAAATTCAGTTTGTGTTGTATCTAATAGGTGTTTTGGGTGAGGATCACGAACTTTGGACCCCACCCTTAATTTTAAAACATCTCTAGCATTGGATGAAACCCTAGTATTATCATGCCAATATTTTTCGATCAAAGATTTAACTTCAACATTCAATTTTGTATCAGACCTCGGTAGTCATCCACTGAAACTCCAACATTGATTGATAGGATCATTTTCTATACTTTCTCTTCTTTTTTCTGCTCATAGTAATGTTTTAGGATGTATTTTTAAAACTTCACTAATATTGCTTACCATTCTTTTATTCAAAGTTGCTTTATTAACTATAGTAGTAGTTATAGCTCTTTTTGCTGCATTTTTATCTTTAGATCGACTATTTTTCCCAATAGATTGAATGGCACTAGCAACAGTAGACATAACATGTTTTAATGATTGATCTTTTCTTTTTGGTTTAACATAAAAGCCTAACCTTTTCATTACTTTCCTCATTTTTTTCATTCTTATCAATTGCATCATTAGTTGACATTGAAATGCAATTTTTTTTCGATAAAAGAACTTGGTGTATATTCTATTCGCATGTGTTCTTATTTTCCTCCAAGAAATTTGACCAGGAAGATTATCGAAAATACCACTTCCAATTTAAAAAAAAAGTATTTTCATTAAATTCAACATCACATTCTAGATTTTCATCTTCATCTTAATTTTCATTTACATTTTCATCTTCATTTTCATCAACAAAACGATTTTCATTTTCATTTTCATCTTCATTTTCATCAACAAAACGGTTTTCATTTTCATTTTCATCTTCATTTTCATTTTCATTTTCATCAACAAAACAGTTTTCATTTTCATCAAAAATACAGGTTTTGTTTTCATTTTCAAGAAAATGATCATTTTGGTTTTCATTTGCAACAAAAGTTTTTTTTTTTGTTTTCAACAAATTCTATAAAAGTTTCATCTCTCTGAATATAGTTAGTGTCAACATCATTAAGTCCAACATCTTGTAAAACTTCTACATACAAATTTACCATTTCACTAACATGTGGATTTGAAGACGTACTTGAAATTTGTGCATATTGAAACATTCTCTATAACATTCAAAGAGGGATTTGAAGACATACTAGGGCTTGTTTGTATAATCATATTCTTCTCTAAATTGACTCCTTCAATATGAGCTTCATCTACAACCATGGTATCCTCAATGTTTTCATCTTCAATAGTTGTTGAATTGGTTGCTCCACAATGATTCATTGATTTCATTCTCATTCTTATTTCTCTTTGTCTTTGTCTCTCTTTTTCTCTATTTGCTTCAACTTCTTGAGGATTCAATGTCTTCCTTCTCTTATTACGAGCTTTATCTCCCATAATTATAAAATTCTCAAGCACAAATGAATGTTAATAGTGAAATACTTCAAAATATTCAATCCAAATTGGAAGTTGAATACCTATTAGGACAAAATTATTTCTCTTGTGTTCCTCAAAACAAGTAGAAAACTACCACAATTCCACTTTAAAAATTGTTTTCTTCATGTCTCCTTTGAAAAATTCAATCCATATTGCAAATTGAAAACCTTTTGTTCCTCCAAACAAGCACAAAAATAACACAATTCCACTTCAAAAATGGTGTAGATGATGCCTCATTTGATAAAATCAAGTTCACCACCTATAAATAGAATAGCTTATGAAAAATAATTTACTTTTACTGCTCTCAGCCATACATGTGAAGTTGCAGACTTCACATTAATTTTTTGTAGAATATTTAAATAAAGGAAACAGGATCCCATTTATTAAAAATGAGATCCCGCTTATTAAAAATGGGATTCCGTCTATAAGAAGCGGGGTCTCGTTCTATAATTGGGATCTCATTCCCCGGTATTGAATGTGGGGACTGTTGCAAAGGAAACGAGATCTTGTTTATGAAATGGGATCCCATTTCTTTTACGACGGTCTGAATATCATAGTGTGGGGAACGAGATCTCGATTATAAGACGGGATCCTGATTATTAATAAACGAGATCCTGTTTTATAATCGGGATCTCATTTTTAAAAATTTGAATTTTTTTTTGCTTTGTGGTTGGGCTTTTGCCTAGGTTTTTGGTTCAGTAAAATCATTGGAAGTCCGAACCTAGGCCTTCAACCTGGTTTGACATACAAGTTGAAGGTCCTAACAATGTCAAAGAAAAATACCGACTTTGGACATATGGCTGACGACTTTTTTTGCAGAATTTTCTGATGAAATTAAAACCCATTTTAGATGAAACAATGCAAATTCTAAATATGTAATTTGTTTTGTGATTGAATTATTTTTTCTATTTTTCAATTAATTTCTAATAAAATTGGTCCATAAACTTTAAATATCAGGGTTTTTTACTATTTTAATAACTTTTGATCAACATAACATTTTGACAAATGGATTGCACGAGAACAAACTTCAGACAATTATTTTTAATTTTAAAAAAAATAATAAAAAATGATAATTTTAGGTCATCTTATGCATGTCGTACATGGTGATTTTTCAAAACGACAAATCTACCTAATAAAAAATTAACAAAAAAATATATTCAATAAAAAATTACAAAAAAATATCAAGAACAAGCTTTAGTGTGTCACAAAACTTTTCCCAAAAGGATTTAGAAAAATACAATAATTTAAGTCAAGATATGGATGTCGTACACGTGCATGGTATGGTAAAAAAAAATGAATTTTAAACAATGGTTTTTAGAAATTCCTATTAAAACTCAATTTGTACAATCTAGGTATTGAAATAAATTACATATTTGGAAACTAGACTCCAAGCACTACATTTTATGATTAGTGACTTTTTTAAAGATTTCATCTCTAAGTGCTTCAAATTTTAAGGTCAAATGTGTCAAATTCTGAAAATCAGGAAAAACACTTCCACTTTTTGGCCAAAAAGTGGACTCAACTTCTTGCACACACCCTCTAGTCAAGTCCCTCTGAATCATCCAACACCTTCAAATTTTCAAATTTCCCCAATTTTTTCATCTTCTTGGTAATTTTTGTTTGACCAAAAACCATACCAATCATCACTCTTCACATTAGCCTATTAGTCAACTTCATCAGTGTGACCAGGGATTTCTCCATGTCATCCATTTGAACCTGTAAATATGTTAGTCTAATTTTCATATAATCCATGCTCTAATTTTCATATAATCCATGCTAGAATCATCAATATTATTATCATTGCCAGTATTCCCAGCATTAGGAACAGACAGAGTATCATTCTTTGGGTCCTCCATTTTAGTTTGATCCTCGTCATCATCTTCATTTTCCTCTTTTGTTCCCTTTTCCCCCATTTCATAGGCAGAATCCTCAAAATCCATCCCATCAAAATCTTCATCAACCTGGGCTTCAAATTCTTCAATTTCCAAGTCTTCCTCTTCATACACAGATATTTGTTGTTTTCATTTCCTATCCTTGGAAGCATCCATAGCTAGGCGAGCATACCTACGACCATCACTACCACCACTACCTTTCCCCTGCATGTTCTCTTCAATTCCTCTTTTTGCATGCCTTCTTCACTGATAGTAATAACTTCACTTTGAGGATTCAACTCTTTTTTAATTTGCTTAGACTTGGGTAAATTCAAGAGAAGAGGAGAATGTATTCTCTTCTTTGGTTTTTCTCTCACAAGCTTAGTCTCCATGGAACCTTTACCAGTAATTTTTTGAGTCATAGGGGTAGAGGGATTCAAACATACAGTGACAAGGGAAGGGATTTTATTTGGGATTAACACCCTTCTAGCAACAACAATGGGGGGCAGACAAGGAATAGGTTCCTTAGCAGAGTTTATGTCCATAGGGGGATCATCATTATCACCATCATTGTGGTATTGATTATCATTTCTAGAAACAAGAGGGTTTCCATGAGGGTTTAGCGCAAGAGCATGTTTATACAAAGCAAGCATCAAACCTTAATGCAAGGGAGGGCTAGCACCATTCTCTATGTTAATTTGTAGTGAAGACAATAAGTAGAAAGGAAAATTAATTCTTTCACCATGCCTTATATGATTTAGTAAAGGAAAATGATACACATGTAGAGACATGTATCTTCCTTCTAGCATAAAATACCTCATAACAAACAAGCTTACTAGGGCATAAGGATGCAAAAGCTCCAACCTAGCATACCCATTTTAGAAGCGTTTCAGATTCTCCCCATCATGTAGAAACTTACAATCCACAAACCTCTGGTAGTCAACCCCACTTTTCTTTGCCACCTTAATACCTTGATTCTGCAAACTAGTTACTTCTACAATAAACCTCATCATCACTTCAAACTTGACAATATTGATAACAACATTTCCCTTCCTCCATAAGTTTGTGAATTTGGTAGTAAGGATCTCATTATAGCCTTTCATAGACTCAAAGAAAGGAGCCATGCCCTCATTTTCAAATAATCTCCACAAGTTCATATTTTGCTTGAGCGCCTAGCAATTTGGAGGCTCTAGGTGCTTCCTCAACCCACCCATCTTAGCACTCTGCAAATATTTTTAATGTTGCGAGCTATTCTTCATAACCACACACCTCTTCAGCTCTCTACCAGTCTTGCATAAAACTCTTTTACTCAAAGTTTCAAAATAAACCCATGAAGAATTAGGAATTGAGAACTTTCTATTAGGGGACACCAAAGACACAATTCCCAGAGCCACAATCTCATAATTATTTTTGCAAATAATTAACATCTCATTAATAATCTTACCTTGCAAATCTTCACAAATACGAAATGAGCTGACATTAGGCATATCAACACATTTGGATTTGACATCCCTCTGCCACTTGAAAGAATCCATGTGATCCTTGATTACCTTGGGAAGGAGAAAATGATTATATTTACTTCCAAAGAAGATCAACAAGCTTGACACTGTACCACAAGACACATCGTTAAATTGCATTCCTTTAAAATCACAAGATCTCCCATGCTTCCCACGCCACTTCCATACTTCAACTTTGTAAGTTATAATCATATGAACAAATTTTTCATTTAAAATCATGTCCCTTAAAGACCTCAAAAATTATTATTAACCCAATGGGTCCACCTCATACACCTTAGAGACTCATTGGAAGCACAATAAGAAGATTTATTCCCTTCTCTTTATACATGTTGCACCATGCAATTAGTAAAATAGCTCTTAAGGGACAAACACTTGTCAATGATATTATTTAGCTCCTAGGGGGGCGTAGCCACTACATTCAATATATCCACTATTAACTTGGAATCTCCTTCCAAAATTACATTTTTAAAGCCATACTCCTTCAGAGTCTTTAAGCCCCCCTAAAATAGCCATAACATCAACTTTGTTATTGGAACAAACACCCAAGTTAACACCGAAGCTCACAATGCACTCCCCTTTGTGTTTTTTGAGCAATCCTCCTACCCCTGCCATACCTGGGTTACCTTTAGAGCACCCATCAAAACAACCATCAAAATTAACTTAGAATCTCCTTCCAAAATTACATTTTTAAATCCATATTGCTTAAGAATATTTAAGCCCCCCTAAAACAACCATAGCATCAACTTTGTTATTGGAACAAACACCCAAGTTAACACTGAAACTCACAATGCACTCCCCTTTGTGGTTTTTGAGCAATCCTCCTACCCCTGCCATACCCAGGTTTCCTTTAGAGAACCCATCAAAATTACACTTGATCCAATCTTTTTTAGGAGGATTCCACGTTGTAGAATTTCTAGTTAACATTTTGGTCCAATTTAGGATGGTAAGATCCTTCCTTATACCCTAGATCTTCTTTATTCTTATCTCTTTGTAATTCGACCTAACTTTGGAGAAACTGTATCTTCCAACCTCCATATTTTCCTTAATTTGTGCTTTTATTATCATACAAACCTCATGGATGCTTCTCTCCACTTCCCTGAAGATCCTATTATTCCTTTCCTTCCACATTCCTAGGTAACAAAGGGGGGAACTTGGTTCCAAAGATCAACAATAACTTTATGGGAAAATGGGCAATTTGAATAGCTTTCTATAAAAGACTTCATAGAGTGAGGAAACACCCAATCAGTGAACAACAATGAAAGGAAGATGGACCAAACCTCTCTCGAGAATTAGTAGTGAAAGAAGATATGCATTATAGACTCTTCATCCTACTTGCAAAGGGCACATCTGTTAACCAATTGAAACCCTCTTTTAACCAAGTTATCAATAGTAAGAATTTTTCCATGTGAGGCAGCCTGCCAGAAATAGTTAATTTTAGGAACCATGTTCTTTAGCCACACTTTTTCCCAGTGGTGATCTCTATTGTCTAACAAGGGCTTAACCATTTCCTCATAGGAATTTTTATAGAGAAACATCCTAAGGAGCTCCCATTTGAAACCCATTCATCTTCCCTTTCACTAGAAAACCACTTTTCCTCCCCAATTAGATTGTGAAGCCTTAGTAGGGTCAGATTCCAATTAGTCTATCTCTAACCTCTTAAATTATCCCTCCTTAATAGCATATTGAACTCCTTCCATTTAGGTTCATCCATCTCCTAATTAACATAGTCTAAAATTGTTTTTCCACATATCCTGGTTAAGCTTTGTTTGAGGGGATTGAAGCCATCAATTGAGGATAGAGTAGAAGTATCAATCCAAGGGTCCTTCTAGAAGTCAATGTTTTTAGCATTTCTAATTCTCTTTCTAACCCCCAATTTCAAAACTTTTTTTTATTTTAACAAGGTGATTCCATAACCCGGAACCACTAGGTAGGTCATTCCTAGAGAGAAAATAGCCAGGGTTCATGTTCTTCAAATACTTGGTTTGGAAAATCTTCACCCAATCTTTAGACCCTTCTAGGAGGTTCCATCCCACTTTAGCAGTTAGGGATTTATTAAGAAATTTGATTCTCCTTATCTCCAATCCTCCAATACTTTTTGGAGTGCACACTTTCTCCCAAATTACCAAAGATGGTCTATTATTTTTTTCTTTTATTCTTGACCACATGAATCTTCTCTGAATCTGTTCTATTTTTTCCCTATTAAGGTTGGAATTTTGAAGAGAGACAAGTAGTAAATAGGAATATTTTGTAAGGAGGTTTTTAGCAATTGGATCTTCCCTACTAAGCTAAGAATTTTCCCCTTCCACCCAACCAACTTATTTTGAACTCTCTCAATCAGTTGATTCCAATAATTATTTTCCAACTTCTTGGAAATTAGAGGTAACCCAACGTTTGTAGTAGGTAGGACAACTTCCTGACATCCCAATATTTTCACCACTCTTTCCTTGACCATTTGGTTAGTATTAAAGAAGTATATCTTACTTTTTACATAGTTGTTAAACTGACCATAAACAACAACATGGTCATTAAGAACCCATTTCCAAATCCCAACTTCCCCCACCAAGGCTTCCCCAAACAAGAGTGTATCATCAACAAATTGTTGGTGGGAGTCAGGTGAAAGAGACAAGGCAACTTTAACACCTTTTAGGGCTTTTGAATCCACCAAATTTTGTATATTCCTTCCAAGAACCTCAACAACAATATTGAAAAGATAGGGTGAGAGGGGGTCACCTTTCTTTAGGCCACAACCACAAGAGAAATAGCCTTGGTTGACACCATTAACTAGAACAAAGCACATAGGGAAGGTTACACAAGCAGAGATCAACTTAAGGAATATTCCTTTTATCCCAAACTTCTTAAGAACAAGAGCATTATGATCATAAAGAGAAAGGTCCCATATTGTGATCAACATTTCTTTTAATCACAAGAGCATTATGATCAAAGTCATATCTTGGAAGAGTAGAAAGAGAGAGGTATTGGGAGATATTCCAATTAGTAGAGATCAGAAACCTATCTAACTTGACTTGGATCAGATGGTTTCCATTCCTTCTATTAGACCAAGTGAACTTAGATCCTTGAAGAGGAATATCAATAAGGCCAACTAAGTTTAGGAATTCAACTAGCTCCATCATGCTATCAGAATAGTCATCCAACCCCCCTGAATTTTTTGAAGGAAGAAGGGGGGAATTGAAATCCCCTCCCAACATCCAATGATCATATTTTTTGTTTTTAATAGCATCATTAAGTGCTCCCAAAGCTACATCTTGTCCCTACTCAAATTGTGGGCATAGATATTTATGAAATTCCATTTCTCTTGGAAAGCCATATCTTCCAAGGAAACCATAAAATTATTCCTACTAGTAGAGCATAGAGTTCTTTTTAATTTAGAGGGGCTCAAAAGGGTAGATATACCTCTAGAAGCCCCATCAGCCTCACTAACAAAATAATTCACACCAAGCCAGATACTCAAAATAACTTTATCAAAAGTCTCATTCTTCATCTTGGTTTCTTGAAGGAGAACAACCACTTTATTGTACAAGATACAAGTTTTAAGGAAAAACTATTTATATGGGCTATTAAGGCCCCTAATATTCTAGGAGAGATACTTCATTGAGAAAAATGAGGGACAACACCACCAAAAACCCCAAAGAGGAACAACCAGGGCTACTTCTTTCTGGACTTCGATCTAGCAATTAAATTCAAAGTTCTTTGTTTTCTAGCAGCCACATCCCTAATAGTGGCTTTGGTTCTGGAATCCTTTTGGAATGGTCTACCAACCTTATTCCCCCCCCCCCCCCCCAACATCTGATTTCTTTTTCTTTTTTGATTTAATTGCAGATTTTGACCATTCATCCTCATCATCTTTATCATTGGGCCTAGGAGGAAGCCCCAACAAAGCTAGAGATTCATTCATGTTTTGGGATAAAAAATACATTTCCTCCAATGATAGGTTCATGTCAAAATGCACTAGCTCCCCTTATTCCAAATCAACTCCCACTTCAGATTCAGGAACCTTCCCTAGAGATGATTGCAAATTTTCCATCATAAGGGAGACCTCCTTAGGTTTGCCCCTAATGTCCATAAGCACTTCTTTCCCTGTTTCTGGCATCTCATTTTTTGGGAAGATAGGATTTGGGAAATTGGAAACAGGGGAAATAAACTTAAGGTTCAAGCTTTCCAAGTCCTTAGAAACAACAAGAGGTTCAACTAGGATAACCTCTAGGCCTAAGTTTGAGGATTCCTTCCCTTGGAGAATAGTATTCATTGGGACAACATAAATTTTAGAAGGATGAGCAACTGAAGTAGCCACTAGGGACTTGGGTAACTGCTCAGAGAGAGAATTCTCAAAAGAAAAGGTTTTCTCAATAGGTTTTTTCTCACATGAGTCAATAAGGTGACCAAACTTACACAACTAGAAAAAATGATGAGAATTTTCATATTCTAGCTCAATTGGGTCCAATTGCCAATTTTTGACTCAAGGAGGATAGAAGTAGGCAAGACCATATTCACGGCCACATTTACACACATACAAGTGACGACCAATCCAAACCTCTCCAAAGTGATCTTATTAATGGCCATAAGACTACCAAAAGAGTTAGCTATACCTTTAAAGATACATGTCTCCCAAAACTTGAGTGGTAGTCCAAGAAAGCGAACCCAAGTTGGAGCTATGGAACCCAGGTCAGTCGAGGGATCAAATCCTACTTTCCATTTGCAAAGGGAGAGAAAGTTCTTAAACCTAGATTCAAAGGCCGAAGGGCCACCAGTTAACACCTTAAGCATATCTTCATAAACAACAAAGGAGAATAGGAAGATACCTCTTGGCATAGAATTTATAGTGACACTACCTTTGATATTCTTAGTAGAGGCAACCCATTGATGAACCAATTCAATATTCGTTCGATATGCCAAAAACTTATCAACCAATGCCAGTTTAAGACTATCCATAGCCTTTAACATTAGAACTTCAAGGGTGTCAACTTCCCAGCTAGTCACAGAGCAAGAAGCAGACTCCAAAGACCTTTTTCCCAAAGTTGACGAGTCAGAACCCACCAGTTTATCCACGTAAGAAACAGGTTCTTCGATAGAGAAGGAATAGTCTAGCCCAAAAGAAGGGGATAAAGGTGACTTTCCAGAAACACCCTCAATCCTTCCCCTAGGGGAAAGGACAGTTGTACAAGGAGGAGAATTCACATGGGGAACAACTAAGCTAGTTGTTGCCACCACAAACATAGAGCCAGACAAAGAGACAACATCCTTCGAATGGGGAGCCTCCTCGGTCCCCCTCTTGATCGTCCCATGAAATAGTCAAATCAATGCATGGACTAGAAATTCAAAAAAATAGCCAGAGTGGGAAAATGTTGAATACAATTGAGGCTAATAATTTTTGTAGTGTTCACAAAAGTCCAACATACTTATAAATTTTATTCATTTGAATCCAATCCAATTAGTTTGCAACTTTATTTGTTCTTCTTTCTTATGACAAATGTTGAGATGAAAATATTTGAGGTAACTAGACCACCATTTATGTTGATCATTCTACAAAATTTCTTATATTTATAGAAGTTTAAGAGGCTTATGATCTATGTGAATAAAAATTTCTTTCCCCAAGATATAGTAATTCCATGTTATTTACAGGTTTGAACAATATGTATATAAATCCTTGTCATACATAGGGCGTTTATATATAGCATTCTTGGTGTGAATAAAAGTATTATACCTAGCTAATTCCTACTAGGGTACTTATTGACATGCTAAGTTTAGTTAGGCCCTAAGATTCCTTATAGAAGACTTATTTGTCATGTCTACATCTTATCTTTTTGCTTTTATGTCAAGTCAGTTGTCTCATGTAATAGGACTAAGACACTTGTCATGATCTTGTCTAATCCTATGTGTCACCTTGGCTATATAGCTAAGGGGTTCTCATTTATAAAATTATATTGAGGAATGATACTCAATTCCATTGCAATCTTGAGCATGTTGCATATTGATATTCTCTTTGTGCTTCCTATTTGGCTCCTAGATCTTGGGTAGTTATAAATATAATTAAAATAACAAAGAAGGATAGTTGAAGAATTAACACCATATATAAATTATTCATTGATAAAATTACATATGTATAGTTAAAAATAACTTCATCAACATCCTATAATAATGCTAATTATTTTGATAGCAAACCATAGCTGAATGAGAGCTAAATGGAGTTGTTTAACAATTGGACATATAATCACAACAAACTATGAGTTATTGAAAAATAACTAATGATTATTAAACATGACTGAAACTAACACCTATTATGTTGGAACATTAATTCCAACACACCCTCTTAATGCTACAACACCAAAGTAGTTGACTACAAAATAATAAGAAATATGTTTTGAAAATAGTTCTTGGACTAGCAAGAATTCTTCAAGTTTCTCCCCAACTATATGTATAGTCATCTAGCTATCATCCAACTTCCCAACATCATTGGACGCGATTTGCACATGAAGTGTCTCATCACCCTCATAAAGGTATGATGTTGAATATCTAGATATTAGATCTCCCCTGAACTATTAGACACTAATCCTCACATGTATGTACCTCTCATTCCAACCCCTTCTCTCCCACTCCCTCTCTCTTAGGTTCCTCCCTCCCACCCACTCTCCATCTCTTAGGTCTCTTTGTCTCACTACTTCTCTCTCTCAAGTCTCTCCCTCTCTCTCTCCCTCCCACCCTACCTAGACAACTCTCTCTCTCTCTCTCTTAAAATTCTCCCTCCCTCTAAATACATACATACATATAAGTAGACATACATACAAGAATACATACATACATATGTACATACAATATTAAATGCATACATACATATATACATACATACATACATACATACATACATACATACATACATACATACATACATACATACATACATACATACATACAAGCATGCATACATACATACATACATATACATACATTTAATAGACTAGCATTTAGCACAAAACAAGACATAAAACGAGCACGTTATAACGCACTCGCGTTATGCCTTTCTTAGGAAACTCTTGACCAAAAATGCAAAAAATATGTCAAAACCATGAAATAGTGCAAGCACATTACAATGCGTTCACATTATTTCTTGCTTTGGGAATCCCCAAGCCTTAGGCTTGGTATTTTCTTTGGATTACCAACCCAAAGGCTTGGAGTGTCTTCCCAATGTCCAAAGACGTGTTTTTGCATATTGTACAAGATTTTACATAATCGTGCATTTTTGCTAACTATTAGGTTTGCATGTGTTTCAAGTTCAAACAAATAGAATACCTGGGTATTGTTAGCCTCTCTCAACTATTTAAGGATGTAATTATTTTCACATTTTGATAATGTTAAGCCTTTCATCTTTAATTTTTTTTGTTTGTGTGTCCATTTTTTGGAAAAAACCATTGTTTGGTATTTTTTTCATTATAAATTAATCGTTCATTGAAATTTCAAATAAATTACACTTTTAGAAACTACACTCCATTCTACACATATTTAAAAGAGTTTTTTTTCAATTAGTTTTCAAAAATTTATAAGGGTAGCACGACCAAAATTCTGATTTTTAGGATGTGTCCACTTTGAAATTTAGTAAAAAATCAAATATTCATTAAAAATTTATCAAAAAAATCAGGCATAGACTACATGTTAGCTAATTTCTCACTGAAGAGATTTAAAAATACCAAAAAAAGTTAACCTTTTGAGGGAGCCACAAAAGTCGCTATGTTGTGTTTTTTTTATAGAAACAACACCAATGTCTGTGGCTCCCTCTTTTTAAACCCTTAATCTCTACCATTTTCAAAAAAAAAATAGTAGTTTAGAAAGTAGACTTGGAGCACTACATGCCTTGTTTTTGTTGCATCTAAAATTTTTGAGTGTAACTATTGTCAATTTGACATCCAAGGTCAGTATTTCCTAATTTCAGAAAGAAAGTGGCCACTTAAGACCCCATTTTGGCCCCCCATAATTTTGTACCTACCCATAGTTTCTTTGATCCATAAGTACTTCAAACTATTAAGCATTTATCTATCCTCTACTACATCCTTCCATGTTTTCAAAGTGTTGATCTCTTCAAAATAGAACAACTATTTCATCTTCAATGAATTCATCATCACTATCTTCTGGTGATTCTTCAACAATGGTTGATATTCTCTCAGCTCTTATGTGTTGCAACAAGCTACACAACAACAAACTTCTTTTCAAAATCCTCCACAACACAACAAACTTCTTTTCATAAAAGGTATGTTGTTGAACGTCTAGCTATTAGATCTCCCTTAAATTATTAGACACCAATCCTCACATGTATGTCCCTCTCACTCCAACCCCTTCTCTCCCACTCCCTCTCTCTTAGGTCCCTCCTTCCCACCCCCTCTACATCTCTCAGTTCTTTCTCTCTCTCACACTACCTCTCTCTCTCTCTCTCTCTGGTCTCTCCCTCCCTCTCTCCCTCCCACCCTACCTAGAAAACTCTCTCTCTCTCTCTCTCTCTCTCTCTCTCTCTCTTAAAATTCTCCCTCCCTCTAAATACATACATACAAGCATACATACGTATATGCATGCATACACTGATACATACATACATACATCAATCCTCTACTACATACATACATACATACATACATACATACAAGCATACATACGTATGCACATACAATCTTAAATAAATATACACACATATACATACATACACTGATACATACATGCATACATACATCAATCATCTACTACATACATACATACATACATCTATCTATCCTCTACTACATCCTTCCCTATTTTCAAAGCATTGAACTCTTCAAAATAGAACAACTATTTCATCTTCAATGAAGTCATAATCACTATATTCTAGTGGTTCTTCAACAATGGTTGACATTCTCTCAGCTCTTATGTGTTGCAACAATACACAACAACAAACTTCTTTTCAAAATCCTCCACAACACAACATCAAACTTGACATAGACTCACAACAACAAGACCTCCCATTAGCTCTTATACCAAAATAGAATTAAAATAAAAAATGACATTTGAAGAACTCACACCATACATATTATTCATTAAAAAAATTATATATATAGTTACAAATAACTTCATCAACATCCTATAATAATGCTAATTATTTTGACAACAAACTATAGTGGAATGGTAGCTAACTGGAGTTGTTCAACAACTATACATATAATGACAATAAACTAAACTAATGATTATTAAATGAGACTAAAACTAACAACTATTATGTTGGAGCATTAATTCCAACAATTATCTCTGTAGCCCTCTTGCATGGTATCAAAGCTAGTTGGGCACCTTGGTTAGTATTTTTTGAAGATCTTGATAAATCTTCAAAATTTGAGTATTCTCTTCTCTTGCATCATATGATAATGTAGAGAATAAAAAAATTGATAGAAATAATAGATTTTGGGGGGTTCCTCTTTGTGGCTTTGTATTGCAAGTTTATTTTGGAGCTTGTTGGTGCAAATATAAGCTCACCATTGAGTTCAGGGTGTTCAAAAAAGTTAGTTTGCCTTTTGTTTCATCTAAATTGGAAATATGAGTCCATATTTATAAGTGTTTGAAGCTAAAAAGTTGTTGCCATATCCGAGAGGCGGCTACAATTTTGGAGCATTTTGGGTCAAATCTAACTCTACCATTGCATCTAGAAAACCCAAAAACCCCAAGATCAACTATCAATTTATCAAAATTAGACAACTTTGCTTGTGGTCATCACAAAATAATTCCCCAATTCAATCATCTTTATGATCATATCAGTGCCATGTTTTCTATGGTATAGTAACAATTTTAATTGTAATTTATAAAAAAAAAATGTTTTTAAAATAATATTAAACAATCGATTAATTTCCAAAAAATTATATTAAAAACATACATATATATACATACATACATACGTATGTACGTATGTACGTACATACATACTGTGTGCAGTGTTTTTCTCCTATTCTAAAATACAAAATGGAAATGAAATGCAAGCAAGGGAACACAACAACGCCTCAAGATTGGCCTAGTTAAACTTGAATAAAATAAAATACAAAACAAAGTATGTTACCATTCCCAAGTTGATAAAATGGTTGGCCCTATTGATTCAATCCTTTGTGTGCTCCTTCGGATGGAAAATAGCATGCAAGTGGATGAAAAACGATGTAGACGATATGAGGAATGCAGTGGTGAAGATGGGTATGTGAGAAAATGCACAAAATCGATGCAAAAATGAGCTCAAAAGTTGTAGCAATGGAGTATGTTTGTGAGTGCTTGAAGGTTTGATTGCTTGATGGCTTCAATGTTGAGTCCTCCCAAAATGAGGTCAAAATCCTCTAATTTTAGGGGAAAGGCCTCTAAGGAATGGAGGGATAGGATTTGGCCACCATGGACAAGATGAAGGGTTGGGGTGATTTGAGGACTCACAAGCCCTCACATCTTTCCAAGTGTCAATGAGGTGTAAAGGGGGAAGGTGATGTGGAGGTACTTTGGAGTACCTTGGGATTGGGACAAGATCTCCTCATAGAGGAGGTGCTTATCCCCATGTGGGAGATGTGACACATGAGGAATTAAAAATTCCTCAAATATCCTCATGGGGAAGAGGGGAGGAATTCAAAATTCCTAAAATGCATGGGAAAGATAAATGTAAATTTTTAATTCACATGGGGGAGTGGGCTACCTTGTCCAAATGGAGAAAGCATTAATGATGGTTGACTTGGAGATATTCCATAAATGGCATAGGGATTAGGTTGACCTAATCAAGCAATTAAGGTTGTGAAAACAAGTGATTAAGGAGGTTAATGGAGGATTAAGGCAAGTTGCAAATTATGGAGAATGTGACATTAATCCTGATTATGAGTGCGCACATCCTAATCATGTATTAATTAAATTAATCTAGATTAAAGTGAGATTATGGAGGATGGGACAAGGAGAGAGAAAAATTGAATTTAAAATTGATTTAAATTCAAAAGGCCAAATGACTAAATTAAATAAATTAAGGCATTTATTTAATTTAGAGAGGAAGGGGACAAAAGGTGAAGTATTTAATTATTAGATTAAATACGTTGGGACATTAGAAGAAGGGGAAATATTAATTAAATAAATCATTTAATTAATGTTGATGGGGGATGCAAAATAGACAAATAAAGGGGATGAATTTTACCATACGGGAGTGGTCAAATTCATATGTCTACATTTTTCCCCTCTTTAAAATACTGTTAGAATAATAGTATTTCAAAGAAAAACAAATGCAGATGACTCGATAGAGGAAATGACTAGAAAGTGATGCCCGAGCACGGGAGAAGTTGTGTAAACTATCTAAATGGTGGAAAATGAAGGGAGATGCCCCAATCTTGCAAAGGATTGGACATGATGGAGGAATAGAGGAACATAAAAGGATATGCCTCCTTGAGAAGGCGGACGGGGAAGACAAAGCTTGGCCCTGGGCGACTTCTCGATACGAGGAAATAGAGGGTACCACAAGATAAAGCTCAAAAAACCATGAAGAATGGATTTTTAATAGAGGAAAATGGACACATAGTATGCAAATGTCAGCCCGTGGAAGAAAAGGGATTAAGCAATTAAAAAGAGGGTTAAATAATGAGTAAAAATACCCAAAACTTAAAAGTTAAAAAGGGAGGGAAATGGTTACATATAGTAATTTAGAAATTACTATTCATCATTTGCACACCTAGCAATTGAGTGAGAGAGAGAATATGAAGAAGGTGGTGAGGATAACTAACATGGTAGGCAAAGACGAGGGGTTCGTAGATGACAAGATCATCCACCAAGGTGAGGAGGTGTGAGTGTTCTACCACGAGCATATGGTACCCCACCAAGTGAGCTCCAAAACCTTTCCTTGTTAATTTTAGCTTAAGATTTGTGATTTTTTATGCATTTGAAAATGTGGGTTTTGGGATTTGGGTAGGTTAGAAAAATGGGTAGTTGGTGGAATGCAATTTTTCCCAAATTTTTAAGCAAAATTGCCTATTAGATCGATGGCCAAAGAGAGGCCAATTTTCCCATATATGGGGCGAATTCCCCCTAAAAAGAGGGATAAGCCCATAAAAGGGTGAAGTTTTTGGGAAAAGGGGAAGATTCGCCCATGAATCAGGAGAATTTTCTTAGAGAAATTGGACACAAGAGGGCTTGCTTGAGAGACGGGCGAACTCGCTCGAGGAACAGGTGGATTCTCTTGCTGCAACCAAGGATGGGTGGACCCACTTGAGTGACAGGTAGGGAAGGGTGGACCCACCTGAGCAATGAGCGAATTTTCCCGACGCATGCAAGGAAGGGCGGACTCGCTTGAGCGACAAGTGGATTTGCTTGACGTAAGCGAAGAGGGAAAAACCTTCCCAAGTGACGAGTGGATTCGCTTGATGTAGGCGAAGAGTGGTAGACCCACCCAAGCAATGGGTGGATTCACCTAACGTGGGTAGGAAAGGGTAGACCCCCTTGAGTGATGGGTGGATTCGCCTAACATGAGCAAAGATGGAGGAAAAATAGGTGAAGATGCGGGACAGACGATCTCCCTAGCGAATTCACCTGTTAGGGAAAAACTTAGGGAGATGGGCGGATTCACCCAAGAGATGGGAAAATTCACTCGTCGAGGGTAAAGGCATGAAAATGGGCGGATTTTCCTGCTAGTTGGGCGAATTCGCCCAAAAGGGAAAAATGGTGAAGGATGGGCAAATTCACCCAGGAAATGGGCAAATTCACCCAAAGGGCAAGAGGCCAAGGAACATAGGATAATTCACCAAAGGGATGGGTGAATTCATCCAAAGGGTGGAAGAGGATAAGACATGAGTGAATTTTCCCAAGAGATGGGTTAATTCACCCAATGAAGGGAAGAATTCCCAAAGAGAGGCAAACTCACCATAGGAATGGGTGAACCTGATGAGAGAAACCTAGGGCAGGAAGAAAATAGGGAGAAAAAGAAAATGAAAGTGATGAGATTGGAGGAGAATGACTGACATGTGTGTGGTGTGAATGAAAAGCTTCGATACATTATGGACATGAGAGAGGTGGTTAGTGGTCTTGGAGGTGACGTTCGAGAGGATGGATGTGTGGGACCATACATCCTTAACATAGGTAGGATTGCTACACATGTTGGGCTACCCTACCGTCAAAGCACATTAGACATTGCTAACAAGGTTGATGGAGCAGTGGAGTTTGAAGACATCTACCTTCCATCTCCTGACGAGGGAGATGACAGTTACGCCAAAGGATGTATGGAGGATCCTACAACTTCTAATCACAGGGCACTTGGTCAGTTGGACATGGAGTGAGGGGAGAGACAGAGACAGGAGCTTACATGCCATATTTGGATGAGTGGAGCTGCCTATCCAAGGGGAAAAGCTAGACTTGGATGGATGTTTGGGACTGGGAGTGCCATCTTTTCTGCTATACCTCTATGGGTTGATGCGTGGTATTTTGATGCCAAACAAGAGTGGGATATTTTGCATCCTCAAGGTTATTGAGGTTTTTAGACATATCGTGGAGAGGAGGGAGGGGGAGTTCGCATGGGGCACATGAGTACTAGTGCAATTGTATAGGGACATTCACATGGTATGCTATCGATGGACACTTAGCATGACACATGTGACACTACTAAAAGTATGGGCCTAGGAACACATCAACATGGCCAGGCCATGAGTTTTGATAGCAGTCACATAGGATGACTCACTACCAGTGGCATACTGGTATGTGATGGAGTATGACTAGTGGTTTCATTACCAGGATATCATGACCTAGAGGCATGGAGGAGGAGACTAGACAACTTGTAGGAGGATAGGATAGTATGGAGACCATAAATGAAGCGACGATTATTGGGTTAGAGGATAGATGAGAGGAGACACAAAGGGTACTTATTCATAGTATCCTACTTGGTCAGGAGAGATCCACATATCATGGAGCTTCACAGGGAAGACAAAGTGTTGAGACATTTTTGGGTACAACAAGATATCCCTCTAAGACCATAGAGATTCAGGTAGATCACTCGAGAGTAGTTATGGGGTGATCCAATCATGACAGAGTTCACTAGATAGTTGTGGGAGGATCTACTATAGGTAGCCTATCAAGGCAGGGGAGGAGAGGCAGGTGCTAAGATGACAGTGAGATACTCCACGTGGTGGGCACATCACTGACTGCCATAGATTACAACGGTGCACCCGATCAAAGGAGCACTAGGCTATGGTTCAGAGGATGAGAGGAGGTTGGGAGGAAAAAGGAGGGTGAGGAGGAGAGGAAGATGATAGAGGTGGGGTGGAGACAGGGAGGTTGTGGAATATGAGGAGAGAGATGATTGGCAGAGGAGAGGATAGGGGGAGGTGATGGAGGTAGATATTCCAGAGGGAGATCCACTGATCATAGTACCATACATACCAGAGGTTGTGGATTGTAGAGTAGAGACTCAAGGAGTCAGAGGCAGATAGGGAGATATTACAGGCCAAGGTGGATAGGGTGCAGACAAAGGGAGAGAGGGATTACATGACCTTAGCATACAAGGTAGGACATGTATTTGAGCTAGAGACAAAGAGAGAGAGATTATAGGCCAAGGTGAATAGCTTGCAGGTATAAGTGACTAGACTATAGGCAAAGGGACAAAAGCACTATGGAGAGTTAGTAGACTAGGTATCCATATAGGTACATGATGTTGAGAGGGAGAGGGAGGACCTATTGAGACAACTAGTAGAGTTGCAGTGGGAGAGGATTGATTTAAGGGAGCGAGATGAGCTCCGAGACAAGGAAGAGGTGGTAGAGTAGATAACTGAGGATGTGGGGTTAGTTCTAGAGAGGGTAGAGACAACGATGGGACAAATGCAAATGATGCAGGGCTAGAGGTATGTAGCAGAGGCACAGGTACATGCCCTATAGGATGAGATGGATACGATAGCAGAGAAAATGCATACATTGCATCGAGAGAGGGATGCAACAAAGGAACGGGTATAGGCTCTGTAGGGTGAGAGAGATACAATGGTAGATCAGATGACACAGATGTAAACATAGATAGACTAGCTAATGTTCGCACAAGATGCATGGGAGAAGGAGAGGATACATTTGATTGGGTCACGAGACAAGTATAGGTAGGATGTGGCCAAGATACAGGCACTGGAGAGAGATGAGTACATTAGGGAGTCCAATTATTACATGGTGGCCTATTTCATAGAGGTTTTGTATGCTTCCTAATGTGTACTATCCTATGTTAGAGTGGTGCCACAAATTCCCGCACCCTCACAATCACTAGGGACATATACATAGGGATATAGCAGCTATCGAGAGACAACCCCACATAGAGGGCTAGTGCAGATTCATCGTAGTGGTCAGATGAGGGTAGCTCAAGGTAGAGAGGATAGAGGATAGATGAGAGGATATAGATTTTTCATAGGTGCAAGGTGGATGTGTAGTACAGAGGAACAAGGATCACATTTGATTCAGAGCCTTGTACTTGTGTTTTATTCGATGATTATTGATGTATATGATGGACATGTATTTTGATGATATGATGGACTTTATTATGGGACATGTGATTTTGATATTGATATGATATGTGATAGCTCTTATTGACACTATGTTGTGTTTATGTGAGGGATGATTTATTTATGTACATGTGTACGTATGTGATTTTATTATGGATGGCTAGTTTGATGATGTGGTATATGTATATGTATATGTTTATGATGATTTATATTTATGTTTATGTGGATGGCATGCATGAGATGCATGATGCCTAAAGTTTATGATGTAAGATGTGATGAATGAGTTATGATATTCTATGCTATGGATATGATTCTAATGATTTGTGATGTAGGTGGAAATACATGCAATTTAGTAATGAGATAGACTAATATGAAAGTGAATTGATGGTAAAATGAACCTAAGATGCTTATAATAACCAATTAAGATTAATCTAAATAATTTAAAATGAATATGAGATGACAATGCACATGGGATGAAATGCAATATATGTAATGAATCGATAATGAAATGAAACTAAGATGCTTAGAATAACCAATTAAAATCAATTTAAACAACTTAAAAATGAATATGGTATGATAGTTACACATGGGGGGAAAATCAATGAACCTATCATGCTAGGTGAGATGAATGTAACCTACATGGATGATGGGATGCCATTAAATTCCTTAAAAACACTAATAGCGAAATGAAATGAACACAGACATAAGTGTAAATAAGGGCTTGCATAGTGATGGAAGGTGAGGGTAGGCCTACTTTATTTGTGTATCATACTTTCTTTAGCTTATTGGCAAGTACTTACCCTGTAATCATTATAAAACTAAGGGAGGATGAGTGTGAAATTGTGCTTATCAAGAACTGTAGGTATCTTGAGAAGAAAATAAGGTGGAGGATGAATGTTTGCACAACCAAAATCATAGGTCATAGGTTAGGGACAGAGAGGAAGGAGGATAAATGCAGTGCAATGGAATGGAAAATGAAATGCAATCCTAATGCTATTTTCCATTTTTAGAGCACTAATTTTTGCTATAGCATAAGAAATGATATGCCAGGGTATGTGGAACTAAGGAAAATTAGTGTCTAATGCATGAGAGAAACACAAAAAATAAGAAGGCTATCCTAACACCCCAAAGTCACAATGACTTTGGTTGGGCCAGGCATTGAGATAACCACAAGCACAAAGTATGCCCTAGCGTAATGCAAGACCATGGGGATCTTGGTGGGTACTACACAAGACAACCAAGCATGCAACAACAAACAAAAACGATCAAGATATGCCCCTATATTTACTAGTCAAAACAAACTATAATATGATGGATCATGGCGGCCCTGATAAGGTAGGATAGGGAGCTCAAATGATAAAAAAATAGCAAAATCATCAAAAGAAAGCAATCGATTTTAAATTTCCTTTCCACACGATCAAAAGGTGGATGGGATTGATGTGTTCTGATGAGGAAGGATGCCTCATGTTAAGACCAAAGATGGAGACTAAACTAAAAGATCGACATGATGCAGGATACTCGAAACTAATTGAATCTTATGATACTAGTGGATCTCGTTTGTGAGGAACTAGCAAGAAAAGGACATACCTTGACAACATGATACAAGACACAAGACTGACACACCCTAAAGACCTAGGGGCTCGAGGGATGATCAAAGATTAGCATTTCCTACATGAAAGCATAGAGCCCTCTTAGTTCAATAAAAGACCATGGATAAAAGTGGAAAAAAGGACAATGGAGAAAATGATGGAAGAAAAAGACTGAACAAACCAAAGCCCCGGGGGTGGATCAAATGATCAACCTTGCCTATGTGAAAGCATAGGGGCAACATAGTTCAAAAAATACCAATGAAAAAAGATGAGACTGGACAAATGACAGAAAATTACTAACATGACAAAATGGATAAAAGCCCAAGGGGATAATCCAAGTCAATTTTCAAACCGTACTATCTTAGATACTACAAAACTAACGAGGATATCGATCCAGAGAAGAAATACCATGACTAGATGAAGGTGTACATAATCGGATTCACCACAAAAGACATGATGAGATGAAACCTAAGTGAGAACTAACACGATGGGGGACTCTAGACAGACACAAGAGCCCGACATGATAAGGACTTATTTAATTCCTACAAATCCAAAATCATTTTGGGGACCATGATATTTCAGATTAACATCACTCTTAAATTTTAATAACTTCATGTCATGTCATAAACAACAAATGAAAGAAAGGATGAGATCTAATGAGGACTGACACGATGGAGGAACCTAGATGAAGGTGGGGGACCGACTGACAACAAGGACAGACAACAGAACCTCATATTAGGATGAAAGCTTAGAATCACATATAGCAAATGGAGATCATCCAATGCTCAATCAAAATACACCAAGTGGTTGATGAGAGGATGTGGATGGAAGGATTAGATCAAAAGGATGCTAGTATTGGATGTGAGGATAGGATGGATGAAAGCATAAAGTAAATAGGACACAAGGTAGATAATGATTAAACCCTTTATGAATAGCGCTTGTTGCCAGGTTTTCACCAAACGTACTTATCCAAGGCACCACCAAGGGTGCTTTTCATCAAAGGATGAATTATTTCTCTTTACTATTTTTGGATTTTTTGACTTTTTTGATTATTTTGTATTTTTGACAATTTTTTACTTTTTTATTTTTTTTATTTTATTTTTGCAAGATGGGACAACCCAGCTGACTTAGGTGTAAAACCTTTTCAGGTGCATGATGTTGATGGGCTCCTCTAGGGGCTCTCCTTCAAGTGTGGCAAGTCTATATGCCCCAGATCCATATTTAGCAGTGATGACATAGGGACCCAACCAATTTCCCTCAAATTTCCCTTTCATGTCTTGGTCTTGTTGGGTACGTTGATTCTCCTTAAGGACTAGATCACCAATGTTGAATTGGTGAGGAAAAACCTTCTTGTTGTAGCTTCTCTTAAGATAGTTCTGAAATGCTTGAAGATGATTGTATGCTTTGATCTATCTTTCATCAAGGAGTTCCAACTGATTGAGTCTTGCAACCTAAGCATCTTCGTCCCTAATGAGGTTCTTCAAATATATTCCCAGTGAAGGGATCTCGACCTCAATCAAAACCATAAATGAGAGAATATGGAGTAGCACTAGTAGGAGTACAGAAGGAGGTGTGGTAGGCCCAAAGGGTGGGATGGAGATGGAGATTCCAATCTCTACTAGTATTATTAGCTACCTTTTTAAGGATTTTGATCAAGGTTTTGTTGGTTACCTCCGCTTGACCATTACCTTTGGGGTAATAGGGCATGGGCCAATGATGTTGAATGTGAAAGGTATCACATAGGTGTTTCATGGCCTGGTTTTTGAATTCCTTTCCATTATTGGTAATAATGGTGGATGGTATTCCATATCTATAGAGAATATGGAAAAGGATAAATTTGGATATCTAAGTACCCATTATTTGAGAGAGTGGAATTGCTTCCACCCACTTGGTGAATTACTCAGTGGCAGTGATTATGAAGGTGTGTCCATTAGAAGATGGAGGGTAAATATTTCCAATTAAGTTAAAACCCCACTGAGAGAAGGGCCATGGTGCTATGAAAGGCTGCAAATCCTAAGCAGGAGCATGTATCAAATCTACAACACTTCTTCACAAATTCACAAGAGGCATGCTCCAGTGTACACCAATAGTAACCAGATTTGAGTATCCTCTTGGCTAAGGCCATGCCATTTGAATGGGCCCCAGAAACACCACTATGAACCTCAGTTAACATAGTGTGGGCTTTGGTCTCATTCAAACACCTAAGAAGGGTTCCATCATACCCACGACGATAAAGAGTATCACCTATGATAGTGTAGCAGGATGTGCATTGGTAAAATATTTTCATTGGTTATGTGTAAGGTCAGGTCGTAAGATGTTATCATGAAGGTAGGTGTAAATTTTGTGATACCATGGTGACTTAGGACCTATTATGTTGTACACCATTTTCTCTCAGGGATGTCATAAGCAAGGATTAAGAGTTGTTCGACTAGGAACTCACAATTTTTTTGATCTTTTGGCATGTCAATTAGGGATCCACTCAAACTGGATAAAGGTGAAATTCTTCTTGAAGTCATCCACCATGCACTTATAAGGTATCAACTTGCCATCTCTTATAAAAAAATCAGCATTAACTTGCTTGATGATTAACAAGGAATCACCAAAGGCTTGTAGGTGAGTGATGTTCCATTGGATGGTGATTCTAAGACCAATGAGAAGAGATTCATATTCTGCTATGTTATTCATGCATGGGAAAGCTAACCTGAATGACTTTGGGATGTAATCACCTTGTGGGGTGATGAAGAAGATACCTTACCCCACTCTGTTGTGAGTGTAAAACCCATAAAAATAGAGTGTTCACATAGTTGCTTCTGTGACTGTAAGAACCTCTTCATCAGGAAATTCGGTTACCAAGGGATAGGCATCTAAAAAAGGAGTGTCTTCTAGTTGATCTGCTATTACTTTCACTTTAATTTCCTTTCAGTCCACATACTCAATATCAAACTCACTCAATAGCATAACCCACTTAGCCATGCAACCAGTCAAAGATGTTTTGGATAAGAAGTACTTGAGTAGATCAAATTTTGATATTAGCTTCACTATATGGATAATCATATAATGATGAAGTTTCTATGAATTGAAGACTATAGCTAGGCATGATTTTTCCATTAGAGAATAATTGAGTTCATAGCCTACTAGGTTCTGACTGATATAGTAGATAACACATTATTTTGAGCACTCATCATGTTGTGCTAACAATGCCCCCAGTGTAACTAAAGTAGCTAAGATATACAACATAATTAGTTTACCTAGAATTGGAGGCATGAGGATGGGTGGATGAGCCAAGTACTCTTTGATTTTGTATAAACCTAGCTAACATTCTAAATCCCACCTGAAGGACATATCGTTTTCAAGAGATGGGTGAATGACTGACACTTGTCAACCAAGTGAGCTATAAACAGTCTAATGGATTGTAGCTTTCCTTGGAGGATCCTCAACTATTTTAGATTGTGTGGTGGAGGCATTTCCATGATTTCCTTGACTTTAGCAGGATCGACTTCTATGCTTCTTCTGGAGACAATGAAACCTAGTAACTTTCCTAATGTGACCCCAAATACACATTTCTTCGAATTTAGACATAGCTTGTAGTGTCCTAGATGCTAAAAAATATTCTTGAGGATCATAGGGTGCTCTACTCTAGTTTTGGATTTTCTCAACAGTTCATCAACATAATCATCCATTATGATATGAATAAGATCATGAAAGATGATGGTTATAGCACACTGGTACGTTGCCCCTGCATTCTTGAGGCCAAAGGGCATGACATTGTAACAAAATGTGCCCCAAGGAGTGGTGAAGGAAGTCTTATGTTGATCCTCAGGTGCTATTTTGATATGATTATAGCTAGAGAAACCATCCATGAGGGATAGCATCTCATGTCTAGTAGTTAAATCAACCAACATGTCAATGTTTGGTAGGGGGAAATCGTCTTTAGGACAGGCTTTGTTGAGGTCCTAGAAATCTGTGCAAATCTTGATGTTCCCATTTAGTTTAGCAACTGGTACTATGTTGGAGATCCAATCAGAGTAATTGATAGGCTTGATGAATCCAACCTCTAATAGTTTTTCCAATTCTTTCTTAACCAACAGAGCTACTTGAGGATGGATTTTCTTGAGTTTCTGCTTGACGAGTTTAACATCTAGGTGGACATCCAAATGGTGTATGACTAGAGCAGGATCCAAACCTGGCATATCTGAATAGGACCACACAAAATTGATGATGCCTTCTTTGAGAATCTGGACAATGATGGAGTGCTCTTCTTCTGATAAAGACTTGGCTACATAGGTGATTTTTGGATCTTCTTTGGTTCCCAAATTTACCTCTTGTGTTTCTTCGGTTAGAATAGATGATCATTCAGACAGTTGAGTTCCCACAAGGAGAAGATGAACGTCCCCATCTTCCAGTGCCTCATCGAGGTTTTCACTGTTAGATACACACTTTATTTTTAATTTCTCTAAGTCAAGAAGCACCTTAGGGAGGTTTTCACTAGATGACCCTTTTTTATTTTGTTTCTTCTTATTTTTGCAGTTAGGGAATTCATCCTCCCCCAATCCCATAAGATTTACATAAGCATCCACTGAGGGAAAGGTTTCAATAGGTGCACTACATTTAGGTCCCAATCAATAAGCTCAGGATGGAAAAGGGAAAGGCTAATGGAGTAGATGGATAGGAAATCAAACATGGAGGAAAGGTCCATGTGATCCATGTCATCATATGCACGTATGATGGATTCTTCTTCAGGTATGTCTTCGAGGAGACCATTGTCCACACTAACATTGTTATAAGCACTAGTTGATGGCATAAGACCCTTTTGTTTTGTGTCATGACCTAAACCCAAGTATCTTGGTCATATTGGGGCCTCAACAGGTTGTTTCCTTCCTTTCTCTTCTATTCCAAGGCTCCCCCTTGATAATTATACTTTTTTGCTAATTTTGTGGAATAGGGATATGTCTCCTAGAAATACTTTTTTAAAGGGGGAGAAGGTTCAGGCTCCTAACAATATACCCATTGGTTGATGCCATATTTTAGTGTATCTTGTCTTAGCCCAGGGGAGCAAAAGGTGTTGGATCCCACATTATTAGAGCTCAAGGTGATTATCTTCTCTTCTTTCTTCGGCTCTAATTGAGAAGGTTGGCCATATGTATGTGGTGAGTGTGTCATAGTTGCCACATTTAATGTTGTATATATTTCATATTCACCACACCCCTTGTTGATGATCTCGACTTTGGTAATGGTGGATTTAGATGTGGATGACAGAGTGGATGAAGTGGTGGCTAGCACATTGGAGGATGGATGGGATGAAGATGCATGAGTTGGCCCCATTTATACTCTTGGACAATAATGAGAATGGGGGAAGGAATCTTCTAGTGTGCGGAAATATTCAAATGGTTGAGGGTTTGCATGTATTGTAACTTCCATCCCATTAAATGGGAACTTCAAACACTGGTGGTACATCGATGGAATAGCTTGCATGACATCGATCCATGGATGACCAAGAAGAAGATTATAGGGGAGGTCTGGATCAAGAATATGACAAGTAGTGTATTGTACAATGGTCCCAACCTAAATTAGAAGACAAATTATCCCCTCAAAATCATGCTTTGCATTATCATACACCTTGATAGTGATGACCTAATTATTTAAGTTAGTGTGGGTATAGCCTACCTGCTTTATGAACTTTAATGTGCATAGATTCAAGGTAGAGCCATTATCTACCAAGAACCTTTTCACTTTATGGAGAGCTATAAGGACCTCAAAATGGAGGGGGAAGTTATGGTTGGAATCAATACAAGGCATGTTATTTTGACTAAATCCTAGTTGATATGTTGATGAGAGATGTCCTACCAATGCTTGGAGTTTTGTAGGATCAATGTCGTTGGGGACGTGGGTATCTTGTAAGGCTTTGGTTAAGATTTCTTGGTGCACAGGAGAAGACTTAAGCAAATCCAAAATCAATATTTGAGTAGGGGTCTTTCCTAGGTGATGAAGAATATTATATTAGGAGCTTACAAGAGGTGGTTGGGTTGATGTAGAGTCTCCAGGAATAGTGATGTAATAGCACATTTTTGTAACTGATTTTATTTGTGATGTTACTCTGATTATTGTTGTTACTAGACTCAGGATTTTTATTTGATGTGCTAGCTCCTTGGTTATGTTTTTGGAAGGAATTTTGGTATATTTAAAGTTGAGCATTGGATGACAAGGCCTAGTTGGAATCCACATATATATCACCTTGATCTATAAGATCCTAGATGTAGGTTTTTAAGCCTTGACATTTATTTAATGAATGTCTTTTGATCTTGTGGAAATCACAATACTCATTTTCTTTATACCAGGCTGGCTTGGGTTTGGATTCATCAAGAGTCTTGGTCATAGGATACGTGACTAGGTAATTATCCTAAAGAATCCTATTGGACACAACACTTAAGGGTTCCTCTAATTGAGTGAAATGGTGTTTGTACACCCTTGATTATTTTGATTAGACTGTTGGGGAGGATGAGGTGCCCCATGTGGCATTGATATGGCATTAGGAACAGATGGTTGATTAGAGATGTGTTGTTGTCTCTGAGATGTGTTAGCTACTTGAACATGTTTGGTGTTAGTGATACCATCATTGACAACATTCTTATTCTTGTTCCAATAGTGAGGTTTATCCCTAGATGAATTTTCCTTATCAGGATTGTAAATTTTGACCAATCCTTTAGCAATAAGTGCTCTATCAAGGATGAAACCTTTCTCTACTTTCTCTACAAAGGTTGTGACATAGTGGAGCTTGAAATTATGTGCCATGTTTGGGTGAGAGTTTTCAACAAAAAGGGTGACCATGTATTTTTCTTTGAGTGAGGATTTCATCCAACCAACCAAACCATGCCACATTTGAAGGTAGCTTGCAAAAGTTTCTCCCTCACATTGCTTCTCTTTCAGAAGGTCCAAAGTATCGACATCCTTCTCCAAATTAAAGAATAAGTGAGAGACAAATTTTTTTGACAAATCTACAAAATACTTGATGGATCCATTCTGGAGACCCATAAACCACTCAAGAGCTATTCTAGTGAGACTCCTTGGAAATAATCACAGGAGATAATTGTTGTTATGTTGGAATTCATGACAATAGGAATAAATTCCTAAAGATGGGTCTTGGGATCTCTAGTTCCTTTGTACTTATCAAATTTTGGTATCTCACAATGCTTTGGGAAAGGAACTAATGAGATTGAGGGATCAAATGGATAGGGACAAATGTCTTCATATTTGAAGTATTGTTTGTTAGTCCCTGCTTGCAATTATTTTAATACAGCTTTGACTTCTTCCCACTC
The DNA here is from genome assembly GCA_007258455.2 of Sequoia sempervirens. Classification (NCBI taxonomy): domain Eukaryota; kingdom Viridiplantae; phylum Streptophyta; class Pinopsida; order Cupressales; family Cupressaceae; genus Sequoia; species Sequoia sempervirens. The sequence continues at coordinate 785,324,156 of VDFB02193867.1, read as the reverse complement.
TTGCTTAGTAGGCACAGAGGGAGTCAGATTGGATTGATTATAGGGAGGATATTGTTGGTACGATGAAGATGGGGCTGACATCATTTGATCATATGTTGGTGGAGGTGTATATGGATGTGTCTGCTGATACTAATTGGTATAGGTGGATTTTGGTTGCAGATTAACATAAGATTGATAGTATGATGATGGATTTTGATAATACAAAGAGGAAGCCCTTTGCTGATATGGTGGTTGCTGCTAATAATAAGAGATGGAGGGAGCACCCTGTTGGTACTGTGGAGTAGCTTGGTAGTATGACAAGGTGGAAGGGGCTTACTGATATGATAGTGGTTGTTGATAATAAGAGGTGGAGGGAGTATCCTATTGGTAGGGTGGTTGTTGTTGGGTGTAATACAGGTTGGATTGGTAATTGTAAGTAGAATTTGGTTGTTGGGTAGCATATAGAGGTGGTTGTGGATTAGAGACTTGATACTGAGGATTTGAATGCAATTGTTGAGGGTTGGTATGTAAGACGATGGTTGCTAAGGATTTTTATGAATAGGATTGGGGTTAGGATTTGATGGATTAGCATAGACGGTATATGTGCTAGATGGATGATAAAGGTATTGCATAAGAGGATTTCCTTGTGTTTGTCTGGGAATTTTAGTATGTTGGGGTGGTTGTTGGAAGAGAGGGAAAGATGGGATATGTTTCTATTGAGGGATTGGTATCGAGGCACCTTTTGGTAATTGTTGAGGTTATGATGTAGTTTGTGTTACCTGATGATGAGGTTGTGTAGGAACAACAATATGTTGTTGCAGGACTAGAATATTTTGTTGCAAAATTAGGATGTTTTGTTGTGGAGGTTGTTGGTAAGGTAGTTGAGATGGCATGGCGGTAGAGGTATGATGTGGTGGTGCTTGCAATGAAGTAGACTATTGCGGGTTAACCAAAGGTTGTTGGAATGCGGGGACATTGCCTTGGGGCAACTACTGAGATGTGAAGGGTGGTGGTAGTAGATTTGATACAAATGTAGCTCCTGGAGGTGGTGGCAGTGCACAGAAAGGATTGCCCTAGTGTTGAAAGGTGGTTGACATGGATAATTTGGCGGAAGAGGTAGTGCAGATGGTATGGGAGTCGGACCTTGTTGGGCTGACATGGTAGGTAGTGAAGGCATAAGATTCTATGACATACCATAAGCAAGGGGATCATTTTGATCAATTTGTGCTCTCGAGACTAAAATAAAAGGAGCATTGCTAACTTGATAAAGCACAACATTCTCAAACCCAAGTTGATACCAATTGTCTACGGGTGGACCCTCATGGACGTATGAATTTCCCAGAATGTTATGTGAACTTGGGGGTCTTGAGACACTAGAGGAGGTGGAGTGTTTCCATATTGGGACATGTCAAATTTAGCTAGCAATTTGACTCCCTTTAAGAGCAAAGCAGGAAGGATTTTGTCTCCGTTCTTGTTAAGGAGACGATTTATCATTTGAACATTGATGGGATTGCTAAGGTATTCAACGACATTGACTTCAGGTTGATTGACCATGCTCTCATCGCTAGGTGGTAAAGTGTTTTGGACATTGGTATTGGATTGCGATGAGGCACCATTGTTCTAATCTTGAGGGATGTTAGGTTGAGAACCTTGACCTTGTTTTTCATCCATTAGTTTATTTTCCTATGATTAGGTTTGAATGGGCATGAAAGTGTAAAGCTACCAAATGAGCTAAGATGATGCTACACTCTAAGATGCAGTGGATGGATGACCTAAATGATAATTATAGGATTGATTAGATTGGATGAAAGATTGATTGATTGGGTGATTGGATAAAGGATATGATCGACTTGGATTAGATTGATAGGTGAGATGGAACAATTGATGGGTTCAGATAATTGATTAGATAGGATGATGAAACAGATACTAGACCAAGTTCAGAGATCAAACTAGGTGACATGAGGTGTTGATTGATTGGATTGAAGGACAAATGGAGGATTAGGGCACCGAATCCACCTCAAGATGGAAGTGGATTGATTGGGCTACAAATGATGATTGACTTAGGATGGATGACAATCCTAAGTAGATAAATCTTATGATGATCAGATTCAGGCACCTAATCCAACTTGGATTAAAACTTTGAAAAAAAGTTTAGGGGATTCGGATTGATGAAATGATAATGGATACACAATCTAGAGATGTTATAAGATGCACCTATACAATTTGGATGATGAACATATGACTTTTGAAAAATGCAGACGGACTAAAGTGAAGATTATAGGTGAACAAGAGGTGATAAAAAAAAATTGATCATGGTAAAGGACTTGGAAACAAACAAGCTTTTAATGGCCCAAAGGATTCATGTTCTGGAATTTGTATGGGAAATACATATGCATCTGTGTGTAGCAACTTTTCCTCTTTAGGTGACAAATTCACCTATCCACAATGAGCAAATTTTCCTATGTTTAGAAAAAATGCTTGTTTAGGGACTCAAATTTGCCCAAAACTTAAAGGGACACAAGAAACAGGTGAATATGCTTATCAAATTCACCTTTATGGAAGGTCAAATTCACCCAAATCTAGGGGGACTAAAAAATAGGCAAATCTGCAAAAGAAAATTCACCTATCCAAAAGAAAGTTCCCCCAAACTTTAGAAAATTTTCCCAAAATGGTGACAACTTTGCCTAAACCTTGACAGGTTCACCCAAAACAAAAGTAGGATCACCTAAACCTTGGAAAATCTTAGGAAAACAGGTGGATTTGACTTTCAAGATCACCTAATGGGATGAAAAACTTGCTTGTTTCTTAAATGGTATGGATAGGGAGCATATTCACCTAAAAACAAGATTGCCTATTTGACAAATAGACTTTGCTAAATCATGAAACAAACGGATGGAGACTCGGACAAAGAAGTAAAATCACCCACTTAGGGAGAAAATTTGCCCAAGGTGATGGAAATTTTTCCTATCCTAAGGAAATGGGAAAATTTGATAGACAAACGGATGCATAGACTGACCTAGATTGACAGCAGGTTCACCTCTGAATAGGGAAAATTCACCTGTTTTGAGAAAATGGGAAAAATTGACAAAAAATGACGAATGGGATGACTCAAACTGAGAATGGGATCACCCTTGTGAATAGCAGGTTCATCTCTGAGGGAAGAAAATTTGCTTGTTTCAAAAAAACAAGCAAATTTGATAGGAAACAACTGATGGACTCACTTAAAAGCTAGATAGACTCGCCTATTCCTTAGAACAGGCAAAAATGAGGTCACCCAAAAAGTGACCCATAGGCAAATTCACCTCTAACAAAGGAAAATTCACCCAAATAGATGACCTGGACTGGATTAGACTAGATGAAAAATCACCCTTTTTGTAGGGAAAAATCACCTGTCTATAGTACAAATTCACCTCAGTAAAGGGGAAAATTTTCCTTTGTAAAGGGGAAAATTCGCCTTTGAAGGCAGGGGTCAATTATGGAAAAGGACGAAAAGCATGACAAACAACAAACAAGAGGATAAGCTAACTCAACTAAAAATAAAAGCACTATTATAGCATAATGAAGACACGTCAAGTAGCACGATCCTAAAAATTAGTGATATGGGTTTACAAACTTGATGTAGTCCCACCACCTTGAGAAAAAAACCCAAGGTTAATACTCTGTGATATTGGGGTGGTTCTTTGGATCACCTTTTCTTGTGAAGGTGGATAGTTGGCATTCCAGTGGCATAGGGTCATTAACAGATGCCATGGGCTCACCTTCACACTCTCACTTGAGGACTATCATGGTCCACCATGAGGATTTATATCTCAACCTAAGGGAGTACGTGGTGAGTAACTTTAAGATACGGTCTGCATCCCCTGCACTACACCAAGCCATGGCTAAAACACAGGTCTCTATCTAGGTTGAACAAGGGTATCTCGTGAGTCCCTAATATATGCACAATACGTGGAGCACAACCGTGAACACCAGCCTATCACAAGCGTGAGTTAGGAGCCCCAATGAGGTACTATAAACTCATACCAACTCTTCACATCTTATCTAGGTATCACCCTAGCTTCAACACTTTTCCAAACACAATGTGACTAGATTAAGGTCTAGATTTCACTCTGCCCCCTTTATATACCTCGTCGGTAACACATGGTTGGAATCATCCCCCGGGTGATGAAATTTCAAGCAGGTCCCACTAAAGGAAGAAGATACTAGACGTTTTTGACTGGTCCCTAGGCTCGCACATAACACAAGGGGAGAGCTTAGGCGCACTAGCACCTCCTAGGTAGACATGATTGGACTAGAGTGAACTGTGATTTCTCATCACCCAACATCACCAAATGGTGCAAGGGGATTGGATTAATCAATAGTCCACTCACAAGCATGACAAATAAGTTTATTGACCCTTTAATTAATCTACACGTTCCTAGCTAGTATGGAAAACAACATACAGACTAATCTAAATTATTTGGATTGATCATTTTATAGAAAAAGTGTTAGTAGCTTCCAACTGCCAGTCTTGGATGAACAAGAAACAACTATACAAAGTGTTAGTGAAAACCAGGCACACTCACAAATGGACAAGTTAGAAGGTCAGTACCTAAAAATAAAACCAAATAGAATCTGAAAATTGAAAGTTCAAGTCTTAGGTTTACCTCAGATTTGCCTCTATATAGGGAAAATTCAGTCATTTTGATGAGCAAGTTCACCCCTATCCTAAGAAAATTTTCCTTTTCTAATGATCAACTTTTCCTATCTGCAACCTGAGCAAGTTCACCTATTTTTTGGGACAAAGTGCAAATTTTCCTAAACTTGAAAAATGGGAAAATTTTCTAGGTGCAAATTCGCCTATTTTCTAGTGCAAGTTCAAGCTGGTAAGGTGCAAATTGACTTGTTCGAGGCATATTTTCCCCTACGTGTAAACCTGAACCTACAAAATTCAAACAATCGAGAATGTAAAAGTGCAGACCCATGATGTGGGTCCCATAGAGCATGCTAAAAATGTGTGCAATGTTTTTATCCTAGACTAAAATGTAAAACAAAAATGAAATGCAAGAAAAGGAACACAAAAACACCTCAAGATTGGCCTAGTTAAACTTGAACAAAATGAAATGCAAAACAAAGTATGTTACCTTTTCCCAAGTTGATCAAATGGTTGGCCATGTTGATCCAATCGTTTGTGTGCTCCTTCAGATGGAAAATAGCATGAAAGTGGATGCAAAACAATGTAGACAATATGAGGAATGCAATGGTGAAGATGGGTATGTGGGAAAATGCACAAAATGGATGCAAAAATGAGCTCAAAAGTTGCAGGAATGGAGTATTCTTGTGAGTGCTTGAAGGCTTGATTGCTTGATGCCTTGAATGTTGAGTCCTCCCAAAATGAGGTCAAAATCCTCTAATTTTAGGGGAAAGGCCTCTAAGGAATGGAGAGCTAGGATTTAGCCACCATGGACAAGATGAAGGGCTAGGGTGACTTGAGGACTCACAAGCCCTCACATCTTGCCAAGTGTCAATGAGGTGTAAAGGGGGAAGGTGATGTGGAGGTACTTTAGAGTACCTTGGGATTGGGACAAGATCTCCTCATAAAGGAGGTCCTTGTCCCCATGTGGGAGATGTGACACATGAGGAATTAAAAATTCCTCAAATATCCTCATGGGGAAGAGGGGAGGAATTTAAAATTCCTAAAATGCATGGGAAAGATAAATGTGAATTTTTAATTCACATGGGGGAGTGGGATGCCTTGTCCAAATGGAGAAAGCATTAATGCTGGTTGAATAAGAGATATACCATAAATGGCATAGGGATTAGGTTGACCTAATCATGCAATTAAGGTTGTGTAAACAAGTGATTAAGGAGGCTAATGGAGGATTAATACAAGTTGCAAATTATGGAGGAATTGACATTAATCCTAATTATGGGTGTGCACATCTTAATCAAGGATTAATTAAAATAATCTAGATTAAAGAGAGATTATGGAGGATGGGAAAAGGAGAGAGAAAAATTGAATTTAAAATTGATTTAAATTCAAAAGGGCAAATGACAAAATTTAATAAATTGGAATTTATTTAATTTAGAGAGGAAGGGAAGAAAAGGTAAAGTATTTAATTATTAGATTAAATACCTTAGGACATTAGAACGGGAAATATTAATTAAATAAATCATTTAATTAATGTCGATGGGGGATGCAAAATAGATGAATAAAGGGGATGAGTTTGACCATATGGGAGTGGTCAAATTTAGATGTCTACACATGCATACATCCATCCATCCATACATACATACATACATACATACATACATACATACATGCATATATATAGTTACAGGTACTACCTACACAATACCTATATAGACTGCAAATGTAGGTAGTACCCGCACCCGCCCAACAAGCGTTACATGGTGTCATACCATTTGGGGTAGTTTGGCCACCTCGAACTGTGTGTATAGGTCAGTCAATGAAATATTCTATTAGTTTGAAGAATACACCAATGAATGAAAACAAGAATATTTCATCCTTTTTGAAAATTCCTCCACCATCAACTAGTCATAGAATATTCTTAGAATATTCCATGACGAGGAATATTGTGTTTAGCAAGGGCATACTTTTTTTGTGATGAGCTACAAAATATCAATTTAAACTAGGTTGACTACTAATGGAAGCATTGCATCAACTACTTTTTTGAAAATTTTGGCCCCCATTACTATTACAGTTTTTAGTTTGACTATCAAACTTCAGAAGGGCATATCTTGATCCAATTTTGTTCTCTTCATAGTTGTACAATTGTTTTTTCCAAAAAATTTTGATTGTCATAGGTTTCGTTGAGTCATTCTCATCTTGGGAAATTTTGGGGCTCCATTCTTGATCCTATGGTAACATTTTTAGGTGATTTTTTTTTAAAGTGCATAATTTTTCATGTACTTTTCAATAGTGTGATTGGATTGATCCTATTCTATTTAAAAAAATTATTTGAACTTGTGTCAAAATTTGGCATTTGTAAGCACTAATATCAAGTCCACTTCATTTTTTTGGCAAGTGGCACATGTAAGCACACTAAATATAAAGTTCCAAATCATATATTATTGAGGGGATTCTTGATTGAGTGATTTAGGGGGTTTCTTGGTGTGTTCTTTTGATTTTTTCAACTTATGTTCTTCTTTTCCATGGATCATTATAAGGCCCCTTTGCTAACACCATACAACTATTCAAATTGACATCAAAATGCATGGAGTGCTCTAATGACTTGAGGTCACTCTTTATATTTTGAGAATAAGGTAGTTGAACCTAAAGATGACAAGAAAAAGATAAAATGGATGATTGAACACACTAAAGCTCTTGGATGTATTTGTAGCTTAGTTTCTCAAGATTTGTTACTTCAAATTAAATCACATAATAATTATCATAAGGCTTGGGACAGATTGAAAAAATTGTATAGTACTAAATATGAAGTAAGAGGCAATCAAATTGATAATGAACTAATGAGCCTTGATCCTAAGAACTTTGACAACATTGAATTTGACCACATCACTAAGTTTAATGATCTAAGAGAGAAATGTAAAGAATGTGAAATTGATAAGGACATTTAGTAGGTCTACAATACATTGATCAAGCTTTCTCTTGATTATGCTATTAGAGTAAAAGGTATTTCTTAATTAATTATTTACTTAATTATTAGGTTCATGTTTTCCTATAATTACTTAAGCTTACTTAGGTCATGTTATTATTATGTTTCATGTCATACGATGAGGACACATGTCATGATCTTGTTTTATCCTCACCTATGGTATCTAGGTTTATTATCGTTTTTATAAGAATTTTTTATCATATAATCATTAAGATACACATTAATTATGATTCATGCTTTTTTGGATCAATAGCACTTAGCCTCCATAGCTTCGCTATTCTCTCTTTTGTGACAAGTGTTTAATTGCAAGTGATCTTTGGTAGCTATGAAGATTATTTTTCCAACTTCAACATGGCATAAAAGCTCCAAACTTGATATCCCTTCTCCTTTTTTGAGAGTTTTTTTTCCTTAAGCTAACATTTGGTGCATCCTAGACCAAAACATAATCTTCCATTGGATTTAGAGTTGTTGAAAAAGTCAAATCCTCCTTTTATTTGGCTTGATTTGGACTCTAGAGGTTAGATCTACAAGGGTTTGAAGCAATTGCTTTTTTTTTTCAGATCTGAAGGGTAGCAACATTTTAGAGCATTTTGACCAAAAAAAGGCATTGCCATCATGCTCAAAAGGCCCAAAAACCTTAAGATACCTTGTCAAATCATCAAAATTTGTGTCGAGATCATTTGGAGCATTTTTTTTCCTAGAGAGGCCATATGACCTCCCAACATGTAGATCAAGGCACTTTTAAAAAATATGTATTAATTTTTTTCCTACAAAATTTAAAAAATAAATCAAATCAACAATTTTATAAAAAAAATATAATGCAATTTTTTTGTGTTTCTAAAAATATATCAAAAATATATTATATGTTGGGGGTATCCATAGGGGTACCACCCTCTACCACAATGTGGCAGAGCGGTAGCCCCTCGAGCCCTACCTCGCCATGAGGGGTACCACCCCCTACCATAAAATGATAGGGCAGTGGTTCCTTGGGCCCCACCAAGGGGTGGCGTGGGTGAGATCAGCCCCCCCCACCACAACATCTTTTAACATAAATTTTAATAACTTCAAATATTTTTTATATATTTTTCTTATAAAAAATATATGTTTGTTTTTTTGGGAGTTTTTTCCAACTTTAAAATAAAATCAGGGCAATAAATATATATTTTTTTAAAAAAATTCCTATAACTACCTTGTATTTACTTTGGTTGTTTTTTTTAGTAGAGGTTCTAAAAGTGGCGGACCTCCACAATTTGGAGTTTTTTTTTTCAAATTTGGCAAATGTGATTTTTTCCCTAGACCTACCCCTCTCTATTGGGCTTTTCAATTTTGTACTCCATCTTCTAGAGGTGATATCTTGGCCATATGATGGTATTTTTTAGTGCATTTTTTTGAAATGGGGTAGAATTTTTTTTTCTTCATAGTGGTACATGTGATTTCTAGTTTTGACTTCTATTTTTTCAATAAATTAGTTTTCCCAATGATTTTGTTGTGCAATCCTCATTTTGGAGACTTTGACAAGCCATATATTTTGTATCTGACTCCTTTTTGGGTCCCATTTTTTTGAAAGTGCATGATTTTTCATGTACTTCATCATGGCGCTATCAGTTTCCTCATTGTCTATCAAATAATTATATTTTTAACATGTGGTCCTTTTTGGACACTATGAGCTTCCATTGTAAGCACTTCTTATATGTAAACACACTCAAATAAAGTGCCTCAATATTGTACATGTATTATTAGGGTATCGCACATCATGTTGTGTCATTATTGTACTTACAGTAATTCATAAATTGTCATGGGGGTTTGTTGTGTGAGCTTATTTGCAATCACAACCTTGTCTACCTTCATGGGAGTGTGTCATTTTTTTGCACGCCCTTTTTTCGTTGTTGGTACTTCTTCATGCACCATTTGATGTTGCTACCTATTTTTTCATGCACTATAGTCTGGTATTTAGTTTTAGTGTACATATCATATCTCTCCCTCTTCTCATTATGGGGGGTATCATACTTTTGGTGCTAATGCTTCCTTGGTTTTGATTCAGAGTGAGCTATGTATTTAGTTTTTGTTCCTATGTACTAGGTGGATGCATAGGCTAGTTACCCATGCATTTTGGTGAGATGAGACATTTACCATATAGATACTCTTGTATTTCTATTTTGTGGAGGTGACCTTCCATATTCAGTTGATTAGTTTCTTTGGACTATTGGTATATGTATTTTCAACCTGTAGGGTAAGTGTAGGAAGATGGGGGGCCAAAAGGGAGTCTTAAGTGGTCATTTTTTTCCTGAAATTAGGAAATACTAACCTTGGATGAGAAATTGAGCATAGTTACACTCAAAATTTTAAGATGCAACAAAAATAATGTTCATAGTGCTCTGAGTCTACTTTCTAAACTACTATTTTTTTGAAATTGGTATAAATTAAGAGGTTTAAAAAAGGGAGCCACTGAAATTGGTGTTGTTTCTGTCAAAAAAACTTAACATAATGTGTTTTGTGGCTCCCTCAAAAGGTTAACTTTTTTTCAATATTTTTAAAATCACTTTGGTGATAAATTAGCTAACAACATGTAGTTTATGCCCAATTATTTTGATAAATATTTAATGAATATTTTATTTTTTACTAATTTTCAAAATGGACACATCTTGAAAAATAAAATTTTGGTCGTGCTACCCCTATAAATTTTGAAAACTAATTGAAAAAATATGTATTTTTAATATGTGTAGAATGGAGTCTAGTTTATAAAAATGTAATTTATTTGAAATTTTAATGAAAGGTTAATTTATAAAGAAAAAATACAAAACATTGGTTTATGCCAAAAAAAAGACACACAAACAAAAGAAATTAAAGATGAAAGGCTTAACATTGTCAAAATGTGAAAAAAAATTACATCGTTAAATAGCTAAGAGAAAGCATAACATTACCCAGGTGTTCAATTTGTTCAACCTTGAAACACGTGCAAACCTAATAGTTAGCATGAACAAATATATGTGAAATCTTGTAGAATATGCAAAAACACGTGTTTGGATGTTGGGAAAGCACTCCAAGCCTTTAGATTGAAAATCCAAAGCAAATCCCAAGCCTAATGCTTGGGGATTCCCAAAAAAATATATAACGCGAGCGCATCATAACAAGCTCACATTATGTTTTGGTTTGCATTTTTTTCTTTTTTGCAAAAGTTTGCCTGATGTTTGTCAAGTTTGACATAATGCGATCATGTTATAACATGCTCATGTTATGTCTCGCTTGGAATGTTTTATGTTTAAGTTTTTTCAGTATGTTTGATGTATGTATGTTTGTATATATATTTGTATTTATGTATGTATGTATGCCAAATTGTATGTATGATTGTATGTATGTATGTATGTATGTATGTATGTATGTATGCTTATGTGTATGTATGTATGTATATATGTATGGTTGTATGTATGTATGTATGTATGCATGCATGCTTGCATGTATGTATATATGTGTGCATGTTTGTATGTATGTATGTATGTATGTATGCCTATATGTATGTATGCATGTATGTATGCTTATATGTATGTATGTATGTATGTATGTATGCACATATATATGCTTGTATGCTATGATTATATGTATATATGTAAGGGTTTTGGGTTTAGGGTATATAAGGACATGATCCTATATGGTTTTTAGGGTTGAGGGTTGAGGGTTAAAATTGAGGGATAACATTTAGCTTGTTGATTATATAAGATTAAGTGTGTACGGTATAGGGATTAGGGTTTAGGATATTGGGTTTAAGGTTCATGATATGGATTGAGGATATAAGGCATAGGATGACTTGGGTTAAGAGTGTATGGTTTAGGTTTTAAGTATATGGTTGAGGCACAATATTTAGGGTTTAGGGTATAAGGGTGAGGTTATAGGGGATAGGGTTGAGGGTTTGTGGGTGTAGGTTTTAGGTTTTAAGGTATAAGGTTGAGGATTGAGGGATTAGGGCTTAAGTATATGGTTGAGGGTATAGGGTAGATGGTTGAGAGTTTATAGTTAATGGATAATGTTCAATATTGAGTGTCTAAGATATACGGTTTAGGGTTTAAGGTTTAGTGTATAAGGCATGTGGATGAGGGTTTAGGGTTTAGGGTATAAGTATAAGATTGAGGGTATAGGGTAGAGGGTAGAGGTTTCAAGGTTGAGAGATAATGTTCAAGGTTGAATGTCCAAGGTTAAGTGTATAGGGTATAGGGTTTAAGGGTATCTAGGGGTTGAGAGTTTAGGGTTTAAGGGTTTAAAGTTTGATGGATTACGGGTTTAAGGTATAGTGTCAAGGGTAGAGGGTTTAAGGTTTAAGGTTTAAAGGTTGAGGGTTGAGGCTTTAGGGATAGGGTTTAGGGATTAGGGTTAAGGGATTAGGGTTTAAGGTATAGTATCAAGGGTTGAGGGTTTAGGATTTAATGTTTAAGGGTTGAGGTTTGAGGCTTTAGGGATAGGGTTTATGGTTTAGAGTTAAGTGAGAGACCTAGATGGATAAGGAGGGATGGAGAGGTAGAAAACAAGTGACTGAGAGACCTAGAGAGGGGAGATGTAGAGAGGTGAGGGGAGAGATAGAATAAAATGAGAGAGTGAAGTTGACAAATTGAGGGAAATATGGGTAAGGAGGAGGGAGAGAGGTGGAGAGGAAGGGAAATGTCTAGAGAGCCTTGAGAGATATACAAGTGAGAAAGATAGAGGAGAGATGGGGATGATGCAGATAGGGGAGGAGATGGGTGGATAAGGGTTGAGGTTTTGAGGCTTTAGGGTTTAGTGGTCAAGGGTTTATGGTTTAAGGGTTGAGGTATTAAGGGTTTACATGTTGAGGGTTGAGGGATTAGGGTTTAAGGTATAGTTTTGAGGATTTATGGATAGGGTTTAGGATATAAGGTTTAAGGGTTGAGGGTTGAGGGTTGAGGCTTTAGGGATAGGATTTATAGTTTAGGTTTAAGGGACTAGTGTTTAGGGTATAGTGTCGAGGGTTGACAGTTTAGGGATAGGGGTTAGGATTTAAGGTTTAAGGGTTGAGGGTTGAGGATTTAGGGATAGGGTTTAGTGTTTATGGTTAAGTGAGAGGCCTAGATGGCTAAGGAGGATGGAGAGGTAAACAAGAAAATATTGAGAGACCTAGAGAGGGGAGAGTTAGAGAGGTGAGGGGGAGACATAGGTGAGAGATAAAGAGGTGAGGGGAGAGATAGAAGAAAATGAGAGAGTGAAATTGAAAACTTGAGGGAAAGATGGCTAAGGAGGAGTAAGAGAGGTGGAGAGGAAGGGAAATAATTAGAGGTTCATTTGAGAGATATAGAGGTGAGAAACCTATAGCCTAGGGAGAGGGGTGAGATACATAGTGAGAGAGATAGATGAGGGAGAGGGGTGGGTAATGAGAAAATGAGTTAGGAAACCTTTAGGAAATAAACTTTTTCATAACATGAGCATGTTTTGAAGAAGTTGAAATATGGTTGTTTTGTATAGAAAGATAAAACACACTCACATTATAATGTGAGCATGCTATAATGTGAGAACATTTTGGGTTACTCTAAAAATGGTAAAATAGCCAGGGCACCCATGATCCAAGCCCACATGCTCTGTTATTCTCCTACTTATGCACATATTCTGAAAAAATAAATCTTTTTGATACTATTGGGAAGTGCACATGAAAATTTTACACATTCTACCACCTTTGCATGAACTTTCCACCACCTTTTTCTAGTTTTCCAACTTAGGAAGGTAGAAATAAAATAGTTTCCACATCAAATTATATATATATCAATTCAAGTTTCAATTTTTTTAGAGTTTCTTGATGTTAATTGTGATTGAATTGTAGGAATTTAACATTATACATGGTTAATTGTATTATTGTTAGTAATTCTATTTGAGTGATATACAATTGAACATTAAAAAGGAAGCAAGTTTGTGAAAAATTCAAATTTTTGAGGAGTTTGATGCAAGAAGAAAAAAAACTACATAATTGGGTAGTCTCTCCATTCAAATCTCTATTTTTTAGGTATGTCAAGTCTTTACACATGTTCTTTACATTTTCCTTAATTCTATTATGTTTATTTATCATCCCTTATCATACATGCTTAATACAATGCTTTGATTTTTTCATTATGCATATTGCATGTTCATCTTTGTTTTTTTCTCATTATAACCTTAGCCCCTCTTGGCACATTTTGAACTGCACAATTCTTTACACTTTCCAATTACATTTTCTTGGAAGTTTCAAAATATTTTTCAACAAATCCACTTTGTACAAATCTTTTAATCATTGTGTTCCATGAGACCACATCTCTTTGAGGAATTTTGTTAAACAATTGACCTACTTTGTGTATTCTTCCACATTTTTTATACACATTTACAAGAGTAGTTATAACTATGTAATATAATACATCATTTCTCAATCCTTTCTTTATGGATATGCATACCCCTCTCCAAAGATTCCATTTTGGTATAGGCATGGGGGATGTTGTAAAATGCTTTGGATTTTCTTTTTACACCTTGAAATTGCATTTAATTGTAATTTCCTGAATCCTTTTTGACAAATCTATTTTGTGCATACCCTGTAATCATTGTATTCCACGAGGACATATCTCATTGAGGAATTTTGTCAAACAATTCATGTTCCTTGTCTATGCATCCACATTTTGTATGTGTCTACTAAAAAAATTGCAACCATAACACTCATGAAAATTCCCCCTTTTATATTTTGATAGATTTCATACCCCATTCCAAGGTCCCCTTGTTGCTATGGCTAAAAGCCTAAAACATGTGCTTTCAAAAAAACTATGGATGCATGGAAAAAATATATCAAAGCATAATAGTAAGAAAAATCATATACAAGGTAGTGAGCTATTTGAAAAGAAGCCTAAAAGAAATGTTGTAAGCTCCATGAGACCATATCTCTTTGAGGATTTTTTCCAAACAATCCACCTATCTTGTCTATGCTTCCACATTTTTTTATACATCTACTAGGGTAAGCTATAACTATAAATTCAAAAAATTCCTCTATCCTTAATGCTTTTATGGATGCCCATATCCTATTCCAAAGATCCTTTCTTGGCATGGGTAGGGAGGATCTTGAATTTTTTTGTAGAATTTGGCTTCACACCCACTAATTGCATTTGTTGGGAAGTTTCCAAAACCTTTTCAACAAATCCATTTTGGGCATATCCTACAATCATTGCAATCTAAGACATATCTCTGTAATGTATTTTTTCAAACAATTCACATGCCTTGTCCATGCTTCTAAATTTTGCATACTTTGTTGCGAAGGGAGTTGTAATTATAACATTTGACAAAAATCTCATTTACTTTGGTTTGCACACATTCTACAGAGTTCGTGAAAGGTTGCTTTTATATGTTCTACAATGATTTTACTAGAAGCAGCATATCATTTAGTCAACATATCATATGGTTGAATAACTATGCATCACATTTGAAGAACTTTTCGATGTTCTATTGGTTGAGTAAGATGCATAATATTACAAGTGTTCAACACAAGTGGAACTTTTGTGAGGCCAGGCATGGAAAGGGGGAGCATGTATCCAAATAGCCATAGTATGAGAAGAGTTAAATTATAAAGACAATGCAAAGTTAACAAATACAAAATCAATCATCAAGTGGTGTAATGCTTCAATGGGTCCAAGTAATGAAGCTAAGTCTTTAGTTCATATATTTTTTTGGTTGATAGATGATACTAAAATTGCACCATATGAGAATTTTTGTACACTGATAGGATCAAGTGAGCTACACTCTTTTAAAAGCTCAAATGCAATTTCATGGAGTATCCATACGTGAAAGATGTCATGCTTTTGTTCTTCATGTAAAATTTGAGCCTGGAATGAGTGTGAGTCAAAGGAGTGGGTTGACGAATGGTGGTTATCTTAGCCCACTTGACACGTATCGACCCCCAATGGCACTAGAACTGACATATATGGAATCATTGGTTGAATTTGACCACATATCATATTAGTTCAACTAGGTAATAGATCTATTTGCATAGTTTTTGAAATTCCTAATGTTATCTTTGTAGTTTTTTTGTAATGTTGACTAATTTCATCTAATTTGTTGCACATATCAATGTAGGGAATGTTTATGTAGTTATTTTAGATGAAGAAAATGAAGAGGGAATGCATTATTACTTGTGTCATTGTGTTGAGGAAAAAATGAAATTAGAGGCCCTAGTTACAGATGGAGAAAACATTGAATACCCTATAAGCTCGTTGGTTGTTACTGGAATATGGCTTAGAAGGTACCAACATAAGAGTGATAATGTTTGGTTGTTTTAAGACATTGAAATGCATCTAAAGATTATTCATTACTTGAACCTTGTCATCACATCCAATGTTCATTTGATACAATACTGGGGTAGACCTTTGAACAAGACCTTTTGGAAGGCGCATGAGTCTGACCATGAGGCAATACTTGACACAATAAAAAGTAAAGTAGACTCAGATAGTTCATTGGATTAATTTGTAAGTATGAACATTTATTTTTTAAAGTCATTTTATTGATATTAATGTATTTTAGTTGATAGTTAAACCTTTTGTTTCTATATATCAAGTTTATATATGTTTTGGTTCCAAGTTTACATATGTTTGTCTTTTTTTTGTTGCATTTTTACACATATACAATGAGTATTGGGTGGATTATATGCATATTTATGATTTCACCATTTGACTATCTAGAGACCTCAATTTGCAAACTTGACCTTTGCAATACTATATTATACTTGGGAGACCCTTCCTCAACCATCATTTCACCTAAAACGTCAACCATTTCCATCATATCCATCCAAAATATATCATCTTTCTCTTATCTTATAATTTTCATCCATTATCATAAGCTAGTCATCACAACCATCATATTAAGACCTTGGTCCTTTTAGCCATTGGCCTACCCTTATCATCTTATCATTATCATCATTATTTCGACCATTATTATCTTCCTATCCAATCTATATCATATCATATCATATCCGATCTTTATCATATTTTAGCCTATCTCATCACCCAATCATAATCCATATCATATCATATCATATCAAAATAAATCTTGTCAAGAGTCTATAAAATATAAAAGGAATCTGCTCTAAAAGCACTTGAAAAGAAGTTGTGAATGAGATAGATAATGTATTGAATGAAGAGATTCTTCCTACTCTAGAGAATTTTCAAGGAAGGTGCCTATGTAGTATTTGGAATGGGAAAATGGCAATGGAGAAGTGGAAAATCTCAAGAGGTTTTGTATTTGGTAAAAAAATTTGCGGGAAAAGAAAGTGAGAGATGATGTTATGGGTGGATTTGACCAAATGAAGTCAAATATTCTTGAACTTAAGACTTCCATGGAGAAAATACAACTGGAAATAGATGATAAGGAAGAAACAATATCAAATTTAAGTGCAAAAAAAGAGAATCAGGGTGGTGGACACATGAAAGAATTCAAGACATTGAAAACTCTATAAAACAAAGGGATGTTTTTTTCCCAAGCATTGATGATAGAGAAACTAATCTAAATCTCAAAGTAAAACATATGAAAAAGAAGTTAGAAGATCATGAAAATGACTAACAAGGGGTGTTAACAAGTAATAGTAGTAGAGACAAGGAAAAAGTTGTGGATGGTCAAGTTGAAGATGCAAAAGAAATAGTTGGAAGTGTTGAAATTGAAGCAAAACAACTAAAGACTAAAATTAAACACTTAGAAAAGGAATTAAAAGATAAGAAGAATATTTTATCGTCAATGAAAAGGAGGTTGGTCTTATTTAAAACACTTGAAAAAGAAGTAGACCAAAATGAATGAGATAGATAATGTATTCAATGAAGAGATTCTTCCTGCTCTCGAGAAGTTAAGGAAGGTGCATGTGTAGATTCTTCTCTATTCATCGTGCAACCAAACTGATAGTTCCAACTCATTTGTATGGGTACATTTAGGCTAGGAATGGTACTATTTTGTACCCAAACATGTTGAAACACTCCAAGCTACATTGTACCAAAAATATCCCTTAAGAGTCCATATTGCAAAAAGGCAACAATCTTTAACAAGCTATTACTTAGAAATTGTGTCAATCCAAAACAATTTGTCTAAGTCTATTGGATCAAGTAGGGATCCTCTACAATAATCTCTCCCATTTTTTTATATCTCTGATGTGTTTTCCTGTGGTGTCTAGTTTTTAGTTGATGGAAAAAGTGTCAAATGCATGCAATGTAAAGTTGCAAAGGGGTGTAACTATTATTATTATCCTTTTGTGACCAAACCGATAGTTCCAACACGTCTGGAAGGGTATGTTTAGGATAGGCATGGTCCTATTTTTCACCCAAACATGTTGAAACATTTTGAGCTACATTGTACCGATGATATCCCTTAAGATTCCAAAGTGCAAAAAGGTAGTAATCTTTGATAGTTGTTACTTGAAAACTATGTCACTTAGAAACATTCCATCTAAGGCTACGGGATCACATAGGGCCCCTCTATAACAATCTCTCTCGATTTTTTATATCTCTAAGGCATTTTCCTATGGTGTCGAGTTTTCAATTGATGGACAAAGGTCAAATGCATGTACAGTAAAGTTGCAAAGTGGTGATTCCACAATATTGGTTTACAATTTTTGGCCAAATTGGACACTAAACTGATTTTTTCTAACTAAATCTTCACTTTCAAGCAACCATAGTGGCTAAACCATGAGGAATTTGAAGATGATGCAAACTAGTGATTTGTGAAATTTGTCTATATATTCTAAATTTATTTTTTTTAAATTTTTGGAATCGGATTGCATTTCTTTTTCCATCTCCTTTGAAAACTATTTTTTTTTAGTAAACACCAATTTTTAGGAGTGACACTCACCATATAACACAACTTTTTTTCAATGAAGGATAAAATTCTTTTTTTTTTGAATTTAGATTTGTAAATATTATATCTAGTGCTTCCAATTGGTTTCATAGTGTTTTATTTAATATTTTTTCCTTAATAAAGTTTTGAAGTCAAACCAATTACATTTTAGACATAGGCATTTACCTAGGGCCCCTCTATAATAACCTCTCTCATTTTTTGATATCTCTAAGGCATTTACCTATGGTGTCCAATTTTCATTTGATGGAAAATGGGTCAAATGCATGCAATGTAAAGTTGCAAAGGGTTGTAACTTTTGTTCTACTCCTCGTGTGACCAAACTGACAGTTCCAACACATCTAAATGGGTATGTTTAGGCTAGGAATGGTCCCATTGTGCACCCAAACATGTCGAAACAGTTTGAGCTACATTGTATTGGCAATATCCCTTAAGAGTCCAAAGTGCAAAAGGAAACAATATTTTTTGAGCTATTACTCAAAAATCACGTCACTTAGAAATAATCCATTTGAGGCTATGAGATCATGTAGGCCCCCTCTACATTAACCTCTCTTAGTTTTTGATATCTATGAGGCTTTTTCCCATGGTGAAAGTTTTTTTGATGCTCCAAAAATCATCAGATGCATGTAGTGTAAAGTTGCAAGGTAGGCTACTTTTTGTTTTGTTCTTCATGGGACCAAACCATTAGCACAAAAACATCCAATTGGGAACATATACACAAGGAATGGTCACCGCCCTTCATTATAAAAGGGTCATATTCTTTCCTATTCAAAGGGTGACAAATTTTCACCTTTGAAATGTCACAACCTAAATCATATCATCACTATTTGTGAGAACCTCAATTAATTTATTTACAATATTCCCAAGGTTGTTTTCTTAATTGTATTCTTCAAGGATGCTATGGATGTCTTTCTCAATGAAAAATTGCTCCTCCTTTTATGTTAGTGCTTATCAACCTATAATGCATTTTGAAAAACAACATTTTTAATACACATGGAGTAATCTTGTTGAAGATACATCTGGTCATGAAGAAAAAAAAAAGATATACGTAATACACGAAGTATGAGGCATACACGTGAACACACATAATATGTGAAGTATACAAGCTTCATGTGAATACACATAATACATGAAGTCTACATAGGAAGCATGAAGCATACACATGAAAACATAAAGTATACAGAGGAAGTATGAATCAGACACATGAACACATGAAGTATACACAAGAATCATGAAGCATACAAGTGAAAGGTAGCATGAAGCATACATGTGGAATGGTAGCATGAAGCATACACATGGAATGATAGATGTCTTCCAAGAATTATATGACAAACTTCTATAGGTATGAGGTCACATGTAATAATGTCTTGCTCATTTTTAGTTGCATACTTCAAAGTGCATTATAGAATTGCATGGATTTCCTTACCATGCTACAATGATCCTACATACTATGGGATTAGATGTATAGTGGTAGAGAGGCCTAGGTGTTAGATTGCATTAGTATTATTATATTCATATGATTGATTTAATGTTCAATAATCTTAGACGAGAATAATGTTCAAACTTTATATATTTATAATTATATAAAGGAAGAGTACATGTAATACAGCTGGAATTTAAATATTTGAAGTAAACCACCAACAAATATCCATTGAAGCATAGATTTATGATGTAAATATGGACACCATCAACAAAAAAGATGTGTATTAACCAAATAGCCATATAGGTATACATCAATATATGTCAATATAAGTATAACATATACACAAAATAGCCATATAGGCTTACAAGAATGCCATATAGGCTTATAATGTCAACTATATGCAATACAAAATATATGTCCATAAGTGCCATATAGGCATACAACAAAGGAACCCAATAAAAATTTATTCCCCTCTAGGTGAAGAAAATAGATCATGAGTGGTCTTTGATCTTCGAGGGGATGGAGATGCATATGAGAGTGGTCTACTTTGAACTCGAGGGATGATCCTCCTATTTAGTTCATCATGGAGTTTTGTTTGTTACAATAAAAAACTATAGAGATTAAAATATATAAATTACATTATAAAAAATAAAATATTTAACAAAATAATCACTTATCACTGCCAATTGACCTCTCTCATTTTCCACAGTAGCAAAATCAGGTGTGGCATTATAATGTCCTATATAAACCATCCAGATAGAAATTAAACTTCAAACCAATAATCATTTGATTTTTTAATAATAAACAACTATAACAACGAATGTAATTTGAAATTTACTAATCTGCCTCATACCCCCATCAAAGGCATGGATCTATCAATTGCGGAAGACATGCTATGCTCCATTTCCATATCAACATTAAGAGGTGTCTACACCTGCATTGTCTAAAAATAAAACAACTTATTCAATTACAAAAACTAGAATAGTGATGTAGGTCATGGCTTATAATGTCTGAGATAATCAACAAAATTTTGAGTACTTTGGTAGACATGTATGAAAAATGTGGTAGCATAGACAAGACAATGAACTATTTGAATTTTTTCTTAGAGAATTGTTTGATAAAATTCTTTGGTAGACATGTATGGAAAATGTGGTAGCATAGAAAAGGAAGTGAGTTGTTTGAAAAAGTGCCTCAAAGAAATGTGGTCTCATGGTGTTGCATAGACAAGGAAGTGAGTTTTTTGAAAAAGTGCCTCAAAGAAATGTGGTCTCACGTTCATCACCGTGAGACCACATTTCTTTGAGGCACTTTTTCCAAAAACTCACTTCCTTGTCTATGCTACCACATTACTATTATTCTTTTATAGATTTTTTCCAAGCATCCATAGTTTGTTCAAAAGCACATGTTTTATGCTTTTAGCCATAGCAGCAAGGAAGTGAACTATTTGATAAAATGCTTTGGCAGACATGTATGAAAAATTTTGTAGCATAGACAAGGTAGTGAGATGTTGGAAAAAATTCCTCAAAGAAATGTGGACATCACCATGATACCACATTTCTTTGAGGTATTTTTTCAAATAGCTCACTGCCTTGTTTATGCTAGATTGCTTACTATTATGGTTTCATATATTTTTTCCAAGCATCCATAGTTTGTTCGAAAGCACCTACTTTAGGCTATTAGCCATAGTAGAAAGGAAGTAAATTGTTTAATAAAATGATTTGGTAGACATGTATGGAAAATGTGGTAACATAAACAAGGTAGTGAGCTATTTGAAAATTTCCTCAAAGAAATGTGGTCTCACGGTGATGGACATCACCATGAGACGACATTTCTTTGAGGAATTTTTTAAACAACTCACTATATTGTCTATGCTACCACACTACTATTATGCTTTTATATATTTTTTCCAAGCATCCATAGTTTGTTTGAAAGCACCTATTTTATGCTTTTAGCCATAGCAGCAAGGAAGTGAACTGTTTGATAAAATGTTGTTGCATAAACAAGGTAGAGAGTTGTTTGAAAAAATGCCTCAAAGAAATGTGGTCTCATGGTGATGTACATCACTATCAGACCACATTTCTTTGATGCATTTTTTTCAAATAGCTCATTGCCTTATCTATGCTATTACTTATTATTATGGTTTGATATATTTTTTCCAAGCATCCATAGTTTGTTTGAAAGCACCTGTTTTAGGATTTTAGCCATAACAACAAGGAAGTGAATTGTTTCACAAAATGATTTGGTAGAAATGTATGGAAAATGTGGTAGTATAGACAAGGAAACAAGCTATTTGAAAATTTTCCTCAAAGAAATATGGTCTCATGGTGATGGACATCACCATGAGACCACATTTCTTTGAGGCACTTTTTCAAATAGCTCATTGCCTTGTCTATGCTACCACATTAATATTATGATTTGATAGATTTTTTCCGAGCATCCATAGTTTTTTCAAAAGCATCTATTTTATGCTTTTAGCCATAGCATCAAGAAAGTGAACTGTTTGATAAAATGCTTTGGTAGACATGTATGAAAAATGTTGTAGCATAGACAAGGTAGTGAGCTATTTGAAAAAATACCTTAAAGAAATGTGGTCTCATGGTGATGGAAATCACCATGAGACCACATTTATTTGAGGAATTTTATTTAAATAGCTCATTTCCTTGTCTATGTTATTGCTTACTATATTATGGTTTGATATATTTTTTCCAAACATCCATAGTTTATTTGAAAGCACTGATTTTATGCTTTTAGCCATAGCAACAAGGAAGTGAATTGTATGATAAAATACTTTGGTATAGATGTATGGAAAATGTTGTAGCATAGACAAGGCAGTGAGTTGTTTAAGAAAATTACTAAAAGAAATGTGGTCTCATGGTGATGGACATCACCATGAGACCACATTTCTTTGAGGCACTTTTTCAAACAGCTCATTTCCTTTTCTATGCTACAACTTACTATTATGCTTTGATAGACTTTTTCCAAGCATCCATAGCATAGACAAGGTAGTGAACTATTTGAAAAAATGCCTCAAAAAAATGTGGTCTCATGGAATTCCATGACAAGAAAATGCAATAGGAAACTACTCCTAGTTATTAGTTATGCAATGTGTAGTAATGCTTTGAGTTTGAAAGATGTGCAATGTAATGTAATCAATGATATGAATATAAAAAACAAAAATTTATTAAGTATAATTCATTAGTTAAACTCTTTATTTTATTACTCGAGTGAAAATTTGAAATCCACCTCCATTGGGAGGTGTTACCATGAAATCTCCAAGATTAACCTATTCAACATCCAAAATCAAATATTAGAATACCACTCATATAAAAATGTTATTCACATGTAATATAAATATAATTGTTTACTAGTTACGTAGCTCAATAGTACATGTCATAGTGTAATAAAAAGGTGGAGAACCACTAAAAATTGAATGAATGTTATGACCCAAAATTTTTATTACAATCATTAAAATAAATTAGTTAATCTTGCATTTCAAAAATGAAATTTAATAAATTAAATTCAATGAACTTGCTAACATTTACTTGAGTATCAAGGTCGAAATCCTCATTCAAGAGGGTATATTTCATCACCAATTGCTAAGTTGTAGATGGAGCCTACACACCTGCATCCTAACAATTTGTGGGATCATAACCACATGCTAATCCACAAGCTTGACAAGTATGGGGTGGAACCCTACTCCTTGAAGTCTCCCTCGGCTCATGTTGTGCTGCAAGACTTGCATGCTATATGATGCTCTAGGTCAAGGAAGTAATGGACTATAGTGTCTCAACCTCGACACTCTCCTTCACAACGTAAGGGATAGCCACATGCTCATAGGATGTTTTGGCGAGTACTCATCTCGGTGGCCACTATGGGTCAAGACATGCACCTGGTCTATCATGTGCTGACTCCCCACCTCTACCCTAAAAGTCTGCATATCAAAATAGTTTGGTACTTTATTGAGGACAAACTCGTAGTAGAGTTTCCTCAAAATATATTGTGGGACCTCATTATTGTTGCATGGAGGATGGTCAAAAACCATCCACCACCTCTGCCAAAAATGGTTCTTTATCCCTTGGTGGTTGCACTAATGGATAGGATCCTCTTGCTTGTAGGGTGTAGATGTTGATTTGTTCATGGGTTTGTGAAAAGGGAACACAAGTCAAATTTTATAATTTTTCATTTTTGACTTACTTGTAAGATAACTTATCCACATATAATTATCTAAACTCTCTCCTCTTATCTTACCAAGTAGATATTTTCTTGCTAATTGAATCTACATTTGATAACATAGATTCAAGAGATTGAGCAAGCACGACTCTATGTGAGGTTGAACTTGTAGGGTCTTTCAACCTTGCAATTATGTCCTCAATTTTTTTTTTTTTGTTTTCAATTTTCCCCATTAAATTTTATTGTTCTCTAGGGGCGTATATTGAATAATTACAAGAGGTGTTTGTTGTTGGGGTTGTTATTCATCAAGTATTTTGTGTTCAAGTGATTAAGGATTTTGAGGATTTTGAGGAGGAGGAGGAGGTTGATTATCAATTCCTATAAGTTAAAGAAATTTACATAAAAAATTGCTTAAATCTACCTATTTAGTAACAAATTCACACAATAAAATAGAGAAAACTTACTCCTTTGACCTCCCTAATGTCATGGCAGAATTTTGATGAAGAATCGGTAATGATTTGGTGAATAATTTTCCCTCCAGCAATGTGAGCATGCTCTCAATGGTTTGTAGGTTTTGGGTTTTCAAGAAAAACATAAATCACAATTGACAAATATTGTTTTTTTTGTTATAAAGAGCTATAACACACTCATGTTATAGCATGAGTGTGTTATGCCCTTGGTGTTGTTGAGCCTTAGGCTTGAAAAAAACAAGCCATAATGTGATCATGTTATAACACGAGCATATTATAACACACTCGCATTATGGATTTAAAAAAAAAAGAAGAATTTTGGCCACTTTTTGGTGCCCCATCTTTTTGCACTTGCCCTGAAATTTTTATGTACTAGTTGAGTAGTTTTGTTGGGGTCACTCATGTAGATTTATATGCCACCTATATATTTTACTTTCATAGTGTCGCCTTAGTTTTTCATTTGGTCATTGGTTGAGTAGTGTCGTTGGGGGAACTCATGCAGATTTGTGTCTTCATCCTAATCTTCATCATGATTTTAGAGAAGGTTGTTTCATCATTATATCAATCATTCTTTGACAAAATTTGTAGCTTCTTCATGCTTCATTAGTGTTATTTATGTTCATCCTTTGTTCCTACTCTTTTGGCATAATTTAGTTTGGAGGCTTCTTATACCTTCACTTGTATTTCTCTCTTTTGGAGAGGAGTTTTTCCCCGCCTAGTTTTTCTCCTTTTCTCTAGTTTTAGGAGATCTTTTTTTTTTTGTACATGGGTACCTCACTAGGCCTTGTTTTTCAGGACCCATCATGCACTAATATTTAGAGTTTTAATCTTCTCCCTAAGTTTCACTTAAGGTGGGTGTTAAAGTAAAAGTTATTTTCTAATTAATTATTTACTCAATTAGTAGGTTCATTTTCCTCTAATTACTTAAGTTTACTTAGGTCATGTTATTTTTATGTCTCATGTCATAGGATGAGGACAAATTTCATAATATTGTTTTATCCTCACCTAGGTTTTATAGGTTTTTTATCCTTTTATAAGGATCCTTTATTATATAAGAAATAGAAGAAATTAAAGAATAATCCCCATTCAGATTAATAAAAGAAAATACTCTTCCACAAAGAAATCATCTAAGAAGGTGAAGCCTACTTTTTCATATTATAAGAAGCTTGGGCATGATGAAAATTCTTGTTATAAGAACATTGATGAGTTCAAGCATCTTCTTAAAAAAGAATCATATTGATTTTCCTTCTAGAATGTCAAAGTCAATTTCTTATTCTTCTTCAAAATAGTCTAATAAGGACAAATGTCATGTTGGTATAGTTACTACTTTAGGGAGAAATTTTCAAGCTCTTTGTTCTTCTACAAGTCTTGGATCAGGGAGATGACTTCTAGATTTATGGGCATCTCATCATATGGCATCTTCACATTTTATAATCTCTTATTTTGGGACTTGTTCTATCTCTCCTATTTTGATGGGAAATAATACATATATGAGTGTAATTGAGAAGAGATCTATTGATATTGAGGAGAGCACTTTTAATGATGTTTTGTGTGTACCTCATTTTTCAAACAATCTTCTTTCCATTTATCAAATTACATAGGGTGGAGATGCGAGGATAGTGGAATTCAATCTTGATTAAGTTATCATTAGTGACTTGGAGATTAAAGATATTATTTCTATTGGGATGGTTGATCATTCATCTTGGTTGTGCACCTTTGCTGATTTTTCTTTTGATGATGACATTGTTCCTTCAACTATTGATCACACTTCTAGTGTGGAATATGATTTTTAGGAGACTTTTGGATACTTGAATTTTGTTGTTCTCATATCCGATCCTATTCTTGAGCCTTACATTTCATATCCTCCATATTTTGTTGCATTTTCTGGTACTTGTGTTGGCACAATTTTGGCCTCTTGTGATTAGTGAAGTAAGATATGAATCATCTTCCATCTAAATCTACTTGGGATGCATACTTTACAACCATTTTTGGTTTGTTTGTTGAGTCTCACATTTCAAATTTGGGAGACACCATTCATTGCATACATATTTTCTTTGATAGAGATGATCCTTCTTCAGTTGTTTTGAGGGAGCACTTTGATCCTCTTGTTCACTCTCTACATGATTATTCTTCACCATTTGACATGAGCATAGATTATTTTGGACAAAATTTGGAGGAGGATTCTTTTTCATTAGAAAATGAATCTTTTTCTTTGGATTGTGTTCTATATTCATCTCTACTAGATTACGGATTGACATCTTCCACCATGTGGCCTAGAATTCCTATTTAGAGTGTGTTAGCTTTTGGCATCAACATGAAAAAACTTGAGAATTATTCAAACACATCACATATCATTCTTCTTCCCGCATCTTCCTTTCAGTAATGGGAAGACATTTTTCCTATCATCCTAATTTTTTTTCTTCCTAAAGGGAGGAATGTTGTTCGATGAGATTAGATCATCTTCAACATTCAAATTCAAGCTTCTACCATTGCAGAAGACTCACCATTAATGGGGGTTGCATGGTGGTGCAGGAGCACCTATTTGATCACATGCCTCCATGAGGCCATATTGAGTTATTTGTTCCATTTTTATGTTTTTATATTGTAATAAGGCCCAAGAGGCCACCTTTGTGGTGTTATAGGTCCTAGGATGTTGTTTATTTCTCATATATTGTAAAACTTGTCAAAAGTTTAAAATTAGGTAGATGAAGTGTCATTTAGGTGTTTTGTGAACAAACTAATCAAAAAGTGGTTGAAAATGGTTACTTTTGGTTTAAAATGTATAAATAAACTCTCCAAAACTCGAATTGGGGGTTGGAGACATCATTTTTGAAGATTGATGAATGAAAACCTCATTTTTTGTGCATTTTCTGATTTTCACATTGTTTCCAGATTGAAGTTATGATTTGTACGGCCTGGTATGGACTCAAATAATGAAGTATCATACATGGATGGAAATATCTCTGTTTCTAGTTCCCAATTATTTTTGTCTCATTTAATTTTATTGATTTTTGTGGAAGATATGATTTTTTTGGTGAGACTGCCTATTATAACAATATTGTGCAGAATTTACAGTCTGAAAAATGTGATGGTACGGATTGTAAAGTATATATTTTGGGTCTGAAACCAAATTTATTTTATTTCCATGTGAATCTACTTTTATTTTCTTCAAGTCTCATCAAATTTCATTAAGATTTGAATAAGTTATGAACATTTTTGTGAGGGCAGGTCTGAACCCTACCTAGGGTTTGCAGTTTTGGGAAAAATACAATAACTTTTGTTGCCACCGTTGGATCTTCATAAGAATTTGAGGAAGAGTCTATAGCTATTTTTTTTTCAATCTCACTAGAGGGATTGGATTCATTATTGGTTTTGTAGAAGTTATTAATGACTGTTCATTGCACTAAATTGTGGGTTGCCATAGTTATGTTTCCAATGTGATAGACAATGCCTAATAGAATGTATTATACAAAGATTGTTTTGGATTATTATTGAAGGTTTTTTGAGTTTTTCCATCCTTCATGGAAGTTTCCTGAAAGGGTTGGTAATTCTTCTAGTGGAGACAAGAATATTGATAGAAGAGCACAATTGGTACAGGAAGAGGAGTGTGAAAGTCATTGTTCTCCAAGTAGGAATGCAGATCCTGAGGTTGGGGAAATGTTAATGGTGAGAAAAACAATCTTGAAGGCAGCAAAAGAGGAAGCACCTTTGCAAAGGAAAAGTCTCTTCAAGACAAATTTTAAGTGCAAGGACAAGGTATGTAGAGTGGTCATTGATTCTGGCTCAACTGAAAACATGGTGTCATGTGAAATGGTCAATAAGTTAGGATTGAAAAAGATTCCTCATGAATGTCCCTATAAAATCTCATGGTTAACTGATGATCAATCTTTTTTGGTGAATGAAAATGCTATAGTGGATTTTCAAATTGGTGGTTATCATGATAGTGTTGTGTGTGATGTTCTTCCAATGGACTGTTGTCATCTCTTATTAGGCAGACCTTGACAATATGACAAAAGAGCTTTGTATGATGGTAGGGAAAATACCCACACCATAGTTAAAGATGGTCATTCTTTTGTGTTGAATCCTCTTGTAGAAGATATCAAAGGTAAGGAAAAATTAATAATGTGTGGCAAGAAGGAACCTATAAATGTGATAAAGGAAAACAAATATTCTGATCATGTAATTAGTTCTAAGACTAAAAATATAGGGATAACAGATGTAAAGGAAAATACAGAGGTAAAGAAGGTGAGGACAGTGAGTTTGCATGAGAATGTGCTAGTAGGAACTATTGAATTCCCTATGGTTCTGAATACAGTTAAGAAAAAAACAAAGTTTGCAGGAAATACAGTACCTAAGTCTGATTTGACAGTGATAAAACAACTTGCTAAGGCAGTGAGTGAAAGACAAGAGAAACATGGCAAAAAAGATAGTTGCAAGAATGAAGGTGACAAAGGAAAAAAAAAAGATCATAGAGTTACTAATCCTTGTTTGTATGCAGGTTCAAAACATAGTCAACAATCCAATATTGGTCAGGGAAAAGATAAAATACTGTTTGTAGGTCTGAGGACAGAGAAAAGGGAAAATGCACGTATCAATACATTCCAAAATGCTAGAAGTGTAGGGCAGTTTGTAGTTCCAGTTTACATAAACCAGTGGAGTGGATTTGTGGATCATTGGACCTTGTTTGAAGCTTGGAGATAGTGGTATCAAACACAACTCATGAGGCATGAGTCTTTTCTAGGGGGGGTGTATGGTGCAAGAGCACGTACACCTCATCCTCCATTTTTTCTCATTTGATGGAAATAGATGGTGAATAGGTTAGAATGAGTCTTTTGAGTGTTTTTAATCTTCAATAAGGTATAATAAGACCATTAGATAAGTTCTAAGTTGAGTTTTTGAGTTTTGAGTCAAAATGTGCAATAATGCAATCTTGCACTAAAAGTTGTTTTTGTAGCCTTTGAAGGAAAATATGTGAATTTGTGCAAGGTTTTGGGTCTTGAAAATGTAATAAGTCTATTTCAAGGTTATTTGAATGGTTGTTAAGGTCTTAGGTCTTTAGGATTAAAAAGTTGCTTCAAAATGCAAAGTTGTCATAATGAAATTTGGTGTAAAATCAGCATTAATGATGTAATCTCATTAACTAATGGTTCCCTCCTTCAAAAATCAGTTGAGGGAAGTTGTAAATGATGGGAAACAAGTTTAAAAATCCTCCCTTGAGTCGATGCTGGGCTGTTGTTGGCAGTTTTGAAGTTTTGAAACATTTAATAAGAAAACTCTATTTTTTCCAGTTTTTACAGCATTTTTTCCTGTTCTTGTGCTTGGTACGATCTGGTACATCATTGTATGGACTAAAAATTGGTATGATTTGAAATAGGGAAGATTCTAATTTCTTTTGGTGGTGATTTTACTCATTTTAATCAAGTATTGAGTGAGTTACATCAATTTTAGTGAAAGTGGGTCTGAAACCTTGCAAAACAAGGGTTTGGTCACCAAAATGGATGTAATTCCCATTTCCACCGTGGGAGAAATCTAAAAATTGGTGGATTGGTATATTTAGGACTCCTTTACATGTTGAAAATTTTTTTAGTTGAGAAATGGAGGTTTGCAAAAGTTATGTGATGCCCTAGGTCTGGTTTTACCTTGAAACAATCCAAAAAATGATCATTTGTAAGCTTTTCTTTTGATTTATGAGTATTTTAAAGAAATATAATGGATGAAACATGTGAAAGGGGTCTTGGGGAACCTGTTGGAGTCTTTTAAAGGCATTATGGGTGTTGGTGTGTTCCTTGACAAGTTGAAAGCTTCCTTGTACATGCCTAGTTAAGCCTTGTTTATGGCTTGTAAATCAATCTTTTGATACATTTGTTTTGGGTATTTGATCATGTGCTTTTGGGAACTTGTGGGGGATCTTGTTAGAAGTATAAAAACTAATTTTATTGTTTGGTTAATGCCTTTAATAATTTTTTATTTTGACTATCCTAGTTGGCAGTGTTGCAAGGTTGCATGGGCTTGTGTAAGAATGATGAGAGAATGGGAGTTTTTGAGTGTAAAGTCAGGTTATTTGGTCTTTTTTTGACATTTTGAGAGTGTACACAGCATCCCCAAGTCCTTCAAACATGTCCAGGTGTGTGAGTTGAGTTGGGTGATCAAGTTTCTTGTTGGAAGGAATAGTGAAGTTGATGTGTGCATTTAGAGAAGCTATTGGGAAAAGGTGTTGCTTCCCCTACCCCTCTGCATCACATGGTCTCTCTTCTTCTCTCTTATTGGGGGGTCTTTTTCCTTATATGGGTTTCATCCTTCTCATTCTTTATTGAGACTAATTTTTCATCTCTCTTTTAGGGAGGAGTTTTGTTCTATTGGGTTTTCTCCTTTTCTCTATTTGTGAGCTATTGCATTTGAACATGGGTACGTAACATGGCCTCATAGTTGGGACCCATCTTTGCATCATTTGCATAATAATGTACTCACTAAATTGCATTTACAGGGGGTGTTGGTGTGAATAAAAGTCTTGCACCTAGATAATTCTTATTATGGGACATATTCACCTGTTAAGTTTACTTAGGTCCTAATATTCCTTCTAGAAGACTTAGTTATCATGTCTAGATCTTATCTTTTTGACATTTATATCAAGTTTTTTGTCTCATGTCATAGGATTAAGACACATGTCATGATATTGTCTAATCCTATGTCTCACCTAGGCTATATAACCAAGGGATTCTCATTTTTAAAATTATACTTAGGAATGGTATTCAATTCCATTGCAAACTTTAGCATTACATATCGATATTTTCTTTTTGATTTACATTTGGCCTCTAGATCTTGGGTGGTTATCTCCACAGCCAACTCTTAAAAGCATCAGATAAAATTTCACTATATTTTAGGTAATTAGATGACCATATTGAGGACCAAAACTACTCCAAGTGCATATTTGGAAGTATCAACCTAAATTTCAAAGGTAGTGTACCCATTTTAAATATTCATGAGGATTTGAAGGTATTATTTGAAAATATAATGACTCAATGTTAATTTGGTGGTACTTAATATGTAGTGAAAAGATGACCCCCCTTAAGTTGATCTAAGTGGCCACCAATGCAAGGAGCTAGATACTTCTATTCACCCAAGTTATCTCTACTATTTAATACTTTTATTCCACAAAACTTATCTACCTACCTAAATATTACCCTTAGATCACTCATCCTATAGACTGTCATCATGGGTGTAGTGTTTTCTATAGGTTCAATTTCTTAAAAATTTAGTAGATATCAAACTTTTTTACTTCTACTTTTAAAAATGTGAATTGTAGATCCTTCCCATTCAACTAAATCTATGAGTGGACTAGGAGTTCCTTGTCCTCTTCAAGTAGCATTACTAGGATGAGGGTATAAGGGGTAGGGTTAAGGTTTTAGGGTTTAGGTTTTAGGGTTTAGGGTTTAGGGTTTAGGGTTTAGGGTTTAGGGTTTAGGGTTTAAGGTATAGGGTCAAGGGTATATAATTTAGGGTTGAGGGTTTAGTATATAGGAATTAGTGCCTATAGTTGAAGGTATTGGCCCCATGGTTGTTGTTGCACCAAAAATTCTAACTATTAATGCCTAATACAATCACCAGAGTTAACGGATCCATGAGAGGTGGTTAACCCATGCCATGAATCTTGAGGGGAGCACTGACCATCTTCTAACAATCTCCCACTTAGCATTACACAAGGGGATTCAAACCGAACACCTTTGGCTCTGATACCAATTGTTGTCCCTATAGTTCTTGTTGCACCAAATGGTCAACCTATCAATGCTTAATACAACCGCAAGAGTTAACAGATCCACAGGAGGCAATTAATCCATGCCATGAATGTCAAGGGGAGCGCCAACCGTCTACCAATAGAAGGAACATATTTAGGATTGAGGGTTAGGGTATAAGGCTTTGGATTTAATATATTGGGTATAGGATTGAGGGTATTTGGTTTTCAGTTGAGGGTGCAAGGTATAGGGTTTATGGTTGAGGGTATAAGGAATAGGGTTGAGGGTATAGGGTTTAGGATTTAAGGTTGAGGGTATAAGGTTTAGGCATTAGGTTTGATTGTACTGGGTATAAGGTATAGGCTATATGGTTCGTAGTTAAGGTTATAACATATAGGGTTAAGGGTTGAGGGTGTAGGGTTTATGGTTTAAGTAATAGGGTCAAGGTTTGAGGGTATAGGCTATAAGGTTTAGGTATAGGCTATAAGGTTTAGGTTTAGGATATTAGGTATAGGGTTGAGGGTATTTGGTTTGTGGTTGAGGGTAGAAGGTATAAGGTTTAGTGTTGAGTGTTTATGCTTTTGGTTTGAGGGTATAGGGTTTAGGATTTAGGGTTGATGGTATTGGGTTGAGGGTTGAGGGTTGAGGGTTGAGGGTTGAGGGTTGAGGGTGTAGGGTTTAGGGTTTAAGGTATAGGTATGAGGTTGAGGATATAGGGTCAAGAATTTTTAGGGTATAGATTTGAGGGTATTGGGTTTATAGTTTAGGGTATAAGGTATATGGTTTATAGAAACTAAAAAATACCTTTTGATTCACTTTTTGGTTAGGGTTTTTCTTGCACCACTACTCAATCACTTCAATCACTCCACTTTGCTTCTTCACTACTCTGCTCTTCTCAAATGCTCATTGCAAATGAATTTGATCAGGAGAAATCACTTATAACCAATTTGATATTGACCTAATTTTTCATTGAATACTTTAGCCAATAAAGATAGAAAACCCTAACTATATGCACAATCAACTTCAAATGCTCTGCAAATTTTTGTAACTTGATATTTTCTACTGGGATCTTCTCCTATAGATCAAGCACATTGATTTATACCTCATATCTATGTGTTGAAACACCAACATAATTTATTTAGCAAGGGATGAAATATTTACATTAAATCCCCCCTGAGCCAAAGCTCTCAACTTAGTTTCTAGAGGAAACATCTACACTAGATACTAGTATAGACTCATTCTTAATCTCTCTTATTTTTCAAAATTTTGTCCATCTTTTTCTTTGTATCTTTCAAATCAATATTTTGTACTAGATTATTTTTCTTTACTAGATTATCAAGTTCTTTATATTTCTATTTCTACAAAACTTAGAAATATGTCTAGGCCTATTACAATTATAGCATATAACATTATTTTGACTAAACTTACTTCCATTCATTCTAGATCTACATTGATTAACTTTATGCCCAAATTCATTGTATATATAATAGTATCAATTGAAAGGTTGAACCATTCTACCATTATTATAACCATTCATCATTTGAGTTTTGCATTCATTGGCTTTACAATGAAATCTTTTACATGTAAAGCACTGATTGGGAAAATAATGAACATTATGATTCACTTTGCTTCTACATTCCATAGCCTTATGTCCAAATCTATTGCAATAATAATAAAAACCATTAAAAGATGGGTACCTTTGTACATTTTGTTGTCTAACAAGTGGTCTTGTAGTTTCATTCCTTTGATTTCATATCTACTTTCCATTGTTCTTCTTGTCTTCAGTCTTCTTTTTAGGCTAGTTTTTAGTTTGATCTATCTTTAAGCTTTCTCCCATCTCAAACCCTAATCCACCTTTGTCTTTAGATCCTTTTTGATTTTCAACCATTTCATCAAGCTTTATAGAACTCATCTTGAATTTATCTTCATGATTCCTTTCTTTTTCAAGATATGATCTCAGACTCACAACTTCTTGTTCAAGCTTTGTACATTCTTCAAATTTTACTTTTACCATTGCATTCAAACATTCTTCAACTCTTTTTCTTTCTTCAACTTGCACCTTCAAATCGATGATTTTTTCATTTTCTTGCTTCAACTATTCACTGACCTCCTTAAATGTATTTCTCAAAATTTCTCAATATTTTCTCTCTCAATTTTTTGATGCATTCATCTACTTCTTTGAAATTTTCTTTTAGATCTCTATTTTCACCTTCAGTTCTTTCTAGATCTTTAAGAGCAATTTTGAGTTCTCCATTTATGTCAAATATACAATATTCTTCTATAATTCCAATTGTAGGAATCTCTTTCAAAGGAATAGGTAGTCTTCTAATAGCCATGTGTTCAACCTCCAATATTTTCCCCAAGTGGTTAAGCTCTTTCCAAGGAACCAGGCTCTAATACCAATTGTTGAACACCCAAAATACTAAGAAGGGGGGTGAATTAGTATTCTTTTAAACCACTTAAGACTCTAAACATTCAATTATCATAGAATATTTATTTTGCAGTAATGAATGAAAGCATGAAGACAACCAAAAAAATCACATAACACATGAACACCATGTTTTTATGTTGAAAACCCAAAATGGGAAAAACCATGGTGAGGATTAGCTCACAATATATTAAATAACTTGTTATAGTATATTACATAAGTGGTCACTACAAGTGAACTCACTATCCAAGTGGACTCACTACCCATTGAGAAAAGAAAAGATAGAAGAAAGTGGTGGCACACATCCAAATTTGAATTGTTATAAAATGCATCTACAACATGCTAGAGTGCAATTACATTGAAGCTCAATATACTGACTGGACACACTTCATACTAATTTGAATTATTACTTTTCTCTTCTTTGCATTCACCTTATATTCATACAACTCATATCAATTGATATTCATCATACAAACACACACCAAAACATCAGAAATATCTTACATATATATCAACTTTATCCATAAACACCTATATCATCAATTAGGTTGGCCTAATTAGATGCACTATACAAAATTTAACTTGTCGAGGATCAATATACATACATACACTCTTAATGAAAAGATTCAAAACTCATAACAATTTGAAATAGGTTGGTATGGACCTAAAATAACTCATAGATAATAGATCTTGACACTTATTCAAACTCTACAATACACAAAACTCATTAGTTCAACACCGGTAATGACCTAATATCAAAATTTTCTAACTATACGCCCACATTCAGACACGCAGACCTTCAAACTCAATGTAATCTAAAATACACACTCTACTGACTCTTGTCAACATCTCCACAAAACTACAAATCAAAATTCCAATCCATAGAGAAGTGTGGATTCACCAAAACATATGCACTGAACTGGAAAATGCCTATTACTGTCAAGTCGATACACTATCACTCATAAATTCAACACCAAAAGCCAACACAATATGAAAATTTGGATTTATACTCTTCTAACAACCATCAAAATCATCCCAAAACTATAGAGAAAGATTTTCTACAACAAACCAATGCGGACCTAAAAATTGGATGCCCTATATACTGGAATACCTATATTGACACTTAGGTAATTTCTCTTTCACCTGTCCTTGTCAGATAAAAGCTTCTTGCAAATTTCCACTGGATTGTACTATCTTCAAACATGCTCAAGCTGTACAAATTGATTTGCACAAAGGTCTTCATACTAGATCACAATGTTGAAATCAATGACAACACTACAATATATAATTATACAACTTCTGCTCATCCCACATGCTCATGTTGCCAACAAATTCATCAACATGAAAAAATCCTTATTCTTCCAACAAAATAGGCACAAAGACCCTTGCTAGGCCTAAAACTGAGCATGCCATGATACCTTCCATTGTGAAGTAGAGTATTGAGATTGAGACCCTATAGTCCATCAACTTGCTCACTCTGACCCTTTTACACCACACTAGGATTTTAGCATATGGTGATGAGTGTGAAGATACTAGGTCTCTAAATTCACCTCACATTTTTTGAAACTACATGCCCTTAGTGATTATGGGTTTTAATATGATCGATATGCAAATGACCACCAATAAGACACATCCATATTGGATGAATTGGTGTTCACATTTGAAATTTGGTATTGATAGACAAGTAAACTTAAATAAGGTTCAATTCAATTTTCTATATTTCATTTTGAAATGCAAGATGAACTAAATTAATAAATTGATTGTAATAAAATTTTAAGGTCAAAGTGTTCACCCTATGTATGGTGGTCCTTTAGCTCTTGATTATAGGACCACATTGATTCCACATGTATGCTATTAGTAAATAAATAGTAAATATAATACATGTATATATTTTTACTTTATATGAATGGAAATATTAAAAGTCACATTTGATTTTGAACAAGTGGATATTGGGACTTCAATATCAAGACCTATTATTTCAAGTGGCCATAAACATTTCACTGAGGTAAGATTGACTATTTTTAATCATTATATTTGTAGAATAATGTTAGGTATATTTTGGTAATTTAACAACATGGTTTCATTTTTAGTTGATGAAATCAATTCATAATCCTCATGATATTCATCACACAATGGAAGAGGGTCTTTCTGCAATAGTTTTATCTTTGATGCTTTTCATAGAGGTATGAGCTAAATTTAGTAAATTTCATAGTCTAATTTTTTTTTTTATCCCATGCCTATTAGTGTAAATTTGAATTATATTAATCTATAGTTTAATTTATTTCTTGATGATTGTCACATGGGTCACAACTCCATTTCATTCACCTCTCCCTCAAATAGATGAAGAGAGGAAGTGATGTCTTGAGAGAGATTATTAGCTCATGGTAAGTGATTGTTTCATTATATGCCACTCTATACTTTATTCTTTATATATTAATTTGTGTATATTTTTTATTTATTATGTGGAGCTCCAAAACATTTATGAGAGGAGGTCAATTTAGTGGGTTTGAAAGAAACCATCATGGCTTGTCTCACCATCCACTTGACAATCAAAGGGTCATCAACTCTTCCCTTCTAGTGGAGAGGATTGATTACATTATGAATTTTTTATATACCTATATGTTATGTTTTTACATATATTTTTTATTACTAACATGTGACCTTGTACACATATATAGTTTTTTCATAAGTGTATATAGAAGTATTGTACATATATTATACTTTTTCTAACATATAACGTGTATGCCTATATGGAATTTTAGTTAATATAAATTTGATTTACAAGTACATATTATGCTTACAAAAGTTGTGTGTGTACCATGTATTTGTTATTTTCATGATCATGGTATCTTAATATAGTTATTTTTGTCTAAATTATAATTATCTTAGATGAGTTGTCTTGAGGTTTGGTGTCCTTTTTTCTTCATTATTTTATGGTGAAGAGGGTCAAGGCTACATCAATTCTTGTACCACATGTGCAATCGTTAAATACAAACCAAGGTTGATACACACCTAGATACTAGTCCCAAAGAGACTATGAGAATATGTTTCCATTAAATTAATCCTAGTCTACTCTAATACAAGGAATACAAATAATTTTATTTTTATTACTATATATTTAATAGGTTCTCAAAGACGGTAATTATGATTTATTTAAATATTTAACAATATTACTTCAGAAAATAACTCAATTATAATTTTAAAATACCCAAATATAATTTGCAATCCTAGAAACTACCCTTTTGAGTAGAGATATTAGGCGATTAAGAAACATTCAAAATCACTTTAGTCTATACAAGAGAAATAATTAAGTATATTGTATTACATCCCTAGATTGATGGGTGAATGAATGTGGTAAATAGGATGACAATGCATCTTCTCATGGTATGCAATTCAAACAAGAAGTAAACATAAGATGAAAGTATTCCTTTTATCCAATACAACTACAATAGAGTTATACACAACTCTGCAATGCACAACCCTTTGCAAGTCTACTTAGATTTCCAACCTATTGTACATATTCACATATCTTAATCTATTCCACCATCAATAGTAGTAAATAGTTTCACACACACACACATTCCATGTAGATGATGGAGGACTAAATAGTAATATATCTACTATTTTAGTTGTATATCTCTCTCAATATTTGAACTAATCTATCTCACAAATATTTTACACATGCACATAGCTTCATGTACATATTTTAACGCAAGGACTTCTGGAGGTCATAAATTTTGAGTTGGGAGTTTTTTTGGGCTGAAATATTATGTGGAGAAGTGTCTCAGAGAGTATAATCCAATGCCAATTGAATCTATTTGATTGGACCATGTCTCGACACTTTTCTAGAGTTAATTCACAACATATTTCTTAGATTAACATTGGAAACAAAACGAACATAGAAGTACAAAGGATTTGATTAATTTTCCTTCATTGTCCTCCTTCCATTCTGCCCTACAACTGAAAATAAATCCCCTTATAACAATAATCTTAAAATTAACTTTTTTGGTAGATTTTTTATAAAATCGTGAATTTTCCATTTTTGATAATTTTATATGCTTATTCGCACAACTACAAAAATTTCTAATTATTTAAAGCTAACAAGAGTGACGCTATTTGTCAAATCAAAAATTTAATTAAAAGTATGAATTAAAAATTAACTAAAAAATGCAAATTGGGAAATCTCAAAAAAAACTAAAAGTCTAATTTTAGGCCTCATATAAAGGAATTTAGCTCATAAAAGTATCGAGATGTGGTCCAATCAAATAGATTCAATTGGAATTGGATTCCACTCTTTGAGATGTTTCTCCATGTAGAATTTCAGCCTAAATGAATTCTCAAGTCAAAAGTTATGACGTTTGAAAGCCCTTGCATCAATTATGATATGTTCTAATCATGTTTACTAATGTTTATGGGTAAATATATTCTATATTATTATTAGCTTATTTTGTCCTTTCTTACAAAGAAACTAAACATTCACAAGTTACTCTTGTTGTTTTAAAAATCTTGGCTTGGTCATAGTATCTTCCAACAAAGGTTTAAAATGTTTTTTGTTGGAAGGTAAAACTTTGTAAAGTATTGGTTGTATTCCAAAGACATTCATATTTCAAACTCTTAGGTTGAGGTTTTAAATACCTTAAGCTTGTTGAAATTATTCAATGAACTTATCAATTTGATAAGCTCATGTACATAACCTGTAAACAATTCCTTGTTTGAAAATGTCAAAATATTGGAGGTTTTTAGGGTATTGTTGCCTAGTAGTTGAGTAAGTCCTCCTCTCTTCCAGGCATGGAGGATACAGTTATCTTCCAGGCATGGAGGATACAGTTATCTTCTCAGGCGAGAAACACGTTGTAGACCTTCACCTCCAAGTTGAAGATACTTTTCCAAGCATAAACATGCACGTGAAGAAAAAAAATGAATGTTGATATGGACTGTGTGGCTACAGATAGACAATTTATAACAAAAGAGTTATGTTGTAGAGCAGTCTCATATGAAGAAGCATGCACAAGGGTTTCAATGAAGAGGCATGGTTGCTGCCTATGTGAAAATTTTATTGCTGTTTATAAAGAGATACATGTGATCTTCAAGTTAGGAAAAGTCTTGGTGATATTTTTTTATTGTATTGGCTAGAAAATGCATCTATAAGTATAAGTACCCTGTGGCAGTCATCTTAGAACCAATTGATGGTCTAAACAGCTCAGTAAGATATAGTAGCTTCAAGGTAGTCTTGAGTCATTCATATAGATAGACAAACCTCTACAAAGTTTCACAAAGTTATATGGTCACTAAAGGGCCTGTTTTGATCATGATAATCCTACACAAGTTTTTTTGTTGTGATAAATATACATGCACTATTTTTGGGTGTGTAGTTTCATTTTCAAACATGATGAGCTTTTAACAAATTTGACTAGCATGAAATTCATTAATGTTGGGGAAATCTTTCAGTGCAATTCCAACAAAACTGGCAGATAAATTTATTACCTATTCACCTGACCACTCTAAAGCCTGCTCATTATTTGATAAAATCTTAGCAGCAATTGAATGGCCCTGGCTTTTTGTACTGTAGAACTTATATAATTAAGAAAGTGGTTGATGGGGACGTAGCAGACTGTAAGCCTAAATATGGAAGACTCATCTGGTCCCGATGCATGGCCTCAACAAGTCCTTAATCATCAACCACATGATCTTCAATAATTCTCTTAGAAGCTTCATTTTGAAGATCTAGTACCCGAAGCTACCCGATTCCTGCAGTCTAAAAAAAAAAAGATCTAGTACCCGAAATAGTGAGACGAGGCTGCAAAGAACAACATTGAAAAATTCAAATATGTTTGATGTTAGAGGATGCCTCACATCTCTTGCATCTTTTAAGGACATAGATTACACCCCAAATAATGCTAACTCTTTTTCCAGGCCTTATGGTCATCCACAGATGATCCACTTCGGAGCCCATTTAGTTTTGTTTTTGAGGCATGTTCTTGTTGATGACGCAATGGATGTATTTAGGGAGAAACTTAAATTTATTGGTGACCTAATTCTTAATACGTATGCAATCTTTCTCTTTTCACAAAAGCATGTGGAATTGGTTGGTGTATATGTTTCCCAGTTTGCACCAAATCTTAGTGTGGAGCTTTATGTGAACATGATGGAGTTGAGTCAATTTCATTATTCTACTTTGTTTGATGCACTTAAAACCAACATACCCTACAACTATCCTAAGAGGATTTGTTTAGAGAAAGAACTTTTAGACTAGGATATATTGAATGTTATTTCTTGTGAGGGATTGGAGAGAGTAGAAAGACCAAAAACATACAAGAAGTGAACAAGGACAAAATTTTTGAAGCAAGATATAGAAATGAGAAAGGATAAATTGGGAGAGTTCTTGAAACAAAGACAGCAAAATGACCTAATACAAGAGCAATCACAGGAAAAGGCCAGTAACTATGGCTACAACATCAGAAGGATTGCATGCAGGCACACCATGGATCATGAAGCTGCATGGTAATCTATATAGAATGGTTGCGCAAAGCTCAAATGGTCTAAACTCCTTATGACATACCACACTATGGCATGGGGGATATATGCAAAGCTATCCAACTACATATTGATCATTTTATTTAAGCATAATTCATTTTGCAATATTTGTCAATCGCTCATAGAGATTGCATAGATCAATTAGATGGAGATTTTTCTATAGCCAAGGGGTATTAGGTACCACATTAGTCCTACCACATTAGCTGGAGGGCTACAAAAATAGAGGGAAATAATCTTACAGAGGGAAGAGGGTGGTTATCTCAACAATAGGCCCTATATCAGGTTGTCTATTAGCATGCCAGTCAAACCATGTTAAACCTATAGAAGATTTCTCTAAGGCATGCAAGGAATTGATGGAGGGTAAAATTTATAAAATTCTAGAGATTGTGGATGTCTGCAAAAAGTACAAGACTTACACATATTTGGATGAAGCACACAGTATTGGAGCCTACGAATATTACAAGCCTAGAAGGCAGTTCTGGAACAACTTGTTAATGAATCAAGTAATGTTAATGGTATTGGTAGTGTTATTAGCGAGGAAATTAGGCAGGAGAAGAGTGAAAATTTTCTTAAAAAGGACAAAGAAAATGGTTTGGTTTTGTGTGTATGTGTCATCAAAGGTCTGATAGATCTTGGCAATACATGCTTCTTCAATTCTTTTTTGTAGATTATGCTTGCTTTGAATGCGCTTTGAAATCATTTTGCCCAATCAAAATGCAGAATTTTTGGGATAGGCATCTTTCTCTTGGAGAAATATTTACATGGAAACTAGATTGGAAAAGCAACAAGGTGATAAAGCAAGTGAGCAAGATTCTAGCTTGTTGAATTCAAACACTAAGAAAGGACTATTAGTAAATAATAGTCAATAAAAAAATAGTGTAAAATAGCAATGGTTTAGTGAACAAGGAGAGGACAGGAACCTTGCCACTTAAAGCACCTAAAGGTTGGGGTTGGAAGAAGGCTTTGAAGGAGAAGAAATAAGACAATGACATAGCAAAGGGATAGAGGATTCTATTGAGAATGACATAGCATTTAAAGAAAAAAGTATACAAGTTGTAGCAAATGATAGTTCAAAGCTATTCTTGTGATAGAGATACATGAAAATGTGGTTCAAATCCAACACAAAGAAGTCAAATTAGAAACTCAATAAAAACTTGACAAAAACTCGGGAACTTAAAAAATTGCTAAAATCACATCAGAAACACTTTTTTTTTGCAATTTTCAATGGAAAAATGAATCCAACGAGTCCATAAATTATTACAAAATTGTTTTCTATTAAATCTGATTGACATTATTAGAGGATTGATTAAAAAATTGCATTCTCATGCAGAATTTTGATGGCTAAAAGCTTGATAGTCTAATACAAATTACAATAGATATAGCTGAAAATGAAAATAGTAAAACTAGAAGCAAGTACTAAATACAAAATTTTACACCTTCCTCTTCCCTAATTTAGTCAAAACTAGGGAAGAGGTGCATGCTCTAGTCCTATGAGTACACAGTGGTGATGTTGGTGGCTCCTCAGTTGGCATGGAAGGTTGTAGCTGAGGCTCGACCACCAACTTGGAAATATCTGACTCTACCTCTAGCAATGACTCCTCATCCTCAGGAATTTCCTCCAACCCTACATCTCCTGTTTCACCCACATCCTCCCTTGCCAGTCTCTCGAAATCAAGAATCTCATTCGCAGTAAACAATGGAGGCTGCTCATCTTGCCCTGTCCAATCACCGTATGGATCTATCTCATTAGAATCAATAGGATCTAGTGATTTTTCCTCTATTCTTTTTGTGCACAATTGAAGGTTGTATTGTACAAACACAAGGTCATTGAGGAATTTTTGAGCTAATTTTTTCCTTTTCTTTGTGTGAATGGCCTCAAACAAGCTCCAATTCTGCTCACAACTAGATGCACTATAAGACGAACATAGTATGCGGAGGGAAAAAAATATTGAAGAGATATGAAACAAAGTCAAACTCAAAAGTTCAAAACAAATTTTATCAAATTATAAGATGCATGTGAAATAAACTTAAAAGACTCCCAATTTTATACCTAGTGGTAGAGTGGTTCTTTCTTGAATAGCTATCTCTAAAGAAAAGAGTTTACCCCTTCCTTCACTGTAAAGATCCAACTCCTAGACAATGAGGTCTCTCACCTCAATGTTGGGCTCCATCCTTTGAATGCATGTCATGATCCCCTCCATAACCTCTCCATTAGGATTGGAGAAGTTGTTTGAAAAGAAAAAAATGGGTTTGAGGAAGTACCCTACTACATGGATGGGTTGGTGGAGTTGATTGTTCCACCTCCTATCAACAATCTCCCATATGGGATCAAATTTGAGGCTATCCACCATGTAATAATTTTTGATAGCCTCTTTGGCCCTATCCATGCCTCATAAATATATCCCATTGGGCTTTGATCCCCATCTACCAAGCAGAGGACTCTAACCAAGGGCTTCAACACCTACATTACAAAAAACAAATACAAAAATATTAAAGTTACAAATTTATAATGAAAGACATAAATTAAAAATATATATATTGAATATTCAACTTGAGACTTGAGTTTAAAAATGAAAAAAAAAGTTTTGAAGTTACCTTCATGATCTCTATAGCTCTTTCTACAAACAAGATGTTGAAGACTATTCTTGAAACTCTATCTCCTTTGGGCTTCTTTGAATATGTGGAGTCCACCCATGCTTAACTCAAAAAAAAAAATTTTAAAGTAGTCAAAGAACCCAAAATACTTTGTAACATTAGGAAAACCATTGCAAACCTTGTGGCACCTGATCTCACCAATTCCTTCCCTTGCGTATGGTCTCTCATCAAGGTAAGAACCAAAGGGTGATTGTAGATAAATTTTGTGATGCTCCTTACATCATCTACAATTGGTTCCACCCAAACAAGTTTTCCTATATCCTCCAAAAGAAGGTCCATGCAATGCACCACACATGGTGACCAAAAAAGGGTTGGGTGTTTATCCTCAAGCAATCTCCTAACTGCCACATATACTGTTGCATTATCCATGATGATTTGCACCACATTATCTATCCCCA
Organism: Sequoia sempervirens; assembly: GCA_007258455.2. Lineage (NCBI taxonomy): Eukaryota > Viridiplantae > Streptophyta > Pinopsida > Cupressales > Cupressaceae > Sequoia > Sequoia sempervirens. The sequence continues at coordinate 785,279,923 of VDFB02193867.1, read as the reverse complement.
CCTCCATGAAAACTTCCTCCAACAATGCACATAATGTTTCTGCATTTTTTTATTTTGTTGGAGGCATCCACCAATTTCAAAAACACAACTTCACCTTTTAAAGAAACCAATGGTGTGATTTCTCCTATTTGTCCACCCATCAAAAAGAATGGTGCAACCATGTTTCTTCCATTCTTTCTTTTTCTCTTCCACTACTAGCACCGTCCTTTCGGTAGCATTTGTGAGCAACCTACAAGTACAAAGTAAAATAAGTACAAAATTTTAATTTTTAAACAAAAAAAAGTTCAAATTCAACATAAACTAATTTAAATTAAAAAATATAAACTTAGCATAAAATTTAAATTGACTTACCTCCCACTCAAGTCTTTTTGAGAAGGTGGCTTGTAGCTATAGACACTAAAAAATTCCTTGAATGATCTCATACACTCGAAATAGATTTACTAACATCATTTCCTCTTTAAACTAACCCTCTTTTCGCTTAATTAATTAAATTAACCTAGCTAATTTAATTAATGGCATCATTTTCATCCATTAACTTAATTCATCAAAATTGGGTTAATTCATCCCCCTTCATGCTAACATTTTGTCCTATTAAATTAAATAAATCAAAACATTTAATTTAATTCCCGAAGTCATCTTATTTAATTAAATAACCCTAATTTATTTAATTTAATATCATTTCACCTCTCTCTCCTCCCCATTTATTAAATTTTTAATAAATATCACTTTATTCCTCCAAATCCCCTAATTGCATGATTAAACCTTGTTTAATTAGAAATTAAACTAATTTTCCTCTAAAAGGGAATATTCCCATGGAATATTCCTTATCTCCTTTTTTCACACAATTAAAGTTTTCTTTTAATTTGCAAAATGCCTTTTTCCTCACCCAAATGAATATTCCAAAAGAATATTCTTATTCCTCCATCATTTGAAAAAGGGATATTTTCATTTGGCTTCTTAAGCAAGTTTTAACCTTTAACCTTTTGAACAAGTCACCTTTGACCTATGTGAGCAAATCAAAAGAGTGTTTTTTCAGAGCAAATGTAAACCCTTGATTAAATCCCATCATGCATTCTCATTTGTTGATGAGAATCCATGATCCATGCCTCTCATCTCCATCTTTGACTGTTGATTAATCTTTTCAATCTCAACCCTTCATTCCTCATTTCTCTCCTATAAATAGGTCACTATTTGGAGACAAATGGATCCATCTTTTTTCGGAGCAAACTCATGTTGTTGAATTCATATGCACTCAACTCATATTTCACTCACTTTTAGCTTGTTTATTTTATTTTAGTTGCATAATAGCTTAAAGCATCCATTAATGGCTTCCATGCATCCATCTTAGTTTGTGTATGAATTAGGGTTTCCATATTTTAGCTTAGAATTAGATAAGATTAGCTTAGAAATTGCATAATTAGTTCATTTTTAGCATAAAATCATGTTAACTTAGCTTGCATCATGTTTAATTTAGCATAAACTAGGTTTTCATCCATTTATCACAATGGTTTCATCACTTCTCTTCCATATAATTGACTAAAATAGGCTCACTAATCACGAGTTTGGGAAAGGGTCATCATTTCACATCAACATGACACTAATTCCAAAATGGGATAAGATTCAAATGGTTTAGACTAGGAATTTAATTGTTTTATAGTTTGTAACTTTTAGTTTGTACAAATGCTTAGTTTAATCTTTTCAATTTGAATGATCTTGTTTGGTAGATGCAAGTTTATTTGGGTAAATTATGCTTCAATTCATCATGGATTAAGCGTAATCGACCCACACTAACAATCCTCATCTCACACTCTGGTGCTAGAAGGAGGGAAAACCATTAATTTAACCAATTTATAGCTTGAATTCTATTTGTTTGCTATTTTGTAGGATATAGAGATGCCCAAACTACAAATAGTGACGCACTTTGAAGAGAGTCACCATAAAGGCGACATTAATGCAATTTGAAATAGAGATGTTTAATGCACTACCATCCATTTAAATCTAGCAATGCTGATTTAATATAGAGGTATCAAAATTTTCAGATGGTGACAACCAACTTCACCAGACCAACACCCCCAAATTTCAAAACATGATGCTATTGTACTTGCAGTGATGCTAGACCAAATCTCAACACTATTGTGCTCTCTATTTTTGATGTAGAGTGATGTCCGCTTTCACCAAAGTGATGCCTAGACTTCAAACTATAGCGCTATCATGTTTAATGACACCCAACCAAGGTAAGAAACTTTACGATCATTTTTTTGACATGTGCTTTAATTTCTTTGAATTATTTGATCATTGATGTGCTTCTAACTATGTTCTAGTTAATGATATCAAATTTCCACAATCCATATTGTATTGTTCAAAGACTTCTAGATTTGGTTGTGTTCTAGTTGTTAGACTAACACGATTTTGTAGGTTGAAAGACATGGAGCTCAAGTGAAGAAATCCTTTTCTTATCTTAAAATTTTGTGATTGTAATAAGTGTTTGATGCTTTGGGTCAATTATAACCCAACCTTTATGCTTTCTAATTTCTACTTTAGGACACACACTAAATTTCCATTGGGTTTAAAAAGAATGCTCAAATAGGATTAAAATTGAACCCTCATCTCATCATTGTTTTTTGGATTTAAAATTGAACAAGAAAACTTCATATTTCAATTGGTGCTTAAAACAAACTCATCACTACTTTGAAGGGTTAAAATTTACAACTATTTGCTATGTTTTGTGATTTTCAACATTGTTAGTGGATGTGTATGCAATTCTCTCACACCATTTTGGCGACCTTGAGAAACAAAAACATTCTTTAACACTTTGCAAAATCACCTATATCTTTCAATTTGGATTAAAACTGAACCCCCTTGCAAGTGTGAGAAAAAGGCATAGTGTGTGTTCTCTCTTTGTTCATACGAATAAAGATGATCAAACTATGAATGTAATTCCTCACTATTTTTTAATCTTTAGAGGGCCTTCCTTGGTGGGAAAATGTACTCACCCCAAGGGAACAATCCAAGCGGTAATGAGCTAAATCCAAGCTCTTCCAAACTGCGATATAAATGTGTGGTAGCAATGAAAATTGTGATCAATGGGAAGCGATACATGATAGCTCTCCCCCAATATCTCTATGATGCGTAAAGCCCTTGTTCTAAGGGTTGAGAGACCTCTTGATAGAGTTTATCATTGCATCCCCTAAATTGGAAGTCCTTATTATGAACCCTTGATTAGAAGCAAGGATAAGTTTTAAAACCCCCCCCTCGGCGAAGGTGTAAAATCCTAGTGAATATTTCCTTTTATTTGAAAAAAATATTAATTTTCCTAGAAAATCTATGCACATTAGTAAAAAAAATTGTAAAATCTTGGAGAATCTTAATGAATAATTGGTTAAGATAATAATCACAGTGGAAAATCCTAGAGAATAATCACTAAAAAGATTAATTACAATGGTGAATCTCTCCTTTAGAAATTTGCATAGTTGGTTGGCATAGTTCCCCCATATTTTTTTTATTTTTTGTAATATTGAAGTAGGGGTTTGAGGGTGATAGCCAATAGTGGGGTCAAGGGGTAGTGCCCCTTGTGGGGGTCAAGGGAGCAGAGCCCCATTGTGGGGGTCGAGGGGGCAATGCCCCCTCGCCCCCAAGCATAGATTCACTATCAAATTTTGCATTGGAGCACACACAGATTAAGTGTTTATTAAAAATATTACTTTCAAATTAAGACTAAAGAGAGCAAAATTTTTACCATTGATTAGCTTTTTAATCAAATGGTTGTAGGTTGATTTTGTGCCCTAATATGCATGTGCCTTTTAAAAGGCTTGTTGAGGCCCAAAATTTGTTTTGGTCCACACGATTAGGTTTAATCATGTGGACCAAAAAAAAATTTGGGCCTCAACAAGCCTTTTAAAAGGCATGTGTGTATTAAGGCACGAAATCAACCTACAACCATTTGATTAAAATGATAATTGATGATTTGATGGCAATAAATTAAAGCCCTGAAATATCCCTAAAATTAAAAGGTAATTTGTTATTGTTGCGATATTGCCCCAAAATTAATGGTAGTAATATAATATTATTGGAAAATTTAATTAATATTTGTAATTATAGTATAAACTATTGGCGAATTAGTTCCAATGATGCATCATTTACATAGATGAATTAATCGAGACAAAAAAAAATTGTAAACACTTGGCGATTCAACATCATTTTTAGCTTGTACTATTCACCATTTCTAGAGGTCTCGATTTTAATTATTCGCCAATTGGAAAAGATTCGCCACTAAAGTTTTCCATGTTTAGAAGCCAAAAATCCTTAATATTTGTTGGTGGAAGAACAACCATTCTAAAGCCACCTCACATTCATACTATTCAATTGTAGAAATAGAAAAAATTCTTTTGATCTCTAGATTTTAAGGATTTTGAGATTTGGCGGTCCTGAGAAGTGTGTGTCATGGAGGGGAGCCAAAGTCGCCAAATCTCTAACTGTTTGCATTGTTTAGTGTTTGGAGAAATCCGAGTGGGGACTCAACAAATATAGCCATTTTGAACCTAGGGTTGTAATGATTGTGAGTCAATTTAACACTTTGATTGGTTTTAAAACGATGCAAAAACAAACATTCACTATCTTCCACAAAAATTTCAAACACTTTTTCTTAAATATGGACCTCTTGAGTTAGCCTTGATAATACTACTTGTCCTAAGGATTTATCCTTAGAGATTTCTAAATATCTTGACATTAATCTCAAATCCACATTTTCCCAAAGACAACATAGGCAATTATGGCTTTAATCTCGTAATTTTCATGAAATGGACATTGTGAAAGTTATGATGTTTTTGACATAAACATCTAGTTTGGAAACCTAATCAAGACAATTTTTTTGTAAAATCAATTCACTTAAGCAAGATAAATTGACAAATGAACCCCACATGACTATTTGGAGACCACTTACTTGCATTGAATAGCTTGATTTTCTAGGTGTTATAATTCAACCAAACTTTGAACTCGTTAGCAATTTGAGAAGCTTTACTTTTGAAACAAAAGAAACAAATACCTAGTGGAGAAACACAACAAACATTTTAGACTAAGAAGAGGAACAAGTAGATGTTGAGGCTAAGAGGCCCACATTACCACCACCCGCATGGCAATAAATATCTTCATTTCTTCCATAAACTTGAATTGTATCACGTAAAGTCAAGATCCCTAAAATAAAGTCTATAGATCATCATTTTAGACTTAGGCATCTTAATCCAAAAGCTCTCAAGAAAGATATTTTAAAGCTTCACAAGAATAGAGACAAGTTGGTAGCAGACTTCTACAGACACGTTTCAAGAAACAGTCTAGAACTATATGCATTCTTTTGGAGTCAAAATCTTGGTCTTTTTCACAATATTGAACTCCTCTAAATGATCCATTGAACAATCAAAATCCATAGGGGAATATCTCCATCCCTCATTGCAAACGTAGGTATCATAGTTCACCATTTAGTAGGAAGTGGACCTCAATACTTTATTGCAATCACTACCACTTGTTAAGAAAATTTTATGCTCGAGCTAGGAGGATCCAAATAGGTCTAAACATCCCCATCCATCCTTTCATATAAATCAACATTGGTTCTTTAGGATTTGAACATTTTAGATATCTAGCATCATTCTCACTACCTTGGTATTTTTAAAACAAAGGGTCACTTTAAAGTCAACATTGAGTCAAACATCTCACTCACCCCTTCATCAAAATTCATCTTTCACTTCATCCAACTTTGTCAAATTTTGAGTACACCAACACTTTGTGACTTAAACATCAAATCAAACCAACCATCTAACTTGCCTATTTCATATGTGATATGCATCCTTTTCCATGCATTTAGACAAGTGAGTTATCATCTATGAACTACTTCATCTTGAAGGTCATGAGTTTTCCCTAAATATTTACAAGTTCATAAACATCCTTTATCCTAACTTCAAAACATCAAGAGAAAGTCAAAAGTGTTGTTCCTAAACGTTTGCAAAGATCACTCCCCACATCATCCACCTTTTCATCCCCCACTATCATCATTGCTCCCAAAATACTTAGAGCATCTCTTTTACCTAGATTTGAGTCAACTTGAGAGTTCAAACATCACAAATCTCAACATAACTCTCCCATAGGTGACCCAAAATTTATGGTAAAGACTATATCACAACACAAGGGAATCATGGAAAAATCCAAAGTTACATTCACCTCAAGTGATCCAAATCCTTTAGAATTTGATCCAAGAAGTCAAGTTCGCCATCACAACAGCCTTCATCCCCATTAGGACCATATAAGATGGAAGATATCACAAACAACCCATTTGAACTCACTAGGGAGGAAATTATGGAACATCAAGCCTTTGAAAATGTAGCTCCTATCTTCCCGATGTTTGTGACACATAATTTAACACATGGTTTCACAACTCCATCACTAGGGATAAATCTAACCTACATTCCCAGTATTACAACAAGCCTTTCTAAAGACTTTACAAATGGTCTTTCATTTGGAAATAGTACACTTGTGGGAACACTTGAAAACAATCCTCCATCTAACACAACCACTTGGATGCCTAGCTTTGGTGCTCCTCCCATTCCTAAAGATCCTAAATAGATATAAACACCTCTTGATCTTCATTACTCTACCATGACTTCAACATATCAAGGGTATCCTTCTTCATCCACATCCATGAGTACCACAAGTGTTCCTACCATTACACAAAGTAGTGCTGATCAAGTATCTCAAAACAACATGTAAGGGCATACCAATACCATACCATAGAGTCAGCCCTTGAAGAAAATGGGGACATCCTTACCCAACCCACCGATGGGTTCATCCATACCATTGGTTTCTCAAAATACATCCACACCATCCATTATCAACCCATGTCAAAGCAATCCCTTGGTAACTAATCCTGTCAACAAAGGTAATACATCACTAACACAAGGAAATCTTCAAAACATGAGACAATGAAATATTTTCAACCAATGGACTCAAGGTCCTAGTGTGTCCTTTCTATCACACAATCTAATGGAACCATCCTCCTCTTTTCCCACAGTCCCCTCTGTTGTGCCAAATCAAATAGGATCTCAAACATACATTCCTCTACCTCATTCTACCATCTTACAAGAATTGTTGAACCAAGGGAATCCCCAACATTTCATCACCAATCCATTACCAACTCAAAACATCAATATCCATAATCCTCCATAGATGTCTCAACAACCACTTGATCTCACATTACAAGAAAACACCTTAGCCTACAACAAGTACACAAATCTTATCAACAAGCATCCTTAGCACAACAACATCAAGCTCAACAAGCATCCTTAGCACAACAATAGTAACAACAACAAGAAACAACACAACAAGCAGCCTTAGCACAACAACAACAAGAAGAAACCTTAGCAACACAAGCAACAAAACAATAATATCAAGCCCATCAAGCAGCCTTAGTAGCACAACAACAACAATGGGACCAACAAGAAGCCCTAGTGGCACAACAACAAAAACAAGCTCAACAACAACAACAACAAGGTTCCTATTATAATCCTCAACGAAATATCATCAATCAAAATTCATCAAGAACATATACATCAATATTGCAATCACCTTCATAGAAACTTACACCACCATACACCCCATACAACAAGTTCTCATATCAAAATATCACATTCAACTCATTCATCATCCCACCATATATTCCTCCACCAAACCCGCAAGACAATCTAGCATCACAATTCAAGGTACTATCACAAGAAATATAGGACCTTCGAATGGGAAAGACCAAAAATCCCCATACACAGAACTTGTGTCCATATCCATTTGATCGAAACATTGCGATGGTACCATTCCCTCTTGGTTTTGAAATCCCAAAATTCAATAAATATAAAGGGAGAGGAAGTCCTATGGACCATATCAAAGAATTTAATGTCATGTACATGGAGGTGGCTTACAATGATCCATATCTAATGCACCTCTTCCCTCGAATTTTAACAAGTCATGCTATGGATTGGTTTTCTCATCTACCTCCTAGCATCAAAACATTTCAAGAAATTGCTGATAAAATCATTGATCACTTCTCCTTCAATCTTGACATGGACATCAATATAGATGAACTTTACACTCTTAGAAAAAACAAAGGGGAAACTTTCACTAATTTCTTACAATGATGGAGACAAAGATCTAGTAAAAGCAAGTGGCCTCTTCTTGATGAACAACAATTGGGAATCATCATAGCCAATCTAGATCTAGATCTATCTTTCCACTTGAAAATGCAGTGCATCACATCATATGACAAACTTTTCCCTAGACCCCTTAAGATCGAAAGAGCTCTAATCTCACAAGGAAATACTCAAGCTTACAAAGGAAATGATCCTTCAACTAGTTCAAATGAGAAACCTTGTGTCTGGGCAAAGAACAAAAATGTAACAAATGAAATACCTATTGAGGTACCATCTCAGAATCAAGATCTTAAGAGATACAAGAACCCTATGCCAGATCATAACAAAGAAAACAACAATGGAAAAGTGAAGAATTACAAAAATATGTAGCATACATATTCCAACATAGTGGCTTCTTATGATAGTGTCATTACTGTTGTCACTATCAAAGGAGCTAGTATAGAATGTGGATTCACCACATGATGTGGCAAAATAACCATCCAAGGATTCCCATCTCAATCTAGGACACAACCTACTTTTCCCACATCTAATCCTAGCAAGTAAAATCTTCTAGATCACCTTAAGCAGACCCCCATAGAGATATCTATATTAGAATTCTTAAGGTTATCCCTTGCACATAGAGAAATATTGGAGAAAGCCCTGTCCAACTTATCCGTTCCTGAGAATATTGATACTGATCAATTTCAAGCTATGGTAGGCCACATCACCAACCATCTTCTCACCTTCTTCAAAAAATACCTACCGCCACAACCATCTCATAACCATGCTTTACACCTTGAGGTTGTCATTCATAAAAATAAGGTCAAAAGAGTCTCAATAGATGGAGGTGTTGGTCTAAACATTTGTACCCTATAGTTGATCAAACATTTGTGCTATTCAGAAGATACTATTGAGAAAGCAAAGAGTACCACCATCAAAGCATATGACGACCAAGAATAGGTATCATAAGGAATTGTTGCACTTCACATTTAGGTGGGACCTCTTATTGTAGAAAATATATGTCAAGTGCTTGATCTTGATCTTCCCTATAACATCCTACTTAGCCGACCATGGATCCATGCTATAAAATTTGTAGCCTCGACCTATCATCAGTGTGTGAAGTTTCCTTTTGAAGACAAAGAAATCACTATCCATGGAGATCCTAAACCTTTTTACTACTACAAAAGTCTTGAGTCCAAGTTCTATAAGATATCCCAAATACCCAAAAACTATGAAGGGGCTACACCATCAAGCTCATTTGTTGACCCATCATCCCTAGCCTCTACTTCAGCAACAAAAATACCCATTGTGCAAAGTATGCCTGATTTCAAAGCAGTGATCCAGGATGATGGTTGTGGAAACTACAAACTATTAAAAGATACCTTTGTCTTAGGAGAGTTACCTATTTCTCCCCAATCTCATGGGAAACCCACATCTAGCACCAAAGAACCCAAAACAATCAAGATGTCTACTACTACCTTCACCAAGTGGGGGGTTTTGAACTAGGAAGATGTCAATGAGGGGGGTATCTCTAAAATCCTCTATCAAGATGAACGACCAATCCTTGTTCTTCCCATGAAAGATAATAACAAAGGCCTGCAACTCATGCAAAATTGGGGATATAACAAGAATGAAAGGCTAGGATAGAATGACAATGGTTTACTAAAACCCATCGTTCCTAAGAAATGAATAAAAATCTTGGCTTACATTGTACTTATAGCAATGTCATACTTATTGACAAAAGTATTTTCGCTAAACGAGTTGAGGCTTCCTCTTGGTCACCTACATTGTGTGATACAACTTTAGATGACTTTCCCCTTGATGTTGCTGACCTATTTGAGAACAACACCCTCTTTATGATATCCATAACATCCTTTTTCCCAAGCAACCAACCAATTGAAATACACCTAGTATACCCACAACTTATTGACATGGACCAAGGACCACCAATTCTAGATTTATTCAAAAATAATGAAGTGATCTCATAATCCATGGGACTCCATGACAATTTATCATGGGTAGATCACAAAGAAAGAGCTTCAACATAAAGCTTTACATAGGGGCATACTATGGGGAGACAATTGAATCCTTCAATCGTAAAATTATTGAAATGCAACTAACATGCAGACCCTTGAGTGAAAACCACCTAGTGGCACTCTTTGATTCTAAAATAGTAAAAACAAAGGACACATCTGACAATGAAAACCTCCCTGAGGCACCAAAGGATGATGGATTCATAATGCCCCTTAGTGCAATGCATTTAGAAAAGTCAATAGTACTAGTAGAAAAGGACACACTAGTCAATGTGGGTACCTAAGAAGCACCTCAGATCACTTTCTAGGTTGAATCCTTATTGGATGAAGAATAGAAGAACCTAGAAGCATTCCTCAAAAAGTGTAAAACTAACTTTGCATGTTCATACATAGATATGCTAGGTATTGATCCTGAAGTGGTTGTGCATCACCAGTTTATCCTAAAGCCAAACCAATTAAGCAAAAATTAAGGAAGATGCATCCTCAAATAGCACTCTTGGTTAGCCTAAAGTTACAAAATCTTCTTGACATTGGATTTATTCAGTCAATAGATTAACTTGAGTGGGTTTCAAACAAGGTACTAGTCTCAAAACCCACTGGGGGAATCAAAATATGTACTGACTTCAAAGACTTAAACAAGACATGCCCAAAGGATGATTTCCCTCTTCCTAACATTGATCTCATTATGCACTTAATAGCTGGGCATGAAATGCTATCACTCATGGATGGTTTTTCAAGTTATAATCAAATCATAATCACCAAGGAGGATCAACATAAAAATGCATTCACTTGTCCATGGGGAACCTATTGATGGAATGTGATGCCATTTGGGTTAAAGAATGCATGAGCAACCTATCAAAGAGCAATGACCCTCATCTTTCATGACATGATCCACAAAACAGTTGAAGATTATGTGGGTGATATATTGGAAAAATCAAGGAAGAGAAGTGAGCACATAAAAGTCTTAAGACCCATCTTTGACAGGCTTGAAGAATACAAGGCATGGTTGAATCTAAAAAAGTGTGTCTTTTGGGTCACATCAGGGAAGCTTCTTGGATTTATTGTCTCACAAAGAGGTATAGAAATTGATCTAGCAAAGGTAAAATCCATCCTAGATAGGGAACCACCACAAAAACTAAAGAAAATGAGAGGATTACAAGGCAAGCTGCAGTCTATTAGAAGGTTCATAGCACAACAATTAGATAAAATCCACTCATTCTCACATCTCCATAAAGGGATAACCTACAAGTGGGATGATAAGTGTGATAAATCTTTCCTATAGATCAAAGATTATCTACCAACACCTCTAGTACTCATGCCACCAATTCTGAACAAGCCACTAATCTTATACATCTCAGCAACACCAACAAAACTAGGAGCTCTTTTGGCACAACATGATGAAAATGGAAAGGAAAGGGCTATCTACTACATCATTAGAACCTTGGTGGGCTATGAGATGAACTATTTACCCATTGAGAAGGCATGCCTAGCATTAGTTTTTGCACCACAAAATTTCAAGCACTACTTGTTTTCACATCAAATCAAGCTCATTGCAAAGATCAATCCATTAAAATACCTGTTATCCAAAGCAACTCTCATAGGACGAATGGCCAAATGGGTGATGATCTTAATAGATTTTGAGATAGAGTATGTGGAGTGCAAATAAATCAAAGGAAAAGTGATCATAGACCAACTAGTAGAAGAACCTATATATGTTGAGAACACCTTGACATTTGAGTTCCCTGATGAATCAGTGTTCCTTATCAATCTCATAGCTCAGTGGAAGATGTACTTTGATGGATCATTCACCCAACGTGGATCTGGAGAAGGCATTCTCTTTATCACCCCTCAAGGTGATTGTATCCCAAAGTCATATAGGTTATCATTTCCTTGTACTAACAATATTGTTGAGTACAAAACCCTAATCATAGATCTAGGGATAGTAGTTCAATGGAAAATTCAAGAGATGAAAGTCTATGGAGACTCACAACTACTTATCAACCAAGTCAATGATGACTATCAAACTAAATATGACAAGCTCACTCCTTACAAGAAGATGGTGAAGAATCTCAAGGATCTATTCATAGACATAAATTTTGAGCAAATACCTTGCATGAACAATAGAGTAGTAAATTCCATGGCAACAATTGGATCACTACTAAACATGTCGAACGCCCTATAATGTGAATTCTTGGTAGAACAACTTCTTGTACCAACTTTTGAAATCCATGAATCTGAATTTGCGTGTGTCATTGTTGGTCCTGTATCCCCGTGGTATCATGAAATATTCACTTACCTAAGTAAAGGAACCCTCCCTTCTAATATCACCTCAAACCTTAAAGACCTTTGTCAAAAAGGCATCCCAATTCATGATCCTAGGTGATACCCTTTACCGTCGAAGCATTGAAGGGACATAACTACAATGTCTTAACCAAGAGGAAGCCTTAATTTCTTTAACATAAGTACATGATAGAAAATGTGGGTCCCATTCTAGTGATATGACATTAACTAAGAAACTATTGAGGACGAGGAACTATTGGTCAACCATGGAAAAAGAAGCTCATCAATATGTGCAAAAGGGCATCCAGTGTCAACAACATGGGGATCTGATTCATGCTCTAGCTCAAGAATTGCATCCAATGTTCACACCATGGCCTTTTTCACAATGGGGCCTCAATCTCATAGGAAAAATCACCCCAACCTCATATAGTGGCCACAATTTTATCATAACCGCAACTAAGTATTTTACTAAGGTGGTAGAATCCATTCCTATGACATATATAATGGGGAAGCATATTTCCTAGTTTATCCTAAATTACCTTATTTGTCATTATGGTGTTCTTCAAACTCTCATCTCAAATAATGGAACCCCCTTTAAAAATCAAGATGTGAAATAGCTATGCCAAAGATTCAACATCCAACACCGATTCTCTACCCCATATACTCTCCCCAACGGAATGGACAAACAGAGGCTACAAACAAAACTATCTTGAAAATCCTAAAGAAAACAATTAATGAAGCTAGTCGTGACTAGCATTTGCAACTAAATCCTTCTCTTTGGGCTTATTGAACCAATATATATTTCCTACAAGTGCAACCCCTTTCTCCTTGGTCTATGGATCAGAAGCCATCCATAGAACCTAATTACTAAGGAAGAATACAGAGTGTCTCAGTTGAATGAACTAGAATTCCTGGATAAGCATCATCTTGAAGCCCTCAATCACTTGAAATTATATCAAAACTGATTGAAACAAAGCTATAACAAGAGGATCAAATGTCAGTCGTTCCAAGTTGGAGATCTTGTCCTAAAGAAGAATAAAAAAATCCTTCTAGATCAAGATTGCAAAGGAAAGTTTGAACCTAACTGGTTGGGTCCCTTTGTCATCACAAAAAGCTATGGATTAGAAGCATACCAACTATCAACCCTTGAAGATGAACCCTTGTAGGAGCCAACTAATAGCTTGCATCTCAAAAAGTTTTATGCCTAGTCTTGAAGGGTATAAAATCTATAAATATAAAAAAAGATAAAAAAATTAATCAAAATAAAAAAAATGAGAAAAATAATTGAAAAAGTAAAGAAAAAAATTGTCCTCTAGTGAAAACCACTTTAGTGGCACTTTAGGAAAGTACCTTGGTGCAAACTTGGAAAACAAGCGCCTTGCATAAATAAAGCACCTCCATCTATTTTTTGGCTCTTTTTTCCTATCATTCTTTGCACTGACATTTATCCATCATTTGCATCCTTATCATAGCTTGATATTATGAGGTGTCATGAACCCTTTAGCACTACTTGACATATTCCAAAGGTTAGTCTATCTTGCTTTTATCAAAGCATTCTAACATGTCACACTGGGGGTATTTCGTTGTGTGTCATATCAAGTTCTTTTATATCTTGAGGTTGAATAAAAAATCTTATCTCAAAAAACCCAAAAATATTTGTAAAATGTTCATTAGAAAATCCAAAAACATTTGCAAAATCCTATATAGCTAAAATCCAAAAGCATTTAGAAAATTGTGATGGAAAAATCCAAAACATCTAGAAAACATCAAAATCTTAAAATGGTCAAAAACATTGAAAATCCAAAAAGTGGTACACTTTTCAAACTACATTGTCTCTAATCTTGAACATAGGAAAGGCCATCATTGATGTGCCCCTGAGAGACCCTAGGTTAGTCTTTTAGGAATCCATCATAATAAATTGACATCTCTCATTTGTTCATATCTTCATCTTCTAAATAGGTCAAGTCAGTCAGACTGTGTGGTCTCTACATGTATAATGTAGGAAAGGCTTATCTTTGATCATTCCCCAAGACCCCTAGGATAGGTCCTTAGGTTAGGTTCTTGGACGTAAAGCCCTCAAAAACCCCAAAACATTTGTAAAACTAGAAAACCCCAACACATCCAAATATTTAGAAAATACAAAAACATTCAAAAATTAAAAATACAAAAATAATAGAAAATATTCAAAAAGACCTAAACAACCCCAAATATCTTGGAAAACCATAAACATCCTAAAATAAATCGAAAAGCCCAAAACATTCACATAAAATTTCAAAATGACCAAAAACAGCCTCAAAATATTTCCAAAAATACCAAAAACATTGAAATATTCTAGAAAATCTAAAACCACTCATCCCATCTCGCTTTCACATGCAATAAACTTTCACCCATAATAAATTGGTCATCACCTTCAACCTTTGGAAAAACAAGTAGAAAGCAAGCATAGCAAGTCATAAAGTGAAAACCTAAGTGTCAAAATCTAAAATCTAGATCATAGGTAAATATGTCAATGAAGTGTATATAAACAACTCATCCTAGCATCAATATCCTAACATAAAACAACCATCTAATCAACATGTCCTATGATGCATCCTTCATGCGATGGACATTAGTATCAGACATCACCTTAGCTAAATTAAACCAGGAAAGAGATATAGATAACATTGATTGTTTGTCTTTGATCTTTTCTTATGATTTATCTTAATGATCCATTATGAGAACCTCTCAATGATGTCTATCAAAGTGATTTAGAGAGAAAGGAATGGAGTATTGATCATTATCTTTCATTTTTTGTGCTTATGGGTAATCTTGTAAAATAATCTTGGTGCATACTTGCTTAGTTGTGTGTAGGAAGGTTATTTAGGGTATGTTTTTGACTATTGTGTATGCTTTGGTCCAATATATTCTAACCTTCTAACTTGCATTCCAATGAGGCTTCTATATGTCAAGGTGTGAACAAGAACTATCCTATCTATTTGTTGAGTCAAATTCCATTACACTAGATACAATGTCATCTTGGTTATCAATACCTTGATGCATCATGTATATGTGTTATATCAAACAATAAGGAAAGTTGAAAAATCCCAATCCTGAAGTGTGAGCATCTTATCATCTTGCATTTCATCCTCATTTTGCATTGTCTTGTCACCATCTCTAATAAATTTTTGATGGATCATGGACTTGTTGCATCTTTTGAAGCAATCATCGAAATCAACGTTCATTCACTTTATTCTTCTATATTCTCTCCGCGCTAACCTGGCATCATGACAGTCAACAAAAACATCATCAATGCATCCACCCTGCATCCACAAACCATCAACATACATATATTTCATAATCATAGCATCCATCAGCATAATCATTGCATATCACATCATACATTTTGCATTATCATTTGAGTTGTGATGAATAATATAGATTTTTTATTCTAAGCATCTTAAATTGTTGTATTATCATTGGCATCCATACATCCATATGCATACATCATCATCATAAAATTGCATAGAAAATATACAAAAAAAAATGTATCCACATAATTTGCATCACATATCATTCATTCCATAGCATATTGTGAAAAGATACTAAAAAAGAACAAAACATTGCATCTGTATCATATCATGGTCATCACATATCATATAGACATAATTAGAATGCATCCATACATAATATAAGCGTCTCATATCATATGCATCCAGAAACATGAAATAAGATGGACACATCATGAATCATGGTGTATTCATATCATATATATATATCAAAAAATGAATGTCATGGTACAAAATCTGGATCAATGTAGGTAAAACAATAAAAGTACAATATCCACGAGGCTATAAAAAAGGATCCCATGAATGTATATCTATGATAAAGAATCGGGCAACAAAATAAAAAAGTGTCTATACATAATAGTTAGCCCTAATGGTTGCTACCCTCTCCAACCTGCCTCTTAGGTTGATCCTCTGCTCTTGGCCATGCATCACTATGTTGTGAAAAATTAGGTTGTCTAATTGCCTAAAATACATCTCGGTGATAGTGTTTCCTATAATACACAACCTCCATAATAGCCTCTCTATACAACCTCGTTGAAACTATCCTACCATAATTGGCCACCATCATAGCCTCTATCTATTGACATCAAGCAACCTCCTAGTATCTGTCTGTAGTCACAACTTGTACTCACTGTAATGCCTAATCTCTCTCAGTTGTAATGGTCACCACCTACTGTCATTCCTAGTCTTGCTCAACAGTAATACCCAAAATATGATGGTGGGGATGATCTAAGCTCACTAGTAAAAGTCTACACCTGTTGTTGCTACAACAACTACTGAATCTATGCATCCCTAACATTTGGTGGTGGTGGTGGTGGTGCTTCCTACTATTGCGGTCCCTACTACTATACAACTGGAGGCTATTGAGGAGGTTGTTTTCTAATCAATAGAGCCCCTAGAACCTTACCATCCTATTCATTGTAGCCACGCTACCCTTTGCCTCTAGCCCCCTACCTCTAGGCCTCCCTCGCGGAGGAGTAGCTATTGGATCTTTCAACCATCGTGGAGGTACGAACCAAGCATCATATGTAGGTGTAGTTTGTGCTACCACCTAACCCTAATCATAGGTCCAAGGCTAAGCCCCTAACTATCTAAAGCTCTTGACTACCTTGGGAGCTAGAATGGTTGGTCCCCATGTGGAAACCTCTCTAGCTGACCTAGAAAAAATAGCCCTGTAACTATCATCTAGTCTGTCCTAGATCTCTCCAAACTACCAAGCCACCTTGTATGGAAAATATCGCTCAATAATGGTGTGCTCATGACCCTGCATGTATCAAGTCTTCCTGGCGAAGTATAACTATTGTACATCATCAAACCATGGTGGCATCTATAGCCACAAGCACTAGCAAAAAACTATTATATCATCAATGACTCATCACCAATATGGGATCCCAATCTATCCAGTGTGCCTCAGGGTAATAATACTCTATATCACCAGATCACAAGATCATCTAGCTCAATGTCTACCATTAGAATTATAGATCAGAGCATGACAATATGCTCCCACACCCAAATGTGAAGCAAATTCATCCCTACACCAATAGCTCTCCCATCATACTAAACAAAATCATGCATGTTATGATACAAAGAGGCCAACATCATGGGCCCCCATGCAAAGAGTGTACTCTATTGGTGTTGAACCCGCTGTTGCATCTATCAAGAGTAACCAAACTTTAAATAATGCTTGCAATGATCAATATGAAAGTGGGTATGTGAACTCTATACATCTAAAGATTGATCTGTGATGTCACCAAGGTGATGTCCTCAAGCTCCATCACCTCGTGACAGGCTTCAAATCTAGAATCAACATCATAGTGATCACTCAAGCTCCATCACCTTGTGACAGGAGTCAAATCCAGAATCAACATCATAGATCACTCGATACCATGAATTGACAAACTAAGGATCTACAAAACATCCTCCAAGGTCACCATCGCCTTGCATGTTGGAAGGTGGAACAACAGAGTCTCACTGTGCCATCTCTCACATAAAGCAGTCATCATAGCAAGATGTCGTTTGAATGACTAGTGCATACACAACATACTAGAGGCCAATCTCTCCTAGGTGTTCCTGTGAAACTTTGACAAATCGCTTAATCACTCCAACACATTAGGTTTGTGCTCATGCAACATTAGTGATGGGATGACCTCTTGCATCCATGAAGCACACACATCAGGTAATCAAGGAAATTTGACTCAATTTGGAATTTACAACTCAAAAATCACACTAGCATCACTATCTGTAATAGCATTGCTATATTTAAATTTCAAATTGTGATGCCCAAAAGCATTTAAAATTGCAAATTGCAACATGTGTCACCAAACACACGGGTATCACTATTTAATCTTTGGCCAACCCTAACCCTAATTTCTAAATTGAAAGAAGCATCACTATAAAAGTATGCATCACATTTTAAAATTAGAAACCCTAATTTTAAATCACAACTAGCATCACTATAATTCATTTCAGCATCGTCGATTTCAATTTGAGCATTGCTATATAGTGACACCACCAAAGTTTAAATTTAAAGCATAATAAATGCATCCAAAAGTCAAATTTCAAATCAAGTTTGGAGTTACATACCGGTGGTCCTGTGCCTAGAAGCCATCAAACTCTCAAACTCAGTCGGAGATGTGCCTGGGAAGCTCTCGGCATGTCATTTTGCCAAACGGTTAAAGCTCAAAATAGCAAGAATCTCTCAAGTGTGAATGCACAAATGAATTGAAAGTGACCCTTCTTGGCTTATTTAAGCTAGAAAATAAGGGCTTTTTGCCATAATTTCACCTTGTCAAAGCTAGGGTTTATCATCATTTTCACCAAATTTTCCAATCTACACCTAATTTTGCATCGTTTTTGCATTTTTGGCATAATTCTTGCATCCTTGAGCCTTTCTGGACCCTCAAAGGTAGCTTTTAACCTTTATCGAAGAAATCAACCCAACATTCAAAATTTCGGCCCGATTTCTCGAGGGGGTAGGGAATCAACTTTATCCTTCAGTAGTGGGGCATCTAAAAAAATAGAATTTTTTTTATTTTTTATTTAAGTAGTAGTTTTAATTCATAGAGCGTTATTCTTTGAACCGAAGCAGTATGTACCTCGCTTCAAAGAGGGGCAAAATGTAGACACTAAAAAATGTCTTGAATGATCTCATACACTCAAAATAGATTTACTAATATCATTTCCTCTTTAAACCCATCCTCTTTTCACTTAATTAATTAAATTAACCTAGCTAATTTAATTAATGACATCATTTTCATCCATTAACCTAATTCATCAAAATTGGGTTAATTCATCCCCCTTCATGCTAACATTTCATCCTATTAAATTAAATAAATCAAAACATTTAATTTAATTCCCTAAGTAATCTTATTTAATTAAATAACCCTAAGTTATTTAATTTAATATCATTTCACCTCTCTCCCCCTATTTATTAAATTATTTAATAAATATCACTTTATTCCTCCAAATCTCCTAAATGCATGATTAAACCTTTCTTAATTAGCAATTAAACTAATTTTCCTCTAAAAGGGAAATTCCCATGGAATATTCCATATCTCCTTTTTTGCACAATTAAAGTTTTCTTTTAATTTGAAAAACGCCTTTTTCCTCACCCAAATGAATATTCCAAAAGAATATTCTTATTCCTCCATCATTTGAAAATGAGATATTTTCATTTGGCTTCTTAAGCAAGTTTTAACCTTTAACCTTTGACCTATGTGAGTAGGTCAAAAGTATCTTTTTTTGGAGAAAATGTGAACCCTTGATTAAATCCCATCATGCATTCTCATCAATTGATGAGAATCCATGATCCATGCCTCTCATCTCCTTCATATTTGATTGTTGATTAATCTTTTCAATCTCAACCCTTCATTCCTCATTTTCTCTCCCATAAATAGGTCACTATTTGGAGACAAATGGATCCATATTTTTCAAAGAAAATTCATGTTGTTGAATTCATATACATTCACACTCATATTTCACTCACTTTTAGCTTAATTTTAGCTTAAAGCATCTATTAATGGATTCCATTCATCTATCTTAGCTTGTATATGAATTAGGGTTTCCATCTTTTAGCTTAGAATTAGCTAAGATTCACTTAGCAATTCCATGATTAGTTCATTTTTAGCATAAAATCATGTTAACTTAGCTTGCATCATGTTAAATTTAGCATAAACTAGGTTTTCATCAATTTATCACAATGGTTTCATCGATTCTCTTCCATAGAATCGACTGAAATAGGCTCACTAATCACGGGATTGGGAAAGGGTCATTGTTTCACATCAAAACGACACCTATTCCAAAACAAGATAAGTTTCAAATGGGTTAGAGTAGGAATTTAACTATTTTATAGTTTGTAACTTTCAGTTTGTACAAATGCTTAGTTTAATCTTTTCAATTTGAATGATCTTGTTTGGTAGATGCAGTTTATTTGGGTAAATTATGCTTCAATTCATCATGGATTAAGCGTAATCAACCCACACTAAAAATCCTTGTCTCACAATAGCCTTTTTCCACAACTGTCAATGTGGTAACCAAATTGTGCTAATAGGGACTACTCACCACGTTGAATGGAATGTTATTAAAATACCAAAATTTTGCACATGTCATGTCGCATGTTGAGGCACCTCTTTATTCCACCCTATAGCCTCCAATGATTGTTGCACTCTTGGTGTGTTTCTTGGCATCCTATGTGGTGTGTATGAAGATGTAGGTAGTGGTGGCACTCTACTCAACTAGAGGAAGTGGGGCATTTAGAGGTCGATGTGCCATGGGCATGAATGTGTGGACCACAAAGAGAGCCCACAATCCTAGTAATTTTATCCTTATCTAATTGAGACTCTATCTCCACTTTCTCATGACCATGTCCACTAGTTGTGCTTGTTGTTATGGCTACCTTTGTCCTCTCCCTTTGCAATTTGTTTTCTTTGGCAGCCATAAGGAGGGCATTCATCTCTCTTCTTATCTCTTCTATGTCCTTAGGAAAATCCTTGGAATCATGATGAGTAATGCCTGCAAGATGGTATTTGAGGTAATTTATGCCTTCAAAATGTACCTTCTTACATTCAGCGTAAACAACTAATCCACGTGCCAGTCCTCTCATGGCATACTTTTATGTAGGGTCTCTAACTCCTAGAGGACGAGTTCTTGGAACCCAAGATGGAATATGCACTGATGGGGCAAAGCCAGAGGTTGAACCTAAAGTAGAAGCCATTATACTAGTGCGTATTTAACCTACACATACAAAAAAATGCATAACATATTAGATTTTTAATACAATTTTTAAAACAACCTATATTATACACAAAATGATAAATCATTAAAATATCTCTCTAAATTTGATTTTAATTGATACAAATGTGTTTAAATGATTAAATCAGTAAATAAATTAACATTAGTTTCAAACAAAAAAGATTAAATTCAAAAAATTGACCTTGGTTTGAAAAACTCAAAAAATGACAAAAATAATGCAAAAAAAAAAAAAATCAACATGAATCTTGTTTTTTGGAATCTGAATGCAAAAATATTGCTTCTATTTGCTTTATGAAGTTTTCTTTTTCAATTTGGAATCAATATTTTGCAAAAATAATGAAAGAAAATGATTAAACAAAAAGAAAGGAAAACCAAAAACCTACCTGAGATTCAAAATTTCCTTCAAAATCTGCAAAAAAAACTGTTTAAATTCTCTCTCTTTGATGGAAAAATGTTGCAAATGGTGCCCTCATGCTTTGGGAGGGTTGTTTTGCTCTAAGAACCAAAAAATATCTATTTTTTCATTATGAAATGGAGTTGCTTGACGTGGACTGTATTTGTTGATCATGCCGAGTTTTTGAGTTGGACTTAGCAAGTTTTTGCAAAAAATCACATGTTTTTTCAAAAAATTGGAAAAAAAAACTCAGTGAGAAAAAGTCAATAAGACTTGGGGGAAAAAAAATTCACGAGTTTTGGAAGAATCATTGAGTTTTCAGCAAGTCTTCCAACTATGAAAATTATAATGGAAAGACATATTTATAGCCATGATAGTCATAGAGGATTGTAATCATATGGTATGGAAAGTAGTGACAGAGCATCTCAAGACATGATAGAGAAAAGATGAAGGTTATGGCCTGTTGAAGAGGTATAAAGGGTGATAGGAGATACATAATAATAGGGTAATAGGATAGTCATTTTGAAGACTGCACTCTACAGATGAAAAGGTCTCATCAACAAAGTGCATGAAGACTTTCTAATAGATTGTCCACCGTGAAGAATTTATAAGAGGTTGTGCAGTGAATGAAGAACTTTTAAAAAGTATTCCACCATGAAAATGATAGGGATAGTGAGAGATGCATTGGACAGTCATAATCATCACAAGGTCCATAATACAGTCTAGAAAAGTGAGTCTGATTTAAAAGACATGCAAATAGAAGAAAATAAAAAAAGAGTAGCCAAAAGAATGTATGGCAATCTAAACAAGAAATCATTGCCACTGTCAACAAGTTTGAATACTAGAAACAAACTGAGTTCTCATGATTCTTTGCTTAGCAGTTGTAATAAGATTTTGGAATATACCATTATTGGTAATGCTTATGGTATTGTTATCATCACTGTTATATTTGTGGCAACTCTCCTTGTGAATCTTGTTGCAATCATTGTGTGGCAAAAGAATGTTATATTGGTTATGGGTTTTCTTCTAACTTTTAGATCCATTGAATGAGTCTAATCATCAGCCTCTTTTGCAAAAGTAATTCAGGGAGGTTGGGATCCTCTTACTTTGACAATAGTACAATAGATATAAGGGATGAAAGTCACTAAATAGAGAGGATGGTCTGAAGCACAATCCTCATATATATTGTGTTTGGAGAATATGGTAAGTGATACTATCCATTAAATTATTTTGAATGAAGAAACAAGGAATTTTAAGCCAAGCAACCTACAATGCACTCATGTTAAAGATAGAAACATAGAAAACTTCCTATGATGCTTTTGAGATGGACCTTTTGAAATTTTTGAAGCCATGAAAGGATGGATATAGCATGTCCATAGAGATAAAAGCATAAAAAAGGAAATGCAAAATATGGAAAGGTTTGATCTCAATTCCTACATAAACAATTTAAGATGAAAGGTATGAAACAACTCTAACAAATTGTGGCTTGAATAGTTTCAGTGTGCAACCAAGTTAGGGAAAAGCGACGTTGAGATGTTGCTTGTAGATCTTGAGGACTCACTTAGTTTGAAACTTTTGAGGGAATTTATGAGTTTTTTAAGGGACTTGGTTGATAGATAAGATCAAAGCAAGAAGTTTTATTCACTTAAACACCCTTTTGGAGCATTTTAAAGGGCTGCAAAGTATGGGTAGCTATTTTGGACACCCAAGAAGTTTGACCTAGAAAGCTAATGCAACACTTGTATTTCTCTCCTCAACACATGTTCCTCATCTCTAGTAATTTTTTTAGCAAATTATAAGCAATCTTAAGGGTAGATTTCAGTCAGTTCTTACTCT
Source organism: Sequoia sempervirens (assembly GCA_007258455.2). Classification (NCBI taxonomy): domain Eukaryota; kingdom Viridiplantae; phylum Streptophyta; class Pinopsida; order Cupressales; family Cupressaceae; genus Sequoia; species Sequoia sempervirens. Next base: position 785,256,426 of record VDFB02193867.1, on the reverse strand, counting down.
CTTAGCATTGTATTTTAACTTGTTTTCAAAGTTCTTTCAAGCTGGAGTAGTTTTGTAACTCCATTTTCAAGCATGTACAATAGTGTGTAACACTTTCTTGATCAATAAAGATTAGCTATTTTACCTTCTAATTGTTGTTTATTGTGCAAGTCTCTTTAGTTGATGTAATCTTGTGGTGATATCTTTTATCTTTGATTATTATCCTATTTTGCTCACCTTTATGTAGAAAGTATTCATTTTTATAGGTCATAACTTGTGTTAACCAATCAAGAATAGAGTTTAAGTTGTGATAGCACTCATAGCTCCTTCTAAACACTATCTTAAAACACACCAAACCTTGCTATGAAACACTTTTGCAAATACATACAAAATATTGAGTTGTGTATGTGTTGGGTTTAAATTGTTGATCATTTTGTGTTTCCAAACAATGGTATAGGTCTTGAAATCATTTTGGTGCATCACCTTATTAGTTTTAGGTTTCATTTTCACCCTTTTCTTAACATGTTGTAGTAGGATAGGTTAATTAGGTGAAGTATCAAAGGGAACCAACCCTCTCTAGAGGTTGATCTCCACAATTTGAGCCCAAACTTAGGGAGATCATCCCATGTTTCAGAAGTTGGATAAGTGATTCTATTAGCTCATAAAGGGTGCACACTTTAGTGACAAAAATTATCATAATGCCTAATTCCCTATTATGTCTTTTGGCCCATCTCAATATTGGTATTGAATATGTATGGCATTATATTCTAATTTTTTAATCTTTGGGATTTGTAGTTCCTTATTGTAAGGAGCTAATGTAGCCTTTTTCTTTGTTTCTTGGGATATATTCCTTTGGGAGGATCTCATGTGGCCACGTTGGTGCTCAAAATCCTTTGATTTTTTATCTTAAAATATTTCATAATAGCTCACAGATCAATGAATTTATGGACTGTTGGGTATGAAGTTGAGTAGGCTTTCCTAAGCCTTAGATCATTTTTATTTTTTGTCTGTTTCATGGTATCAAACTTTCTAAGAATTATACTATCAAAGTGTTGGCAGTATTGTACTTAAGATAACTCCAATACCAAAGTGTTAGGATATTAGACTTTAGAGGACTATGATACTAGTGTGTTGTGTATCAGACTTTGAGAGAAGTCAAATACCAAGTTATTTATATTGAACTTTAGTGAGGTTCAATACTAGGTTGTCAATCCTAGGAGAATGTTCATACAATATTGGACTTTGGGAAAGTCTAATACAGTATAAGAATCATGAGCATCTTAATACCTTATCATCATGAGTTTTGGGTGACCCCCAATAAAAAAGGATAGAGTTTGTTAGTTGGATTTTCTATTAGTCATTTTCTAATTGGATTTAGACGTTGGTTGGGAAGAGATGATTGCAAGATGTTCTAATTTTATGGGGGACTCTAACTCTCCCCCATTCTTCATTTTTTATGTGGACCATGGTGTTTTGTCCCATGGTATTTTTAATTCTTCTACTTGTTTTACTATGAATGGTGCATTAGTGTGCGCATCAACTATGTAATCACATGTTGTTATGACACCTTGAGCATGTATTAGTGTTGTGTGGCTTAGTTAATTCCACTTTTCTATTATACATTTTTTTTTTTGTTTTTGGTGTACATCCTTTATGTCCTAGGTGTGTGGATTGGAGCATTACAAATATTAAAACTTCTCTTCACACCAAAAAAAATTGATGATGAAACCCTAAGTGTGTAGGAGAAAAATACATCTTAAAAAATGTAAGGCTTTGGATTTAATTTTCATATTCAAATAGGAGTTTTAAATGCAATAAAAATTTGAGGTACTTCAAAAATAAATTTAATACATAACAACCAATTTGTAAAAAGTGGTAGAAATGAGTAGAATGACAATTTAGAACAATGCCACTAGTATAAAGATGCTTAAATAAAGCCTTGGACATTAGGCCTTGATTAGATAGGTTGTTCTTAGTGCTAGGAATTGAAACTAAAGAAATATGCAAGAGAAGACCTGGGTGGTAGATGACACAAAATTTATTAAGAAATACCTAGACTTATTAAAAGAAGAATGGGAGGCCACTTTCTCATTTGAACCTCCTCTAATCCTTTTCTCTCTATTGTTTGGTTGTTGCCCCTCTACTAAATTGGTGTTATGTTCTATTGTTCTTGTTGATTTGGTTGAGACCTCTCTCAAAACATATCTTGCTTACTCTACACTATTGTTCAATTGATGTGTTTCTATTGTATCATTATCCCTTAAATTATTATTGTAAAAGGGATCAAAACCACCTTTTGTCTCTAATAGAAAATAATTTCTTAGTTATTGGATGAAATTGAAATAATCCTTGGGAATATTAAATACATATTCTTTTGCTTTCAATCCATGCCTTTCCTAAACTTTAACTTCCTCCTTCATTAGGAATTTATTGTGACATATACCTATGATCACCATTTCTTGAAAGGAGAGATAATATTTTCAATAGGAAAGGATCTATTTGAGTGATAAGCTTTTTGTTGTATTAATTATAGTTTAATAACAAATACGTATATATGTCTGCGTAGTAGCCCCTTTTTTGGGTAGCTTATAGTTGAGTTACATGCTATAATTCATAGAATATCATGTATGATAATGAGAGTAGTAGCACCTATAATTAGTCTATAAAAAATGCACATTTGCAAATTTTCCTATACATAGTCATATATACCATTATGTATACAAAAAACCACAACTGGTGATTATACAAAAGGATGACAGTTATGTTGTTTTGACTCACAACATGCCCCAAGACTAAAAAGACTTGGGGAACCAAGTGAAAAATATAACTCTTATGGCAAGAGCTAGCTAATTGGAAGATCACTAGAAGTGAAGAAAGGAAGAGAAATCTTTGATAATAAGAAAGTACTTCATATTGTAAGTGTTTCGTGCACTAGATACTGGGTACCGGAAACATAGAAAAGGCGAAACGTAATGTGAAGTTCAAGTGAAAGACTCCAGTCTAATATGAAGAAGTTTGATATGAAGCTTTCTGGTAAGAGGGAGTCTAGTTTAGTGGAGTTCCAATATAACTGAGGTCCGATAAAGTAAGTGGGTAAAGCTAAATACTAGGTATCGGGTACCAAGTTGAAATGTGAAATAAAATGTGAAATTTTAAATTTGTCTAATGATCCCGATGATCCAGTATATGTATGAGGATTCATGATATTATTTTAAAAGGCGTGTTAATTATGGGATTTTTGTACTAACATTTGAATAATGGTTTTATTTACATGAGATGTTATAATGTTTTTTTTTTTAAAGGGATTTAATATATCGAATTTGTGATTGTAGGAGATATTGATTGTGATGCAAAGTTCGGGTATGGATGGTCAGGAAAAATTGAATCATGGAAGGAACAATTTTCAGTCTGGTTTGATCACTCTGGGAGGTAATAATGCAGATGACTTTGAGTCCACTGGAATGTTGGAGATCTTGGTATTTCACATGTGGTGGTAGCAAATGCTAATTTTTGGGAGAGCCCATTGCCAAGAGTGATAGAACTAGAGCCAAGCGAAGTGTAGGGGGCAAAAATTCCACCTTATCATTCTGAATATACGGGAAGCTCCTACATATTATCATGATTTGAAGTATAATCCTGACAAAGATGAAAAAGTAGAACTCGAAGAGCTTCAATGAGTAATTGGAGTTGACTTCCATTGACTTCAATTGCAATTATCCTATTGGTCACAATATTCCATGTGCCTTGATGAGATTGGTCCCTTAGATTTCCTCTCATGTGTTTGTCTTATCCTATCTAAGCCTTGTGTTCTATAAAAGGCTATAGGATGCTTCATTTTTATTTAAGTTTGGAATTTGTGGATGTCAAAAGAGCACAATTTTTTTTTTTAAGTTTTGTTCTTTTTTTCTTGTTTTCTAAACCATTCCAGCGTAAAAATTTGTATGCATGTAGACATTAATTGATATCAGAGCTTTATGGATATCTACCTATCTTAGTATCTTTTGTAGTTGGTTTTGTATGTTCGGTCGAACAATATTGTATGCTGTGTCATTTAAGGGTGCATACAGAACCAACTCTGTGTCCATAAATGAAACCCTCTCTTTAAAAGCTTGCATTGTTTTATATGTAGTTGTGAAGCAATATGGTGAAGTATAAAGTAGTTTGCTTTGTTTTGATTAATTCTTTGGGGCATCCATGGAGAATAACTGGGAGAAACTTTTATTTTCAATATTTTTTTATACTTTGTTTTAGAATAGATGTTTAATATTTCAAAATGTTCCAAATTTGAAATGAATGAAAGGAATTTTATTGAAAATATTTTTCTTTCCATAAATTTTTTGAATTCTTAATGCTAAATTTACTTAAGTGATAGCAAAGAATTTGTGACATTCATGAAATGTTATGGAAAATCTTTTGGTTTCATGATGTTTGAGCTTATCATATCGATTTAGAATGTTTATCTAAAATGTTCAAAGACCAACCATAGTCTCTTTGAGATTAACAACAATATCACATCATTATCTGAGAGCAACCCTATTGCAACCATGACCTGGTTATCGTAGACTTGGGATTGAACGAAAGCCAATCTTTTTCTTGTAATGCAGAATTTCCCCTTAGGTTGTCTTTGTTCCATATCTTTCAAGAAGGATAGGCTCTTCACGGTCTTGTCTATGGAGATTTTATTCAACATACTTTTTGTGAGTAAAATTGTCATCAATAGGAGCTGGCGCTAGAAGGAGGGAATTTCTTTGATATTTTAGGTTTCATCATTTGGAATTGGAGAATTATGCTTTGAAATGTTAATTCTAAGTTTGGCAAGAAGCTTGTAAATGGGAAATTGAATGCAAGTCAGTTTTCATTATGGAAGTTGGAAAACTTTGTAAAATATTTAATTAGGAATTGCATCCTTTGAGTTTGTTTTCTTTTGGGAGAGTCACCGAGTGTATAATCCATGATACAACTAATCACAGTGAACTTGAGTGTGATTTTTTTTTAACTAGGGTAAGTTTGGCCATAAGTGGAGCAATTTCATTAACATAAGAGGTTTTAAATACTAAAAGAAAGGTATTTTTAATGAGATAAAAAAATTTCCCTAGTGGAGTTGGAAATATTAAAAAATTAACCAATAAACCAAAACAGTTAGAAAACTGTGATTATTATAAAGAAAATTCTAACGCTTTGTAGGGAAATAGGCGAGAATGTTGAGATGCAAAGATATTTCATCACAAACAAGGGAACAACATTGATGAATCATCATTCCCTATATATGTGGAAAACATGTATAAAGAGATGAAGTAGGAAAATTGAGTAGGAAATATGTGTATTGTGCTTCAAGCTAGGAATTCACCAGCTATGAAAAGATATTTTCTTGATTTTATACAAGATACAGAATATCAATTTTTTACTTTATCTCTCTCTGATAGTGATATATCTTGGTCTAACAAAATGCAAAGTGAAGACAAGGTCGAAGATATGAAGATTTTCATAAGAGAAGGAAGCAGAGAAATAAACACAGTCATTCATGGAAACGGACCAGGGCTGGGAGAAGGTATAATATTGCTACATCAGATAGAATGTGTGGAATTGGTCTCTAATGAGATCGTTTTCGTACATTTGAGCCAAAGTTTGGGTAAGTACACTTTTGAATTTGTGATATTTAAATGTAGAAAATTTGAGATATTCCATTGCTACAATGGAATATTGAAAATTTTGATAAGAGAATTTAAAGACAAATTTGTTGTAATTCACACTAAAATTGTAAAGGAAATAGCTATAGAAATTGAAATAAATTAATTATTAGAGTTAATATTTTGTTGTGTTAGAGTTAGGGTAGTTAGTTTAGTTTAGTTTTTTAATCTTTTTGAGGGTTTTCTTTGTGCTTGTTTTGTTCTCTTGCTTCATTAGCTCTTTTTCTTTTGCCTAACCTCTACATTAGAAAATCTTGCTTAAATTTATCTTATGCATGAGAGTGAAATTCAAACATTTTGCAAAATTGAACTAAAAAAGATAATTAACAAAGCCATTCACAATAAAACATGCTTTTAAAATATACCAATATATATGTGTGTGTGTGTGTATCACATATATACATCAAATATCAAAATCCTTGTTCAAAAAATAAATAAATAAAAAGATTCAAAAGGCGAGTGAGAAAAGTTGTGGATGATAGTAGTCATTCAGTCGATCTAGGACGCCTCTTCTATCAGGGCCAAATACCCTATGTAGGTGAGTTCCTAGTGAGTTTCAAAGTCTTGAATATGGAGATCAGTAAGAAAGAGCCAAAGTGGAACCACTTCCCCATGTTCCAGGAAACAAGGAATATCATCCATGGAGGGAATCCTAATGGTCATATGTGCAAGAACTAAGATGGTATCTAGATTCTCAAAGAATTTGGGCTTCACTATTAATTTGGCAGCAGCACAAACGTCTTCAACAGGTAGCCCAATGTCTATAAGTGACACTACAAAGTGAGAAGCTATGTTAGAGTAAAAATGATAGTAGCAGTTGGACACAACATATCTTTCCCCAAGGACTAAGTGCATAAATTTGGCACAGTGAAATTGGAAGTCCTAAAGATGAAGACTTTTTCAAGCCTTTGTGGTGTGATGCTTCCTAAGAAAATGTTTTTTCTATGAGAACGACCTAAGAAAATTGGAGTATCTATGGATAAGAAGCAAATGCAAAGACAGAACAGAGCAAATTTACATAAAATAAAAATAAAATAAAAAAGAGAAAGAAAAGAGAAGTGTGGAGAATTTGAGAAGAAATGCATAAATTTATAGAGAGTCGTAAGCAAAGTTGTGGTACATAGTTTCCTTGAGTAATTGCTTTTTCTTTGGGAAATCGTATGCAAGGTGGCAACTAAACAATAATCTTCAAGATTAAAGGTTAAATCAAATTAATTCTTTACACATATCTGGTGAAATTGCTTCAAATTTGAGTAGTACGGAGATTACGAATCAAGCAAGTTGAAGATTTCAAAGTTAATAGTAGTCATTTCAAATTGTTTAAAAGAGTCGTATTAATTATGGAGGTGTTATGTGCATGGGATACACGAAAAATGAAGCCAACAAGGTAGTACACATCATCACCCAAGTTAGTTGAAGAGATAATACATGTTGAGTAAGGAGTGTGAATTTAATGCAAAATAGTGTGATCATGTTTCAAGGTAATCATGACATTTTGATCTATTAATGAAGTGCAGTGCCATCAAGTTGAGATAGCAAAAAATTTAGTAGTTTCCATAAAATTTAATCGAAAAGGTGGTAACTAATGTTTCTAAATTTAGATTTAAATTTGGTGATTAAGTTGTCTATTGCTAAATTTTAATTTATACATTTTTTTTAACATATAGCATGCTACAGTTAGCTAGGATTTGGCATAAATTAGTGAAATTTAGCTAGAAACACACACCTACAGGGAATCATTAAATAAGTTTTTGGGAAGTAGTGAATTGATGAAGGGATTTATATTGAATGAAAAATCAAAAAGTAACCTTCGCTACCACTATAATTCCCAACCTAATAGTGGTGCTTCAATGCTTGCAAGTTGATAAAAGAGCTATTATTGCAATATCAAAAGTGAAAAATGAGTTATCATTGCTATATCAAATATATATATCAACTCATTAGGCTATCCAAATAAATTCTACCGAGGCTATGGAAGCCTGACTGACAATAGAGCTATGTTTGGGGGAATTACAAAGATAACCTTGTTAGGGCTATGGATGCTTGAATAGCAACAAGGCTCTATCCTTGGTTGGATTTGGAGGATTACAATATTATGTAGTCCAATGTTAATGAATTGATTATTTTTACTAAATTCTAAAAACTGGAATTAATCAAAGCACACACAGATGTTTCTGATGGAGTTTTACTTTTTAATGCCAAAATCTAGGTAAAGGTAGAAATTTATTGTTTTAAAATATGTATAAGTTCTAATTTACAATTGGTGATTTAATTTCAAGTTTGATTTAAATTTGGTTTTATTGGTTGCAAGTTGTGTGGTCTCACAACATGCCCCAAGACTAAAAAGACTTGGGGACCCAAGTGAAAAATATAACTCTAATGGCAGGAGCTAGCTAATTGGAAGATCACTGAAAGTGAAGAAAGGAAGAGAAATCTTTGATAATAAGAAAGTACTTTGTATTGTAAGTGTTTCGTGCACCAGATAATGGGTACTAGAAACACAGAAAAGGTGAAAGGTAATGTGAAGTTCAAGCAAAAGACTTTTGTTTGGTATGAAGCAGTCTGATATGAAGCTTTCTAGTAAGAGGAAGTCTGGTATAGTGGAGTTTCAGTATAACTGAGGTTTGGGAAAGTAAGTGGGTAAAGTTGAATACTGAGTACCGGGTACTAGGTTGAAATGTGAAATAAAATGTGAAATTTTAAATTTGTCTAATGATACCGGTGATCCATTATATGTATGAGGATTCATGATATGCTTTTAAAAGGCGTGTTAATTATATGATTTTTATACTAACATTTGAATAATGGTTTTATTTACATGAGATGTTATAATGTTTTTTTTTAAAGGGGATTTAATATATGAAATTTATGATTTTAGGAGATATCGATTGTGATGCAAAGTTTGGGTATGGACGGTCAAACAAACTTGAATCATGGAAGGAATAATTTTCAGTCTAGTTCGATCACTCTGGGACGTGATAATGCAGATGGCTTTGAGTCCACTAAAATGCTAGGGATCTTGGTATTTCACATGCGGTGGGAAACAAATGCCAATTTTTGGGAGAACCCATTTCTGAGAGTGACAAAAATAGAACCAAGCAAAGTGTAGGGGGAAAAAATTCCACCTTATCATTTTGAATATATGGGAAGCCCCTACATATTATCATGATTTGAAGTATAATCCTTACAAAGATGAAAAATTAGAACCCAAAGAGCTTCAACAAGTAATTGGAGTTGACTTCCATGGACTTCAATTGCAATTCTCCTATTGGTCACAATATTCCATGTGCCTTAATGAGATTAGTCCCTTAGATTTCCTCCCATGTGTTTGTCTTATCCTATATGAGCCTTGTGTTCTATAAAATGCCAAAGGATGCTTCATTTTTATTTAAGTTTGGAATTTGTGGATGTTGGAGGAGCATAATTTTTTTTTTAAGTTTTGTTCCTTTTTCCTATTTTATAAACCATTCCATTGTAAAACTTTGTATGCATGTAGACATTAATTGATATCAGAGCTTTATGGATAGCTACCTATCTCAGTATATTTTGTAGCTAGTTTTGTATGTTCAGTCGAACAAGACTATATGTTGTACCATTTAAGGGTGCATACAAAACCTACTTGGTGTCCATTAAAAAAACCCTCTCTTTAAAAGCTTGCACCATTTTATATGTAGTTTTGAAGCAATTTGTTGAAGTATAAAGTGGTTTGCTCTATTTTGATTAATTATTTGGGACATGCATGGAGAATAACTAGGAGAAACTTTTATTTTGCAGTATTTTTTTATACTTTGTTTTAGAGTAGATGTTTTATATTTGAAAATGTTCCAAAATTTAAATGAATGAAAGGAATTTTGTTGAAAATATTTTGCTTTCCATAAATTTGTTAAATGCTTAATGCTAAATTTACTTAAGTGATAGCAAAGAGTTCGTGATATTCATGAAATGTTATGGAAAATCTTTTGGTTTCATGATGTTCAAGCTTATCATATTGATTCAGAATGTTTATCTAAAATGTTCAAAGACCAAACATAGTCCCTTTGAGATTAACAACAATATCACATCATTACCCGAGAGCAACCCTAGTGCAACCATGGCCTGGTTATCAAAGACTTGGGATTGAATGAAAGCCAATCTTTGTCCTGTACTGTAGAATTTCCCCTTAGGTTGTCTTTGCTCCATATCTTTCAAGAAGGATAGCCTCTTCACAGTATTGTCTATGGAGATTTTATTTGACCTATTTTTTTTGAATAAAATCATCGTCAACAGGTTAGAAAGTGGTTGATTATTGATTATTGTCAGCCCCACTAGTGTCTTTGGCATTGTCTTGGATATTTTCATTACCCAACATCTGCTCATTTGACATGAATTCCTCAGTGGCCTTGAGGGTCTGTTTGTTGTGGATTCCATTGCCTCCCTAGAACAATAGCTTCATTAATTGCCATTTGGAGCTCGCCAAATTCCCTCTTAAATATTTCAACTTCAACCTTGTGAAGGTGACAAGCATGGCCACACCTTATTTCCTCCCTATTAATGGTTACTATACCTTCCCTTATGAGTCTCATGAGTTTCACCATTGAAATTTCTAGGTGGATTGAGACTTGCATAGTAGCATTAAGAAAGGTGAGCCTTTTATAAGACTTAGTAGGTGCCCTCTTGTTTCCCTTAAATTTATCATCATTTCTCGCTTTCTAATTGTGCCACATGATCTCATTAGATAAAAAAATTCCATAGTAATTTACAATCATTACTAATTTTCATATTAGGAAATAAGACATTTTTCCAATTAATTTTACCATGATAATCCTAGATTCTAAAACCACGACAAAAAATCCTCCAAATTTCTTGCACATAAAAACAATAAAAAGAATGTGTTTAATAGATTCGGTTGTCTTGCATATACTAAATATATCCACATGAGCATGGTTAATTTTGAAAGGTATTCTTTGCATTAAGTCCAACCATCTGAAACAAGTTGTTTTGGGCTCCATAGAATAGTGCCAAACAAGAGAGAAATCTAAGTCAATCTTTATTATTTAATTTTAAATTCACACCCATATTCACATGATCAATAATAGAAACATTATTAAAAAAATCATTATAAATTGTTTTAGCTTTAACATTAGCCACATCAGAGCCATCTCTCCAAACAATATTACTGATGTGTTCAATCACCTCTTCCCCATTCCCGGGAAAGCATGCATCCTTGCAAGCCTCCAAGAAGGTAGAGTAAGTTCTAAGCTTCAAGTTAGGTAAATAATACTCATCCCATAAATTATCCCAACTTTTCATCTCCCCATTGATTAAGATATCTTCAAACCTCTTTATGCCTTTATAGTTCCATTTTTTTGCAAAGAAGCCCTACCACAAGGTGATGGCTTTATTGTTGTGCTCCAAATTCCACCAAATGGAGCTATTCAATTGACATTTAAAATTATTTTTAAGTTACACAATTATTTTTGAATTGAGCATTATGCATGGTTAGTTCCCAAGCTTTCCAAATACTCTTGAAATCTAAGGAATCGATCAAGATCATAGGGTGCTTGCTGAGGATGATGTCACTCAGAGGTAGTAGTTTCCAAGTTTTAGCCTATTTAGGAATAGCCAACTAGATATTATTTCTCACCAAAGCATTCCATGGTTCATTTCCCTCCAAATATTTTAGGATCCATTTCACTGCCAGGGAAATCCCTTATATTTTTAAGTCCTTCAACCCAATACCACCTTGTGCCTTTCTCAAAAAACACCACTCCCACTTTACCGCATGCCTTTTCCTCTTTCCTTTCCCATCTAACCATAGGAAACATCTTATTGTCTTTTGAATTTCATTGATTTGATAACTATTGAAAAACTAGATAGAGGAAAAATAGATGTTGTAGGAGGATAAGATCTTATGGCACACTTGGATTCTACCTACCAAGGAAAGATATTGCCTATTCCATCCTTCCAGTTTCTTTTCAATCTTAGTCCTTATCCAGATCCACATCTGTTTGAGTTTTGGGTTGAAAATAAAGGGAATTCCCAAGTACCTTACTAGCTTATTGGTACCCCCCACTGAAACCCATAACTATCTAGCCATTTTAGAGGTTCTTTCTTCCACCCAAGAAAGGCCAAATTTACTTTGTATAGACTTGCCCCTAATGCTTGAAAGAACATGTCAAGTTTCTTCATCACAGATTCCAAGTTATCTTGTTCAAGTTCCACAAATATGGAATATCATCAACAAATTTCACATTAATTAACTCATTTTGATTAGGAAGACCTATCCCTTTTATCTTGGGGGAGAACATGTGGTCTCTTAGTAGGTAAAAGAGAGCATCTGAGGCTATGAAAAATAGACAAGGAGCCAAGGGGTATCCTTGGTGAATGGATCTCTCCAAGATAATTTCCTCTGTTAGGACTCCATTTACATCTACTTGTTCTTAGGCATCCTTTAGAAGGGTATCAATCATGCCACAAAATTTTCCAAAGAATCCAAAAGCTTGAAGGACGATCCTTAGGAAGACCCATTCCACCCGATCATAGGCTTTTTCAAAATCCAATAGGAGCATTGTTGCATTTTGATTAGAGTGCTTGGACCATTCCAACACCTCCCAACTTGTTAATAGATTTTCCATAATATACCTGCCTTTTATAAACCCAGTTTGAGTATTGTTGATAAATCAAGGAAGGATATTTGTCAACCTTAGGGTGATTATCTTTGATAGGATTTTGTAAGATACGCTCAACAACATTATCAGTCTCCAATTTTTCACTAAAGTCTTGTCCCCACCCTTGGGTGGGAGCTTGATTATTCCTTTAGTTATGTTCTTTCCCAATGACCCATTTTCTAAGGCCTCTTTGTATACTTGAAGAAGATCATCTGAGACCCAATCTAAGAACCTCTTATAAAAATCCACCGACAGTCCATCCAACCTAGGGTATTTTTCATTGTTCATAGATGTTATAGATTTATTTATCTCATACTTGAATATATCTACATCTAGCTTGGTGAAGTCTACCCCACTGATTTTGATTGGGATGAGTTTTTTGATGAGTGCCCTCGCTCTCCTACCTTCCTCACTTCCTCCTTCAAAGATGAACAGTTCCTTGAAGAAGGTTTTGAATTGTTCTAGGACCTCCTCCTATGAGGAGAGCAACTTTAAACCATCCCAGATGTGACCAACCTGATCCTTAACCCTCTTCTGATTTAGGTAGTTGAAGAAGAACTTCAACCCCTTATCATTACAACTGAGCTAGTTTAGCTTTTTTTTCCCCCTTTACCTTATGATCTTGCAGACTCCTTAGGATATCCTTATCCATGACTAACATTTCACACAACCCTTCATCACTTGTATTTCCTTGTATTTTTGCTTATGCTCTGAACAACTAGTCTTAGAGAGAACTTTTTTTTTCCCTATTATCTAGGGATCTCTTTTTTCCAATCTCTTGAAAGAATTCCCTCCAACCATTTACATTAGCATCCCATCTCCCAATGGTAGTTTCATCCTTCATCATCTATTTATTTATTTCTCTGAGAGAAGCAATAACATCCCAACAGTCAGTGTCTTCCAATAGGTGAGTATTGAGGATAAAGCCATCCTTTTTCTTTGAACTCTCAGGGCTTCCCTAGCATAGTATGAGATTAGATTTGATAGGGTGATGGTCCAAGAAGGTGTAGGGATATACCTGTACCTTGACACCCTCCTTATTTGGGTAGAAGTTGAAAAAATATTTGTTAGCATATATTTTTTTCCAATCTCCAGTAAATCTCGATGCCCCCTCTTTGGGCATTACACTAAGTGAACCATACACCATTACACTCTTTCTTATTCCCTTCCATGAGGTCAGACAACCTTAGCTTTCTCTTGAGTCTTTTTCAAAAATGTTTTTCATTTCATTTCCATGCCATATCAATCTCACCCCACTTATCTTCTAAGTGTTCTACCATGTTGAAGTCCCCCCCAAGGATCCAGGGGATGTCATGAAGACCAGATAACCACTACCAAGTCCCAATCCTTTCCCTATAGTCATTGGGAGAATAGATAGATAAAACTCTAAACACCACACCCTCCCTTTCCACAATGACCTAGACTAACCTATTGTAGGGGGAGGTTACACTTCTAGTGACAAACTATGCCCACTAGCTAGACACTAGAGTTGCAGCCCCTCCCTTCTATTTTTCATGTGTTGTTGAGAAGAATTTTGAGCCATTCTACATAAATCTTAGATTTGTCTCTAGGGTAAACCATGTGGCTTTAGTTTCTTTAAAAATAACAAAATATGTTTTCTTCTTGAGATTTAAAAATATTCTTACAACATATTTCCTATTAGGTGACTCAAATCCCCTAACATTCCAAGAAATGCAATTAAGATTCATCTTCAACTATCATGGGAGTTCCCTCTTGTTCCCCTCTAAATTTCTCAAAGAATTTTGGGATTTTGTCAATAGTTTCCATTTTTTTTTCCATAGGAGTTTGGATTACTGTGCTAGTCTTTTTCCTTTTGGTTTTAGAGATTAAAACCTTCTTTCCACCTCCAGTGGGAATGCTATATTTTTGAGTTCTACCTGGACCCACCTTTGGCTTCAAGGGTTGGACACTTTGTCCCTCAACAACATCCTCCTCATTTTTGCACCCTATGGTCTTAGTTGGCTCCTTACTTCCTTTAGCTTTGGTAGTATTACTCTTATTAGCTTCCTTATGAGGAGTTCTTATAGTGTTATTTTCTTCATTAGCACTGGTTTCATCAATTTTCTCTTCACCTCCAACATCACCAAGGTGCCAAGGGAGACTATTAGACTCACCACTGTGGATCAGGATATGATTGCTAGTTTGAACTTGGACAACAAGGGATACCTCCTCTATCATGGCTGACCCACTCAATGCAACTCCTAGAGGGTTATTCAAATTAGACAAGTTTCCCTTCACTTGAGAATCACTCAGATTCCAGTGGAGGGAAGTTCTCATTGTGTTTAGATCCTGCAAGCCCACAAATTCTTGTGGGTTTGGGTTGGTAGAAACCTTAGGAACAAAATTTTCCTCAGCTTCCCTATCCAGGTCCAATGGGGCATCCTCTTCATTTAGGGCCAAGTTCTCAATAGTAACCTCATCCCCAATAATTTTTCTTTTCCCAAATAGAGTTAATTAAGTGGTCTATTAAACCGATAGGTAAAAAATTTATGGAAATTTTTATTTTCATACCTACTAGCTAGGTTATCTTGGATTCTTAGCCTAATTTTTTTCATGGCAAGCTACTAGGCATTTATCTTCTCAAATAGACCAAGGTCCTTTGCAATACATTGTACCAAAGACAAGCTTTCATGATGCTCTTCCCCAGTAAAGGCTAAGTTCTTGTTATTCTTCCCCTCTTGAGAGAGGACAAAAAAGGGGTTTTCCAATAGTAAAGCTAATGGGTTGTGACCAAGATAGTAGTCAAAACCTTGAACACTTTCTAGCTACCATACTTCTTCAACCCCAAAACTTTTAGGGGATAGAACCCCATATTCTCCAGGAGCCAAAGGTGAGTCCTCAGAAGAGAAGGAAACACAATAGAGCCACTAGGGTTCGGAATATCTTCCCCCATTGGTGTGAGATGTGGCTCCTCAATATCTGGGTGATCACTTGTCACATCTTGGTTTCAACAACCTTAGGGTTAGACTCATTTTTGGTCTCCGACAACCCATGGGGATAGGTATTTTTGGTATTTTTCTTGATAACTAGATAATTTTCCAAATATGACCTTCCCTGTGACAAAGATAGCAAGCATTTACCCCTCCCAACATTTCCAGACGACACACAAAATGGGAGTCATCTTCTTTTATAATAATTTTTTCATGGATTTCAACACCAAGGTTTAGATAAACCAACATACATGCATCCAAATGTGGCAACATGGTTTTTTCCTCATCTATTCACACCATGGCACCGATGGGAGCCAACATTTGTGGGATTATTCTCCAAAATTTTGGCTAGAGAATTTTAAGCACAACCCACCTAGGGTAGGACAAATCTAAGACTTCCTTAGCAATGGTTGTCGGGGACCAGGAAAGGGCTCTAAAAGCACAACCCCCTATATTCCAATAAGGTATTTCCAACACTTTTTCTTGCATAGCACTATTCACCAAGAAAATGATGAAGAGGCCATGCTAGATCATCCTACAAAACTTGACTTGGACTCCAAATTTTCTACCCTTGACCTTCACAAACCAAGAATCCAAAAACTTCCTAGCTGAAATTTTATTGGTATCAACAGCAACAAGAAAAATTACAGAATCCTTAAGCCTAGTTCTTTCACTAGTTATTACAAATTTCAAATTGGAATTAGGAGAAATGCATAAATCTTTAGGGTTGTAGGAGGTTGATTTACCTTCCTCTTCTCCATTTGCACCAAGATCTTCCATGAAGAATTTGGCACTTGCAAGAATCACTACACTGTTATCTGCTAAAGCATCCTTGAATGAATTTTGAGAATTATTCAAAGAAAAATGGATTTTACTACCCTCCCCACTTGGGTTAGGGTTGGGGGATCTGTACCTCCCTCCATAAATGGAGGGAGTAGCTGAGGCCACACACAACCCCAAAACCTAGAAGTAAGAATTTATAATGCCACAAACACACACATGCGAACCAATGACATAAAAGGAAAGGAAATAACAATAAATGAAAGGGAAGATGGATTACACGAGAGAAATAAACCTAGGTGGGGAAGCGCACAGTCTCCCCCATTGGAGAACGCCACATCTACACCTGTACACTGCCAAAAAATTTTGCCTACAACTTCAACCGCTCTCCCAAAAATTGTGATAGGAATTTCACTTTCCATACTCAAATATATAGACATATGTTATGCATGATCCTTCCTTCATTTCATTCATTGATTAGGAAACCCTATCTTCTCCTTCCATTTTCTTAACCATTATAATTTTTCAAATTATTCAAAACCATTTAAATTATCTTAAACATTTCTCCTCCATGAGTTTCTCAACCAAGGTTTTTGATTCTTCCTTTATGAAGCTATTAGACTAGCATGCAAGGGTTTCTTCACGGTGATTCCCTATAATACCCCTACCATGAGATTCAAATTTATCCCAAAAACCCACAATATTTTTTAAATCTTAATAATATAGAAGACTTAGCTAGATAAATGATAACTTTACTATTAATGTCATGCTAAACTCCTAAAAGAATGAAAACTTACTTTCATTTATTTTGATTTTTATGAAATAAAGGTTAGCAATAAGGATAAAATAGAGAAAGGAAACATAAAAAATAAAAATAAAAAATCTCACAAAAATAATTTTATTTAATAATGTAATATTTTATTCAATACATAGATATTCTTACAACAAATATCCAAGGTGCTATGTCTAGTTGAATCTCTAGAGTTTTAGATTTTGGTGGTGAATTCTTATGTATCATCTTGGTATCTTGTCTCTCTTTTTCACTTTTCATTTAAAACTTATACCAATAAAATTATGTCCTTGCATTGTGATCATGAACGCATGCATTAGAGTGATACATGGCAATTTTTTATAGGTATCAAGCTCTTACTCTACTAACATGTCACTAAGATGGGGTTAATAACTAGGGTTCACAAGGCTTGATTTGATTACAACATCTATGTCACCTTATTTAAAATTTATACTCCATCCAATACTTAAATTAAGTTTATGAAATAAGTCATGTAAATGGATATCAAAGGAGAATCCATCAAAAATCTAAAATGTGTTATAATAGTAATTCTAGATTTAGCTAATTTCAAGTTTAATAATATTTGATAACTTGATTAGCTCCATCACTTTATCAAACTCGAAGAAATTATACATTTTTCTCCATAACACTTGACTAGATGTGATATCTTCCTTTATTATAACATTTTTCTACTCTTAAATAATTATATATATTTTTATTTTATAATATTATAATTTTATAAACTGTCTATTTTATATTTTACTATATAAATTGTATATGACTACAATTAGGCGTACAATTGAAACTATAACTCATGCTACTCATTTCAAGTCATTAGTTGTTGTTATATTGCTTACTACTAGTTTATATGGTTTGGGGATAGTTTATAATTCTAGTTTGTTTCTAAGCTTGACTTCTAGTGTCATTTTTGATGAGGCTTGTAGTGATTCTTTGAATTTTACAAACTCGTGTAATGTATTGATAACTTAGTGTTGTGTAATGCTTACAAATTCATGTCATAAACATCGTTTGTTTGTATACCACTTTATTTATATGTATAAAAGGGGTGGCCCATACCAACATTTCATTGATAATTTTTAATATATTTTTACTTTATTATTTTTATTAATTTCTTGATTTTATTATTTTTAAACATGTATAGTTTTTGAATTTTATAAATTAACTTAAATTTTAAAAAAAAATATTGTAATTTTTAAAATATTAATAAAATGTTTCAAAAATATAAAAAATAATTGCTCTAAACAAATATGAAATATTTTTTAAAAGAAAACAAAAGAAGAATACTTAGAAATATAGTTAAAGGAGAAGTATATGATATAGTGCATAAGGAGGTCTCTCATTAGGTTTACACATAGAAGTGTCAAAATAATCAATTGAACCCACCTTTTATACCCTCATTCTATCAAAACTAAGGGGATTTGAATGAATCCCTTCTTGCCACAAGGTGTCATGTAATGAGTTTGAGCATGATTTTTGGCTACATTTTTTTCATTTTAGCTTAGAAGCGAGACTCACTCTTGTGGTTCCACCCATTAGTCTTAAAATATACCACCCTAACTTATAATTTATAATAATTTGCACTTTTGTTAACTCCCAATGACTAATAAAAATAGAGGGAAGAGACCTTGATAAGTAGGAGGTATTTTCCACAGCATGTCAAATCGTGATATTGCTATCAAGATTCAACCGTGTATTTTTACGAGTCAAACTCATTGACCCATGTTTCATGAGTAGTGATTCACAAGAACCCATCTCTCATGATAATGAATGGTCCACTTAGCTCTCATTGCATCTATGGTCATCCACAGATGATCTGTTTTGGAGCCCATTTGGTTTTTTTTTTGAGGCATGTTCTTGTTGGTGATGCAATGGATGTATTTAGGGAGAAAATTCAATTTATTGGTGACCTGATTCTTAATACATGTGTAATCTTTCTCTTTTCACAGAAGTGTGAGGAATTGGTTGGTGTATATGTTTCCCAGTTTGCACCATATCTTAGTGTGGAGCTTTAGGTGGACATGATGGAGTTGAGACACTTTCATTATTCTACTCTATTTGATGCACTTGAAACCACCATACCCGGCGACCATCCTGAGTGGATTTGTTTAGAGAAAGAACCTTTGGGCCAAGATATATTAAACTTTGTTGCTTGTAAGGGATTGGAGAGAGTAGAAAGACCAAAAAATTACATGTTGTGAACAAGGACAAAACTTTTGAAGCAAGATATCAGAATACAAGGGCAGTCACAGGAAAAGATCAGCAACTGTGGCTACGATATCAGAAGGATTGCATGCAGGGACACCATGGATCATGAAGCTGCATAGTAATCTATATAGAATGGTTGCACAAAGCTCATATGGTTTAAAATCCTTATGAAATACCAGACTATGGCATGGGGGATATATGCAAAGCTATCCAACTACATATTGATCATTTTATTGAAGCATAATTCATTTTGCAGTATTTGTCAATCACTGATAGAGATTGCACAGATCAATTTAGATAGAAATTTTGATATAGCCAAGGGGTATTAGATACCACATTAGTTGGAGGGCTGCAAACACAGAGGTAAGAGGGTGGTTATCTCAATAATAGGCCCTATATCAGGTTGTCTATTGGCATGCCAGTCAAACTATGTTAAACCTACAAAAGATTTCTCTAAGGCGTGCAAGGAATTGATGGAGGGTGAACTTTGTAAAATTCTAGAGATTGCGGATGTCTGCAAGAAGTACAAGACTTACACATATTTTGATGAAGCACACAGAATTGGAGCCTATCAATATTACAAGCCTGGAAGGCAGTTCTGGAACAACTTGTTAATGAATCAAGTACTATTAATGGTATTGGTAGTGTTAGTGAGGAAATTAGGCAGGAGAAGAGTGAATTTTTTCTTAAAAAGGACAAAGAAAATGGTTTGGTTTTGTGTGTCCATGTCATCAAAGGTCTGATAAATCTTGGCAATACATGCTTCTTCAATTTTGTTTTGCAAAATATGCTCGCTTTGGATGCGCTTTGAGATCATTTTACCCAACCAAAATGCAGAATTTTTGGGATAGGTTATTTTCTCTTGGAGAAATCTTTACATGGAAACTAGACTGGAAAAGCAACAAGGTGATAACGCAAGTGAGCAGGATTCTAGCTTGTTCAACTCAAACACTACGAAAAGACTGTTAGTAAATAATAGTCAATAAAAAATAGTGCAAAATGGCAGTGGTTTAGTGAACAAGGAGAGGGCAGGAACCTTGCTACTTAAAGCACCGAAAGGTTGGGGTTGTAAGAAGGCTTTGGAGGAGAAGAAATAAGACAATGACATAGGAAAGGCATAAAGGATCCTGTTGAGAATAACATCTTATTTAAATAAAAAAGTATTCAAACTATAGCAGATGACAGTTCAAAGCTATTCTTGTGACAGAGACACATGATAATGTGGTTCAAATCCAACACAAAGAGGTCAGAGTTTATCATAAAAATGACAATGGAAAGATAGATTTCCAGCCATGATAGTCATAGAGGATTGTAATCATATGGTATGGACAGAGAAAATATGAAGGTTATGGGCCTGTTGAAGAGGTATAAAGGGTGATAGGAGATAAGTAATAGTAGAGTAATAGGACAGTTATTTTGAAGACTGCACTCTATAGATGAGGTGGTCTCATCAACAAAGTGCATGAAGACTTTCTAATAGATTGTCCACCATGAAGAATTTCTTAGAGGTTGTGCAATGAATGAAGACTTTTTAAAAAGTCTCTCCACCATGAAAAATATAGGGATAGTGAGAGATGCATTGGATAGTCACAATCATCACGAGGTCTATAATACAGTCTAGAAAAGTGAGTATAATTTAAAAGACATGCAGATAGAAGAACATAAAAAAGGGCAGCCAAAATAATGTATGACAGTCTAAACAAGAAATCCTTGCCACTGTGAACAGGTCTACATACTAGAAACAAAGTGAGTTCTCATGATTCTTGCTTAGCTGTCGTAACAAGATTTTGAAATATACCATTATTGGCAATGCTTATGGCATTGTTGTCATCACTGTTATATTTGTGGCAACATGCCTTGTGAATCCTGTTGCAGTCATTGTGTGGCAAAAGAATGTTATATTGGCTATGGGTTTTCTTCTGTCTTTTGGATCCATTGAAGGATATGGTAAGAGATACTATCCATTAGAGTATTGTGAATGAAGAAACAAGGAAGTTTGAACCAAGCAGCCTGCAATGCACTCATGTTAAAGCTAGAAACGTAGAAGGCTACATGTGATACTTCTGAGATGGACCTTTTGAAAATTTTGAAGCCATGAAAGGATGGATAGAGCAGGTCCATAGAGTTAAAAGCATACAAAAGTTAATACAAAGAATGGGAGGGTTTGATCTCGATTCCTACATAAGCAAGTTAAGATGAGAGGTATGAAACAACTCCAGAAATTAAGGCCTGAACAGTTTCAGTGTGCAGTCAAGCTAGGGAACAGTGAAGTTGAGAAGCTACTTGTAGATCTTGAGGACTCACTTTCTTCATATTTGTCTATATAGGAGGAGTTTGTTGATGAAAATGGTAATGATTTGGGAGATGATCTGTCTAGACTAAGTAATAGCATGGTGATTACTGAAATGTATGACATTTTAGTGAAAAGGGAGATCACAATGAACTGAGAACAATGTGCTAGAATATTATGAATGACAAGCATTTGATCATTCCAAAACTTCTCCCATATTTCCTATTTGCAATTTTGAAGAAGCTCCAACAGTTTGAGGAAAATAATGAGCAATTATGGATAGTGGAGAACATCTAGGGGCAGTTTGGTGGATTGTACAAAACAGATGGAGAGAATACAGGATGGTTATTTGACTTAGTTTGAACATTTTGAGGGCTTTTAGGAGCTGTTTAAGGGACTTGGTTGATAGATAAGGTCGAAGAAAGAAGTTTTCTTTCACTTACACACCTTTTTGGAGCATTTTAAAGGGTTGGAAAGTAGGGATAACTATTATGGACGCCCAAGAAGTTTGACCCAGCAAGCTTATGCAACACTTGTGTTTCTTTCCTCAACACATGTTCCTAATATCTAGCAAGTTGTTGAGCAGCCTAAAGCAAGCTTAAGGGTAAATTTTAGTCAGTTTTTACTCTCTTAGCATTGTATTTTAACTTGTTTTCAAAGTTCTTTCAAGCTTGAGCAGTTTTGTAACTCTTTTTAAGGTACAATAGTATGTGACACTTTCTTGATCAATAAAGATAAACTATTTTACCTTCTCATTGTTGTTTATTATGTAAATCTCTTAAGATAGTTGATGTAATCTTGTTGTGATATCTTTTCCCCTTGATTTTTGTCCTATTTTCCTTGCAATTATGCAAAAAGTATGCATTTTTGTAGGTCATAACTTTTGTTAACCAGTTAAGAATAGAGTTTAAGTTGTGATAGCACTCATAGCTCCTTCTAAACGCTATCTTTGACACACTGAACCTTGTTATGAAACACATTTGCAAATACATACAAAGTACTAAGTTGTATATGTGTTGGGTTTAAATTGTTGATCATTTTGTGTTTCCAAATAGTAGTTTAGGCCTTGAAATCATTTTGGTGCATCACATTATTGGTCTTAGGTTTCATTTTATGTTTCTTTTTCACCCTTTTCTCAGCATGCAGTAGTAGGATAGGTTAATTAGGTGAAGTCTCAAAGGGAATCGACCCTCTCTAGAGGTTGATCTCCACCATCCGAGCCCACACTTAGGGAGATCATCCCATGTTTCACAAGGTAGCTGAGTGGTTCTATTAGCTCAACAAGGTTGCACACTTTAGTGACAACAATTATCATAATTCTTGAATTCCATATCATTTCTTTTGGCCCACCTCAATATTGGTATTGAATAAGTATGACATTATATTCTAATTTATTTTTATGTTTGGGCTTTGTAGTTCCTTTCTCGAAGGAGCTATTGTAGCCTTGTTATTTGTTTCTTGGGATATATTCCTCTAGGAGGATCTTGTGTGGCCAAGTTGGTGCTCAAAATCCTTTGAGCTTTTATCTTGAAATATTTCATAATAGCACATAAATCAATGAATATATACCTTGTTGAGTGTGAAAGTTGAGTAGGTTTTCCTAAGCCTTAAATCATTTCCATTTTTGTCAATTTCATGGTATCAAACTTTGTAAGAATTATACTATCAAAGTTTTGGATATTGTACTTAAGAGAACTCCAATACCAAAGTGTTAGGATATTGGACTTTAGAGAACTATGATACTAATGTGTTGTGTATCAGACTTTTAGAGAAGTCAGATATCTAGTTATTTGTATTGAACTTTAGTGAGGTTCAATACTAGGTTGTCAATCCTAGGAGAAGTTTCCTACAATATTGGACTTTGGGGAAGTCTAAGACATTATAAGACTCGTGGGGATCTTGATACCTTATTGTCATAGGTTTTGGGTGATCCCCCAATAAAAAAAGGATAGAGTTTGTTGGTTGGATTTTTTATTTGTCATATTTTAATGGGATTTGGAGGGTGGTTGGGAAGAGATGATTGCAAGATGTTCTAATTTTATGGGGGACTCTAAATCTCCCCCATTCTTTATTTTTTATGTCGACCTTGGTGTTTTATCCCATGGTGTTTTTAATTATTCTACTTGGTTTACTGTGCAAGGTGCATTGGTGTGCACATCAACTATGTAATCACATGTTGTTATGACACCTTGAGCATGTATTAGTGTTGTGTGGCTTAGTTAATTCCACTTTTCTATTGTACAATTTTTTTTGGTTTTTGTTGTATCCTTTAACATCATAGGCATGTAGATTAGAGCATTACAAATATTTAAACTTCTCTTCACATCAAAAAAATTGATGAAGTATGAACAAGAAATCTTAAAAATTGTAAGGCTTTGGATATCATTTTCACACTCAAATAGGAGTTATAAACACAATAAAAATTTGAGGTAGTTAAAAAATAAATGTAATACACAACAACCAATTTGCAAAAGGTGGTAGAAATAAGTAGAATGACAATTTAGAACAATGCCACTAGTATAAAGATGCTTAAATAAAGCCTTATAATTTAGAACTTGATTAAATAGGTTGTTCTTAGTGCTAGGAATTGACACTGAAGAAATATGGAGGAGAAGACCTGGGTGGTGGATGACATGAAATTTATTGAGAAACACCTAGATTTATTTAAAGAAGAATGGGAGACCACTTTTGGATTTGAACCTCCTCTAATCATTTTTCTCTATTGTGTGGTTGTCCCCCCTCTACTAAATTGGTGTTAAGGTCTATTGTTCTTGTTGATTTGGTTCAGACCTCTCTAAGAACATATCTTGCTTACTCTACACTATATTGTTCTATTGATGTGTTGCTATTGTATTATTATCTCTTAACTTTATTCTTGTAAAAGGGATCAGAACCCTTTCAAAACCACTTTTTGTCTCTAATAAAAAAGAATTTCCTAATTATTAAATAAAATGGAAAATAATCCTTGGGAAGACTAAATACATATGCTTTTGCTTTCAATCCATGCCTTTCCTAAACTTTAACTTCCTGCTTCATTAGGAATTTATTGTCACATATACCTATGAACACCCTTTCTTGAAAGGATATATAATATTTTCAATAGGAAAGGATCTATTTGAGTGATAGGCATTTCCCTTTCCATACTCAAATATATAGGCATATGCTATGCATGATCCTTCATTCCATTGATTGATTAAGAACACCCTATCTTCTCCTTCCCTTTTCTTAACCATTATATTTTTTCAAATTATTCAAAACCATTTAAATCATCTTAAAAATTCTTCTCCATGAGTTTCTCAACCAAATTTTTTTATTCTTCCTTTATGAAGCTATTATACTAGCATGCAAGGGTTTCTACATGATGGTTCCCTCGAATACCCCTACCTTGAAATTCAAATTTATCCCAAAAACCCAATAATATTTTTAAATTTTAATAATAAAGAAGAATTAATCATAAATGATAACATTACTATTAATCTCATGTTAAACTCCAAAAAAATGAAAACTTACTTGCATGTATCCTAATTTTTACAAAATAAAGGTTAACAATAAGGATAAAATACAAAAAGGAAACATAAAAAAATGAAAAATCTCACAAAATTAATTTTATTTAACAATGTAATATTTAATTCAAAAATAGATATTCTTACGACAAATATCCAAGGTGCTATGTCTAGTTGAATGTCTAGTGTTTAGATTTTGGTGGAAAATTCTTATGTATCATCTTGGTTTCTTGTCTCTCTTTTTCACTTTTCATTTAAAATATACCAATAAAAATATGTACTTGCATTGTGATCATACACACATGCCATTAAAGTGATACATTGCAAATTTTTATAGGTATCAAGCTCTTACTCTATTGACATGTCATTAAGACTTGGGTTAAAAACTAGGGTTCATAAGGTTTGATTTGATGGAACGTCTATGTCACTCTATTTAAAATTTATACTCTATCCAATACTTAAATTAACTTTATGTAATAAGTCATGTAAATGGTTATCAAAGAAAAAAAATTCAAAATCTTAAATATGTTATAATATTAATTCTAGATTTAGTTTCAAGTTTAATAATTTTTTACTAAACTCCAAGCTAGAAATTATATATTTTTCTCCCTAACATTTGACTAGATGTGATATCTTCCTTTATTGTAACATTTTTCTACTTTTAAATAGTTTTATATTATAATTTTATAATTTTATAAATTATATATTTTATAATTTTATAAATTATATATTTTATATGACTACAATTAGGTATGCAATTGAACTACAATTCATGCCACTCATTTCAAGTCATTAGTTGTTTTTGATATAAAAAGCAGGAAAAACAAGGGTGTTGTCCCACCAATACAAGGCAACCAAGGCCATCCAAAGCAACCACATTAACAACACAGTGACAACAGAGTAAACCAAGCCATCACCCACAACAAGTCATATCAAAAAACCCAAAACAACACTAAAAACTAAAAAATTAAAAGAGTCCATCATGTAGGCATGATACGACGCAGTCAAGTCCATAGATCCCCAGGGGTTAAACCAGTCATAAAATAACATATACATATTAACAGTCATAGTTAAACTATCATAAAACTTAAAGATCCAAAAGCCTAATTCTTTTCTTCCATGCATGGTTTGTCCTGAATAGCAGTCGCCCAATCCGTCATGAGGAACTTAAGCAATTCCTTAAAGCTTGCATCCTCCTCGCCATCATTTGTAGACTTGTCCTTCTACAACAAATATAAACTAGTAGCCGACCTGTGCATGACCTTCAGGGAAAAGTATGACACTTCCTAAACCTTTTTCTCCAGCCTCTCTATTCTCCCTTTCAACTTGTCAACTTCATCCCAAGCCTACTCCTTTTTATTGTAATCTTCTTTCAAGGGGGGCTTTCCTTCAGCCATATTAGAGGCCCAAGGTTTAATTTCCCTCACATTAATACTAGCAGGGCCCTTCTTGAAACTTTCAAACACGTGGGAGGCACTACTCGCCAAGACAAACTGATCCTCCACTCCTGCCACCTTTTCCTCCTGACTTTTGTTGTCACTCCCATTTCCACTATTCAAATCCAAAGCCTCTTTGAGACTTCCCACCTTGTCCTGCTTATAGACCAATCTGTTAGATCTACGAGGGGTATTTGCTTCTTTAGTGATTTTGATGTCAGAATCAATTTGGTGGAGGTGGAATTTTGTTTTCTTTGAAGCTTTGGCCTTAGGTCTCGGGGTAGGAGCAAAACGTTTTAACTCCTTACCCTTATCCCCTAGACCCATTGCAGGGGAAGTGCCATGGGGAAGGGCTTTCAAAGTGGGATTTTTTAACCATTTTTTCTTGCTTGGGCCTAACACATCCATAAAGATGGCAGAAGGGGGAGCAGAGGAAACCAGGGTTTCATTAAGAGTGGGCAAACAAGGGACTTCTTGCACAGTGATAGGTTGAGTAGGGAAAAGGGCCATGTGAAAATGATAAAGCTAGACATAAGGCCTTGGTGTGGGATAGTGTAATTCTTTCTAGAAATTGAGGCTTCAGTAAACTTTGAAATAGTGTTATCGAGAGAATGAAACAGGAAAAACGGAATGGAAATATACTGGTGATTCCTAAGGTGGTTAAGGAAATTAAAATGGTAATAGTAGTAAACCCCATACCTTCCTTCCAGTGTGAAGTACTTCATGATCACCATACAAATTCTATCCAATAGTTCCGAAAGCGCGGACTAGTCATAGCCACCCCGCAATTTGACAAGCTTCTCCTCACCTCAAAAGAACTGGCTAAGACTAATCTGGTCTAGCACTTTCATGGTTTTCTTCTAGGTTCATCCACTATTCAGAAGCCCTATGGCTCTTGCTATAACCTCTTCAAAAACTTTAAAAGAAATGTTGTTGATGGTAACCCTGCCATCATTCCAAGAGGTGACCAACTTATTTGACAAGCCCTCGTCGTGCCCATTCATGGCCTCCATATACTAGGAAATGCTGCCTTCTTTGCAAATGTGCCAAATAGTAGCATCCACCTTCCACTGATCACACTTATCTGGCTCCATGCATACTCTGTCCCCACCCATAGAGCCCCCACAAAAGTCGCAGACCACCTTAACAATAAAAAGATAACTAGGGCACAAGAGATGGAATCCAATTTTAGAAATTTCCATAGGGAAAAGGCCGATGAGAAGTGACATGAAAAGTCAAAAAAGAAGGTAATAAATGTCACAGCTCACATCCCATGCAAAGGTAGCAGCTCCCTTGTGTGAATCGTCCAAGGTGCGTAAGGGCATAATATCGGTGTAACACTTAGCCAGCTCAAAGAATCTAATAAAGTCCACTAAATTATGAGGCTCAGCATGAAAATTTAGGGGGTTCAAAAAATGATGACTCCATCAGCCACTAGGGGTAGACAGACTCACCTTTCCATTGGACCAAAAGAGGTCATACATGCCAAAGGACAATCGCATGATATCCATCACCTCACACAATGGCCAATTATTCAAAACCATGCTTTTTCCAAAATTACTAACGAAAGTTAGTAGGAGCCAAGGTAAAATAAGCAAACACCTTCTAGGGCTCATCATTTATATTGTTGATATCTTCCCTTAAAAAAGCCAGAGTTGGGGGGGCAAAAAATCAACTTTTTGCCAACACTGTAGCCCTTCAATATCAAGACCCATCGCTGCCAAGCTATCAGCAGTCGCATTCCCCTCCCTATAGACATGTTGGATAGTAAAGTTCTGGAGTCCATTTAGGAGGGAGAAAATATCCTCATTAATACCTTTTAAAGACCACCCTGCAATCATCTTTCCTTTAGTGGCTTTCACAATTAGCATTGAGTCACTTTCAATTTTCATGGTCTTGATGCCAAGTGATAGTGCAATTCGAAGACCCCACAAAAGTGCCATACCTTTAGCCTAATTGCTAGTGTGATCTTTCAGATTCCTAGCATAGGAAACCACCAGGCAACCCATATGATCCCTAATAATACCACCTCTAGCTGCCATACCTCCCCTAGCCGCCCCATCAAAATTTAGCTTAACCCAGGACGGCTTAGGGGTTCTCCATTTAGTATTCTTCCTAATAATCATTTTGGAATTATCAAATATTTGGAACTCATTAGGCAGTTTCCAAATAGTGGCTATGCTTCTATCCCAAGCAGTCGGGGGATTACTAGGTGTCTTCCATTTACAGGTCAAAATGCTATCCAGGAGGAGCTTATTAAGGATTGTTAGAAAACCATCCACATTGTTCGTCGTCTCCCTAAAAATCGTGTTATTCCTTTCTTTCTACAGACACCAGCAAATGTGAGGTGGAATAAGCTACTAGGGCAGTCTAATTAACGAATGTTTGGAGGGACATTTCCAATTTAAGATAAATTGGTGGATATCTCTATCAAAGACCCAAGATATGTTCAACCTTTGTAAAACATTCTGCTAGACATGGGAAGCAAACTAGCAGTGGATAAAAAGATGAGAGATAGTTTCTTCTTCCCCTCTGCAAAGAGCACCAATTAGGGAATTGAAAGCCCCTCTTAACAAGGTTATCAATAGTTAAAATTTTACCATGAATGGAAGTCCACCAAAAGAAATTGATTTTAGGGATGAGCTGATGATTCCACACCTTCTTCCAACAATGCTCATCACCATCAAACTTAAGAAGCAGATGGTAAGCAGACTTAACAGTGAACTTCCTTGAGTGGTTCTTTGTCCATAATATCATGTCCTCCCTCGGAAATAAAGGAATCCTTACCATATTTAGAAGCTCTTGGAGCTCTACAACCTTTGGAAGAAGGTTCGGCCAATGTAAGAAAGTCAAATTCAGAATTTTCCATTTAGCTTTGGGTGAAGTATAATCAGCAATGTAAGTACCAATAAGATATTTAGCATGCTCCCTCAATATACTAAAATGGCTATCAGCAAGGGGTCTGCCCCCAATCTAGCAGTCCTCCCAAAATCTAATTGATCTCCCATTTCCAATTTTCCATTTGACCCCCTCCTTCAAAAGGGATCTACACTTTAAAATGTTGTTCCAAATTTTAGAACCAGAAGGGAGACCAACCAAGTCCAAGGCACTAAAATTTTTTCCCTAGTTAAGATATTTAGCCTTCATTATTCTGCACCATTCATCCTTTTCCTGCACCAAATTTCAGCCAATCTTGGCAATAAGAGCTTTATTTAGATTAGAGATCTTCCTAATCCCAAGGCCCCCTTGACACTTGGGGTGACAAACAGTGTCCCAATTCACAAGAGCAAGCCTTTTTTTCTCCTCCACTCTAGTCCAAAGAAAGGATCTTTGTATTCTTTCCAGCTTTTCAACCATGGAGCTTGAAATCCTAAAGAGAGAGAGGAAATAGACTGGAATTCCTTGAAGGGAGGCCTTAAGAAGTTGGAGTTTACCAGCATTACTAAGAAGTTGACCTTTCCAACCAGCAAGTTTCTTTTGCATTCTCTCCAAAATACTATTCCAAAAGTTGTGTGACACCTCCTTAATAGTTAGTGGTAGACCCAGGTAGGTTCCTGGACGAGAAGCACAAGTCATTAGTTGTTGCTACATTGCTCACTACTAGTTTATATGGTTTGGGGGTAGTTTATAATTCTAGTTTATTTCTAAGTTTGACTTCTAGTGTCACATCAATTATGAATTTTGGTGAGGTTTGTACTTGATTCTTTTAATTTCTTCTCTTATCAAGCTTGGACTCACATTTTCTTTGTTAAAATTTGTTTGGTTTTTCCAATTACTATGTTTTGTGCCAATGTCTCTATGACCTTTTCATTCTAAACCTACTAACTCATACTACATGTATATTTATCCCTAATCTTTCAATCATGGTCATCCATTTAGTTTTGAAATATTACACATCCAATTAAGTTTTGTCTAGAAGGATGTGGTTTAAGTTAGCAAACTAGTGTAATATATTGATAACTTAGTGTTGTGTAATGTTTACAAATTCATGTCATAAACATTGTTTGTTTGTATACCACTTTATTCATATGTATAATTAGGGGTGGGATATACCCACATTTCATTGATAAATTTTAATATATTATTATTTTATTATTTTTATTAAATTCTTGATTTTATTATTTTTAAAAATAGTATATTTTGAATTTATAAATACAACTAAAATTTTTAAAATTTTGTATATAAATTTTTTTAACATTATTAATAAAAACATATAAAAATATAAAAATAAATAATTAATCTAGAATAATATGAAATATTTTTTAAAATATTTAAAAAAAAAGAGAAAATAAAAGAAGAATAACTAGAAATTTAGGTTAAGGAGAAGTAGATGAATTGCTATATAAGGAGGTTTCTCATTAGGTTTACACATAGAAGTGTCAAAATAATCAACTAATCCAACCTTTTATATTCTCATTCTATCAAATCTAAGAGGATTTGAATGAACCCCTTCTTGCCACAAGGTGCCAATGCGCTGAGTTTGAGCATGATTTATGGCTACATTTTTTCATTTTGACTTAGAATTGGGACTCACTGTTGTGATTCAACCCATTAATCTTAAAATATAAAATATACCACCATAACTTGTAATTTAGAATAATTTGCACATTTGTCAGCTCTTAATGACTAATAAAAGTAGAAGGAAGAGACCTTACTTTGAAAGTTTGAATTTGAAACTCCAAGATTCATATCAATAAACATATAGATGATTTGGATCAATTCAACACCCACAAACTTAAACTAAAGTAGCAAACAATATATTTAGAAATGAAGGTCAATTTCTAAAGAAATAAAAGATGATAAGACCATGATAAGATAATGCTCTTCAACATCCATATAAAATATGGCAAACAATCTAATCACTGTAAATCCAAAACAATAAGACAAAAATAAGTATGGGTATACATAATTCACCATTACACCTATGTTATAGTCAGCATGGTCATAAACATTAATTAAAATTTGGTCCAAAAATAATGGATGTGCTTCAATTTCGTACTAATTATTGAAAAGTAAATTGGACATCTACATTGTTCGTATAGAAAGAAAAATAATGAAGTGACACAAAGAAAAAGACTGTGAATAATGAGACGTCAATGACAAAGACAACTCGATGGAAAATCAACATCCTAAGTTTATAAACACCACCATTTTTCCCGGGTTGAAGAAAATGGTAAGAACTTTACTAGAAAACAAAATATTAAAGTTTGGTTTTGATTTTCAAAATAATAAAGCTTCGTTATTTTTAAAATAATATTATGATTCAAATTAAGGCCGGGCTAAAACATTGACTTGTATTTTTTTAAAAAAATTAATAATCCTGTAGCCTTTAATTCGATGTAAAAAATTATGGGTTATATTTGCATTAATATTAAAGTAATTAAGAGGCTAGTTTTAATTATATTTTAATTTAAAATTAGTTAAAGGAATTAAATATAACTAACTAAATGTATAGGAAGAGTTAAATAGGTGTATATTGTGATTTGATATTAATATGGATAAGTTTGAGTTAATATATTTATGAATATAATTGTTTATCAAAAGTTTGAGTATAACTGACAAGGATGGTGATATATTTTTCACTATATACTAAGTTGCACATCTTTGAAAGTTGTCATAAGTAAGGGATGCACTATTCACAAAAGTATGAAGTACAATAATAATGGGTGAGGTTTGAATCGTGTCTCATGTGACTTCGGCAAAATGGACACTCCTTAGTCTTTAGCTCTCTACCAAGGAAATATCAACTTAGAATTATTCATTGAATATTAACAAAATGCAAAAAAATGAGATAAAAAGTAATTAAAAACCTCAAATAAAAATAAAATTAAAAATTACAATCTATCTTGTCAAATTGCACATGATTATAGTAGATGAGTAACAATGTTGCTACCAATATAACCATGTCATATATAATAGGATAGCTTGCACAATTTTAGATCACACTCAACAATTAACAATGTATAGGTGGATGTCAAGTCCATCTATAATTACCTATCTCAATTTTCATCAAATCTAAACTATTTGCTTGTGCAAATAATAAATGCATTCTTGCAAAATGTCTCATTTACATTCAATGTAAGTGTATGCCAATAGTTATTTTTTTAATTTTGCAACTCATGGGACCAAACCAACAATGCCAACATGTCTAGGTGGGTAGAGGAATGATAGTGGAGGCCTAATTTTATTCTCTAGATGACTTGATCCATCTAGACTACATAATTCTGATAAAGTTCTTAAGAGTGATGTTGGCAAGAGGAAAAGGGTCCAATTATAGTCCAAAGATTTGTACCCTAATATCCCTTAAATGTAGTATGCTTATATCCCAAAGGATACATTGAGAGAAAAGAGTAATTGTGGAAGGGAAAACTATATCTAAATGTATTCCTTATGTAACTTAAATAAGAACCACATCCATTCATAGCACATATATTGATCAACCCTTATATCTCCATATATATTATCATATAATAGTTACAATGACAAGTCTTAGTCTCTGCTTTGTATTATCATTCTCTTATCTTCACCTATCTCTCTTAAATCTATTACTTGCATACATTTATAAATTGTCTCTTAGAGATACGTGACCCTTATAAGGAACCTCTTAGTCTCTTACATTTTCCTTAGGTTCCACAAGTCATATGTGGTAGCTTTTGGCACTACCTTGTACCTTGCTAACATCAAATCCCCCCTTTTCAAATGATGTCTTCACCTAAAGACATGTTGTTCAGCTCTCGTGAAGAATATGTTTGTAGATAACTTTAATTACATGAGTGTAGTGTCCCATTGTTACTTTTCTTGCTATAGAACTTTGATGTGTCCTTGGGTTTTGATGATTGTTGCCTCTACCTCTAAAGAACCAGTGGGTATATGTATTTTTTATGTTGCATTCTTTGCTTCCCCCATGATTCCAGTCAAGTGCACTAATTTTATGATGATTGTCTCCCTAAACTATTTAATATGTATCTTTATGTGTTCTATCTACTCCTAGACTTGTTGTAGTTAAGAGTGCAAGTTCTCTACTTGTGCTCTTGTTGCACCTCTCGTTGAGTGATTTGATCCTTTAGGTTCTTAGTGAGGTTGGGCCACTAAAGAAAAAATTGATATAACACATTTTCCTCTGATATACACTCCCTTTTATGTTATTTATATCTACACTTCCAATTGGGATTGAGTTTCCACACACTTCTTTATTTCCTCCTTTCTTTTCTTTTTTAAAATTTCCACTTGAGCCTCTTGCCTTATCTAGTCCTTATGTGACTGAAAATCTTCTTGTAGGTCATCTACCAACTATTTGAGTTGTGAAAGATGAAGGGAAGTATCTCTCTTTGCATTTGTGGTATGGTGTTTTGCAATATGCTTACTATCTTTTGTAGTTGCTCTACACTTTCAACATATTGTTGTAATATATCTTCTCTTTTGGTAGCATGGAATATGTTCCCTAAATTCAAACTTTATGTAGAGGAGAAATTTTTGATCGGTTCACTTGGGAATTGATTACAAAGAACTATAGTAGTTGCAGTATGGGTGTTGGTTGCAGTTGCTTCTATTGCATTAGAAAATATTTAATTAACTGGATAGGGGATGCAGATGTAGAGGATTTTCTAGTATTTACCTCTTGTTCTCCATCATCTCCCCCACTTGATTGGCTACTTTATGTAGGAGGTGTTGTTTGTTGCCTTGCTCTCTCTTCTTCCAAGAGGGAATCATGGAGCTTTTTAGTAAGCTTTTTTATTTCCTTATGTACCTTATCATTTCTATTTGCCCCCCTCCATTAGGGTACCCAACCCTTACTTTTTCTAGAGCTCCTTTGCTTCTACTTGTGCTAATTTGTCCTTATGTTTTGTATTTAGGTTGGTCCCCACATCTTGTATCGCCTTCTCTCTTATTTCTTCTTCTCATTTTAGAGGTTTTTCTATTTTCTCTCTAAGTGCAAAAATTATTAGTTTTCAGAAGCCTTTAATGACTGCCTCCAAGCTCTTATTGAACCTTTTTATGTACTTCACCAAACATTATATTATTCTCTCCTTATTCTTTGAATCTACCTCTTTGTACATGTTAAGGACTTTTGTAAACATGTCATGGTATATTATGGCATTTGTTGGGATCATGACATCAATTTCTTGTTGTAATTATTCAGGGACCTCCTGCTATGGGATTTCCATAGTGTAGTCCTTTTTCTTCTTTTTTAGAGTCTTTTTTACTTCCTCAACTTCTTCTTCCTCCTCTCTATAAAGTTGGATTATCTTCCTTTTTATTGGTTTTTTAGGCCTTTCCTTTCAATTTTTCTAAGACCTCTTGATCATCTAAGGTGGCCACTACTTTTGAGGATGAGGTAGGTCCCTCTAATTATGCACTGGTCACTCCATGTACTCTTCCAGACCTTCTTGTTGCTAGTGTGTTAGTTTTTAGAAGTGGTGCAGAGGAATGTTATGTTGACATTTTTGGTGGGATGCCCCACTACTTATGTAGTTGTTTCTTATTCTTTTATAACTTTTCCTCTACATTCTTCTTATAAATGTTGTCCATAATTTCTCTATATGTCTCAAATCTATCCACATTTGGGTCTTTTGGCTTTCTGAGGATATTTGCAGAGTATGTATCTACTTAACATTTTTTGACCTCATATGGGAGCTTGGGAATCCATGTTGTTCTTGTCTCCACCACCTCCATGTATGTCTAGTCTTTATCCACTAGAATTTTTTTGGTATTTATATATTGCTTAATAGACTCATATGGAATATGTTCTCTAGCCTATAGTTGTTTTTGGAAGTTTTTAAAGAAGCCCTAGTATGTGGCAGTGTAGTTTGGTTTATCTTTAAAGTCTTGAGTACGAAGCTTAACTTGTGCAGCTACAGGTAGATTTGTCTTTCATATCTCCCCTTTAAACGTAGGTAATTCAATCAGGAAGTGGAAATATAGGCATATAAGTATTGTATCATATCAAAATTTATACCAAGAATATTTTATCTTCTAGATATTCTTTATTAGCTTCTATCTCATTAATTTGGAGAGATCAAAATCCTTCCTATCCACCATCATTTGATATGTGGTGTGTATTGTGGTTGTTGTAGTTGAGTCTTCTCTATTTGTATAATATTTCTTATAGGCAATACTAATAGTGGCATATCATACTATTGGATTTGTGAGTACTCAGAGACTCAAGCTTATGACATCTAGTGTAGCTCTAATCAGCTCTATCATCTTATCATTCTTCACCCCTTTCTATGCTACAATTTCCCCCACCATACTTAGCCTAGTTATGGCATGAATTGTCTCCTTTATGATTAGGTAGGGTTTGTCCAAGTAAATGAGCTCATCATGTACCCTACTCAAGATTAACCTAACCTGGTCGTGTTCATAAAAAAAAATTGGGTATTCTTTCCATGCATCCAAATGCATTCACCCCACCTCAAGGTATTGTGATTGATATATGCTTTGATCTTAGGGCAGTAATGTTTGTCAATGCTCTTCAATTTTTGTGTGGTCCATTTCCACTATAGGCTTGTGGATGCACTTCCTCACATATTTTGTATGTACCACATCTACTAAAATTCTTGATGATTCCTTATTTTTTTCCACTTCCATCACCTTGAATGGGTACTTCTTATATTTTGGGTGAGGCTTCTTAGAAATATTTATGAGGTTGGGTGTTTCCATCTCTTAGCTTTGAGTTTGAAAGTGACAAAGCTCAATTTCCTTATTTCAATGGAGTGTTTGAGTGAAAAGTGAGAGTGAAGTGGATGAAGTAGTGTTTAAATAGGTTTAGGGTTGGTAATTTGATCATTAATTGTTTTTCCAATTGAGTTTTGTGGGTATTTATAGTTGCTTATAACTCTTGACTATTAATAGTTTAATTTTGTTTGTTTATTATTTTATAAGACATAATGTACAATCTATCCTTTTTCTTCCTTTATGTTATCCATCTTTATAGTTGGTGATAATATTTAAGTCTTGCCATTCACATACCATGTGATGTGATCTATGTCTCATGTTTATAGTCTTACCACTTGAAATTCTACAATTTTGTGTATGTAGTAAGGTCCTAGCCACCTTTTAGTTTTCCTAACTTTTAAAAAATATTGTCATAAAGTAGGACTAAATCACCTATTTTCATCCAATTTCTCCAATTCCTCTATTCTTTGTGTTATATATTCATCATAATTTAATTGCAATGTTAATCTAGTTCATAGGTTAAGACTATAAAGTTCATGGGAAATATTGCATCAATTCCATAGACTAGTTGGAATGGTGTAAATTTGTTAGTTCTCTTATAGGATGTGTGGTGGGCCTAGAGTACTACAGGTACTTTTATATCCCAATTTGACATGTTTCCATCACAAATCTTAGTAATTGATTTCCCAATTATTTCACTTGCTCTATTTTCTTGGGGATGATATGCTGAGCTTTTATTATGTGTGATCATAAAATTTTGTAGGAGCTCCACAATGAATTTATTGACAAAGTGTTTACTTTGATCAGTTACAATACTTAATGGGCATCCATACCTAGTAACTATATTTCCATATACAAACCTTGTGGTAATCTTGGTCGTGTAGACACTTAAAATTATCCTAAATAATATTATGCATCTAAATCTGATTACTAACACCATTTCGTCCTAAATTCACCTCTTTTTCAACTATTTAATTGAATAATCCTAGTTGTTTAATTAAATACATCACTTTCGTCTATTAATCAAATGATCAATATTATTTGGATAATTCATCCCCTTTCACATTAATTTTCATCTTATTTAATTAGGTAATGTGAATTGTTTAATCAAATTTATTATGTCCTCTCTTTTTTTAGACTACAAGAATCGGTCAGGTATATGTCCCCCTATAAACTGTAGTGTGCCTAGTAAACATAATTCACATGACTGGTGGTGTTGGCGCAACATGCCCTCCAATACCACAAGGATGGTGGGGAGACTAGACCTTGTGACCTCTTTCCTACAACAGGATGTGTTAGCTAATCGAGCTAGGTCCATCACCCTAATTTCTTATGTCCTCTCATTTAATTAAATAATCTTAATTATTCAATTAAATGTCATTTACCCCCCTTTCACTAAATAAAGTAATTATTTAATGAGCATCCTAATTTCACTCATCTTGCACAATTAAAACTATTTTTTAATTATATAAATTGCTATTTTCCCTCACTCTCCCACTTGTAAGGGAATATTCCCCTAGAATATTCCTCCATTTTGAAATGGAATATCTCGCAACAAACTTCCTAACAACTTCCTAATTTTTAGGAAGTGTGCTTCTTTGAATCAATAAGATCCAGTGATTAAATCCTTGATCCTTTTCAACTTGTATTCTCATCTATTGATGAGAATCCTTGATCCATGACTTCACCTCTCATTGCTTCTCATCCATTGATTGATCAAATCAATCTTGGCCAGTGATTCACCATTTTATCCTATAAATACTCCTCATATCTTTGAGAAATGGATCCACTTCCATTTTAGAAAATTTATGTTGCACATTTGCATACTCACTTTCATCCTTTTGCATCCATCTTTAGCATTTAGCTTCATTTTAGCTTAGTTTTCATCAATATTCATCAATGGAACTCGTTTAAAAGCTTGTTTCAATCTAGGGATTGGGAAAGGGATGAAATTCCACATCAATGCAGCACCAATCCCCTAATGGGATGAGTTTTGAGGCATTTAACTAGTTTCCCTTATCCATTTATTCATTGTTTATGTTTAATGGCTTCTTCATTCTATGTTTTTCAAGTATTTATTGGGAGTATAGCTTAACTAGTTAGATATTGCTTATAATCTATTGGATCTAGGATGTTTGGATTATGTTATGATTATGCTCACATTTTTTCCCTAGAATGAGGTAAGAACTAACCAAATTTGATAATTTTTTCTTGAGTTTCTCGTGATTTGTAGGTTACAGGCAAGGCGACGCTATTACAATTTACCAAAGTGATGCTTTTGCTACACAACAACATTTTTGATATATAACATCACTATTGATTTACAGCGGCACCATTACTTTACTATGGAACTTTTTCTTTTTTTCTAATAGAGCAACACTTTTGATATAGCGACACTATTGACCATGTTGGGTTTTTTGCAGGTTCAACAAAGAGGCACTATTGAAATTTACCAAAGTAGTGCTTCTTCTTCACATCAATACTTTTGCTATATAGCAGCGCTATTGCTATCTAACAAAGTGAAACTTTTGTGGCACAACAATGCTATTGCAAGGTAAAAATTTAGAGAGTTAATATTTTCATGTCTGCTATAAATTTTCAATTTAATCCACTCTCTGATCATTTACTGAATGTTGGTATTATTTTGTAAGGCTAACTATGTTGCAAGTTTGGAGAGGAGAAAAATCTTGAAGTAAAGGAGCAAAGTATCACTTGATCTTTATTGTAAAAGTGTTTTAAACACTTATAGGATGATATAACCCATCATATGCTACTTTATTTCATGCTTTAATACAACTAGATTTCAATTGGGTTTAAAATTTACAATGCTACGATCTTTCAAAGTTGGCTAAAAATGAACCCAAATATCCTCACCATTGCAATGTCAGTTTAAAATTGGACAACACCAATTCATACTTTTGTTTGGTGCTATTAAAATGAAGTCATAATTTCCTTTAAGGATTTAAAAAGAATGTGTGTATTCTATTCTTGTTGTGCTTGAGTGAACTTTTAGTGTGTATCTGTTATCAATTCAGATTGCACCTGTTTGCTTGAATAACTAATTCAGCAATCTGTTGACACATGGGAACTAATTCCAGGCTGTGGGTATCCTATAAGGAATTAGACCTCCAGATTCTAGGCTGGTTCCTATGAATTGCTCTTGATTAATACTCGGGTAAATTGATGGGAAAAGGGATAAAAAGAACTAACTCAACTGCAAAACTATGAAACTTTAATTACGGTGATGCTTGCATCTAAAAATGATGATCTAAAAGGCACTTTAGTTCACAATTGATTCTCAATATATTCAACTTGCACATCAAAATATGAACAGTTTGAACTCATATAAATGCTTCATACAGAGGCTCATAAAACTATTTTCTTTCAAAGGAAAAGAAGAGCGTTCTCACAATTAAGAAAATACTTTTAAATTACGAACTCAGTGTATGACTTATGAATTAAACTAAATGCATACATATACTTATGATTGAGACAGAAAAACATAAAGGTTTCAATGCTGAAACACAATATAATTCGATCAAAATCAAACACAAGAATGTTTCCTGAAAGCTTGAAGGAAAAACCTAAAACTATTGAGAAGATAAAAGGAAAAACTCCATGCTAAAACCAAGGGTAACCTATAAAACTTGCTATGTATTAATCTGAAATGATGCTAAGTTACAAATCATTCACTTTGCGGAGTGCAAAAGAGGAAAAATAAGAACTCCCTTGAAAAGATAAACTTTTTCAATATATACAATATGAAAGGCACTCCAAAGTGCATGAATAGTAACTGAAAGTGATCAGAAAGTGAAAAGATGACAATTACAATGTGAAATCCGAGCACAAGTGAAAATCCCTGAAAAAGTGGCTCAAACTCATGCAAAAATGAGTGAACACAAACTCGAA
Organism: Sequoia sempervirens; assembly: GCA_007258455.2. Classification (NCBI taxonomy): domain Eukaryota; kingdom Viridiplantae; phylum Streptophyta; class Pinopsida; order Cupressales; family Cupressaceae; genus Sequoia; species Sequoia sempervirens. Next base: position 785,216,553 of record VDFB02193867.1, on the reverse strand, counting down.
CTGGCAATCATAAAGCATGTAACTGATCTGCAACTCGAACTGGACTGGAATCCTTGAAAAAGTGGGCTAAAGCATGCAAATTTCACCTCGTTTGTATCAATCTGCCCATGCACACTTAAAAATCCATCCTTCTCATTAAATCTTCAGTTGAAACTGATGTAGAACTGGAATAAAATATGTTTTAACTTTATATAATATTCTTATTTGCGTTCTAGATGATAAATTAATTAAATGATTGTCTCATCATTCAATTAATTTATTTACATTATTTATGCAAATAAGAATAGAGAACAATAAAGCTAATTTATTTTATTTCACCTTATGATCCTCAAGCTCAAAAATGTATTTCACACTTTTCACCATTTGACAATACTTGGCATAATATATCAACTAATGATGTCGACCACCCTGCTAGGCACATTGACTTAAAAAACATGACCATGGAGACAATTAAAAAAAAATGATTATTAAAAATCATTACAAAAATGTGCAAAGTGGGATTAGGGCGAATAGTCAAAAGCACACATTGAACCCTAAAATCATTATCACTCCTTTGCATTTGACTTAGAGAAGCTTGAGGAAGTCAGCCGCCACCATGGAGGGTTTGAAGCTCGAATTTGACCATTTCCTGTCGATTTTTGATGATCTCTTGAGATATCTTGAACAAAACAGGTAAAATGAAGCTCATTTTTTACATTTTGACCACTCTGGATATTACCAAGCATAAAAAATGCATTTTTTTGAAGTCTTAAGGCGCAGCTGTGATAACATTTAATACATTTTGTGTCTTCTCTCTGTTCCCCTTGTATTCTATTGGTATCCTATTTTAACCTAGTCACCATGGAGCTGAAAAGAGCTCAAACTCATTATTTTGATGAGTATTTGTGTTTTTCCATATTTTATGGGTGCCTAGCTCTCTAATGGCCATGACTGTAACACTCATTTCTGGTGTATTTGATCCCTTGTGTGCATTACTGCTGGTAAAATTCGGAATGACTCAAAGAAAAACATATCAATGATTGGTTTATAAAAGAAACACAAAATCTCTATTAACTAAAGGCCGCGGCTACTGTGGTAATTTTGGGTATTTGTAATTTCATGGATACTTGAAATGTCTGTCTGAATATCAACTTTAATTAGACTTGAAAATCTCTCTTGATTTGTTCTATTGGGTATTTCTCTTTCTCACCATATAGCACGGCTTCATTGATTTGAATCATGGTTGTTAAATAATTCACACATATCATTGCATCCCACCAGATTAAAGGCATTCTGTTAAATGGTATTCGTGCCCTTTCTTTGCTTCATTTTATGACAGGTCATGATCTTATCATACCTCCTTCCATGATTTTTCCTGTATCCACTTTCTGAAAGTGATAACAAAAAACAAAAAATCTTAGCTACGCTTCATTCCCTGTATAAAAATGCTCAAAACAATACTCTGTTTATGCTTATGTGACTACTGTCAGCAGTTTCACAAACACCTACACTATGATAAGATTGTTCCAAAGCATAATATGAATGCCATTTGATAACCTTCCTTCATTCTCTGACCTTTATACTGTCATAGTTGTATGTGCTTAAAGTATTATAATCTTCATTATGCATGACCATTAGAATAAGGTATGTATACATGTTGCTCCTACTGACACAGTTATATGTTATCACTGTCTTTCCTCATCTTGACTCAATTATCACACAAAAAATAGTCAACAACTTGCTTGTGATGACTTAATTTTATTTCTTGAAACTTAAAGAACATCCCTGCTTTTATATATTCTGTACATACCCAACAAGATAAGACACTTTCAATTACTTCTTGTAGGCTGATAAGATGCAGCTGTTGTAATTAGTGCCTTGTTGTTTATCAGTTAGCTTCTTTTTCTTGCAGCAAGTCTATTATTATGATCATCTTGGAGAGCATAAAAGATCACCTCTGTTGTCTTATAACAAAACCTGCTAACTGCACATGTGACCTCTAATGATTAAGACTGTGAGATGAAGCTTTTCGTGGATTTGCACTTTATATTCCAAGGTTCATGCTGAAATCCTTTGGTATTATTACCAGCAATGCCATTTGATGATGTTCATGGTTTCCATCACTGTTGTTAATTGTCCCTCTATATGCATCTTAGCTGTCACTTTCCACTTTGAGCATCACATGCTTAATTAATTTCTAGTTGAGACAATTCGACATTGGTTGCATCACAACTACCTTCAAATAAAAATATCTAAAATACAATCAGTATCTGAGACTACCATAGTTACCTCCCATCTGTTATTTGCATAGTATAAATGTTTTATTGAGAGCTCATGTAACATGATATGACTGGTATACATACTTTCAAGATCATTCTGGCTGAGATAAATTTGTAACTGGACAACATCTCACTGTCATGTGTAAGCTCTCCTTTCAATTATTGACAAATTCATTCATTCTTATACAGTATGTAATCAAAATGATGGCTTACCCCAAAAAAAAAACATTTTCACCACTCCTTGCATCCGAAACCTGTGGAATTGTCAACACAAAAAGAAACTTGCTCAGAAATTTCTATATACCATCCAACTTAACTGCTCACTTAATGCTTTATGCTGGTATAGATACTTTTGTTATGTCTTTTAAACCTGAACTGTAACAATGTGGTCCTGTAGATGCAAGCTTTTAAAGTTCGTGATAATTTCTCACTTTAAAATACTTTGTAAACACTATTGTATTTCTGCTCTTTGTTTGTCACTGTGCTATCTCTCAATCTTACTTGAAGCAAGATAATGAACATCCTTTGTTCCCCAAATCATGGCTGTATTTTATGATGGAAACACACTCAACAATATGTGCTAGAGTATAACATTAGCTTGTAACATTAGATTGTTCTGTTTGGTAAAAGATAATGCATATCTGTATCTTCCATTATTATTAAATGCTGATTTAAAACAGAATTTGTTGCTTTCTGTTGAAGAACTTGTAAAAACTTGGATTGTTGCAAATCTATCCTGTACGGTGATATGGTTTATGAAAGGATTCCAATATTCGAATATTTTGTTTCTCTTCAATGCAAAGAGGCTCAACACTTTATTTAGATGTAATGTGAAAAATATAAAGTAGATGATAAATAAAAAATGAAACTGATGAGTGCAACATTGATTGATCCTTTCTTGATATGAAGAGAAAAGTTATACTGTATGCTCAAGCTACTTTTCCTGAATCTGTTTGCAATAAAGCTGTTTATTTGACTATTTCCTAATTTCAGTAGCTCTTTTGATGACTGTTTTGACAATATTAATGAACTCTCGTATATAACTTGAGAGTGTATCCTTTTGATATGTCGGGCTCAACCCTTGTGGGAGCCCGTTTTACTCCACATATTTGATGAAAAGATCTCGAACATGAAGAAACTATTCCTACACACTGAAACAAACATGTTAGCAAAATAAAAGAAGCTGAAAGCTTCCATTGAATTACGTTCTTTCTTCTTGATTTTCCCGATCATCTGATGAATGCTTGGTTTAATGCAAATTACATTCCTGTCTGTAGCATAGGCGTAAGGCAGAAAGTAATTCACCATTGTCTTAGAGTATAACTCTAATACCATCTCCTTAATGATTTTGCAGGTTCATGGAACAATGAAGTGAGGTTGCAGCTACTTGGAGGCACAACAGCTAGAAGCACCAACGAAGTGATTCATCATTACAGGCAATGATGAATTGCTCTCCTTTACTCTTATGTTATTTTCAGTTGTGTAGCTTGTGCATTCAAATTTTGTATTCATCTCTTGATTTTCAGAAACAAACTCAATTACTCTCGCGGCTTGTGTGAGATTCAACATTTCACAAAATGAATAAAAACATCACTATGCAAATTTTCTCAATTTTCTGTTTTAAATGTTTGCACAATAAACTATGACTCATATGTAAGATGATCCCAATGATGATCAATGAACACTTAATCAGCAAAACATGATAATTTTTTGTACCTATAAATGATGAACTTCATTTAGCTCTACCTGTTTGAGCTTGGAGTGAAAAATAGGTAACAGTATCCACTCCCCTTGTGCTATGTGTGATCTTGGGTGAAGAGAAACACTTTAATTTTATAAACTTTTCTGAGTCACCCCAATAAATTGCTACGTATCCTCTCCCCTTGCACTTTGTACAATCCTGGGTAATGAGAAATAGAATTTTTCTTGTCTTTTAAGATGATGGCCTACTAATGAGATGCATCCCACAATGCAAAACTCATATAAGCGACTCTAAAAGCACTTTTACCAGCGGGCTATATAAATTTTACAAAATTGAAAGAAAGTAGCTTATATCAAGGGTGTGGTAACATGAAAATTCATAATCCTCATCTGAACATATGAGTAGGGTAGGAACGGCTAAAGCTTTAAGTAGCTTATGTAAGGTTTATACCTCCTATGTTCATGGTGTCATTAAACACTTTATCTTCACAACCTATCCTTGTTTTATGAAACATTCTTTGAAGTAGTGCAAGGGATGCACACTACTCCTAGAAGTTACTTACCATGTCCGATTTTTGGTTGAGGCATAAAGCTTAAGAGTTAATTCTCTTGTGCAAAGCTAGGCATGTCAAGATGGTACATTTCCTTGATATGTCCTATTTGACCACTCCATCTTCACGGATTACATCATTCCTTAGGGGATGAGGTAAGCCTATTAAAAAGATACGTACCTACTCCTTAGGGTTGTTATGTGACTAATTTTGTTGAGCCCAACTAGTAAGTCTTATGGAAAAATACTTGCAAAATATCTCCCATACCCATTGATTTAGTAAATACATTTCTTGGTTTCAAAAAAATTCACACAAACATCAACATGTTCTTCAAATTTCAAACCCTTTGGTTAGTGTGAATACCTTTGAAAAGCTCTATATTATTGCATGTATTTAATGATATCTTATTTTTTTCAAAATAATACCTTTGAGGCTTCATAATATTTGTGCTTATATCTCAATTCACATTATTCCAAAGTTAACTTAGGGACCTATGGCTTAGCTCTTTGATTTCCACAATGCCAAGCTTTTGTGGGAAACATTTTTCCTTATCATAGACATTTTAGTTTGACCTTAATCAAGAAATATTGATGTGGTAATAAAGAAATCTCATTAATCAAATCTTAACTCAATTGAACACACCACACATTGGGCTTATTTTCAAAACATCTAGACTTCCAAAGCAACAAAGTAAAAACAAGGAAATTTATTGCCAAACATTGTATCAAAGTTTTGTTGGCAACACAAGGGAAGACAGCTGAGAAGGCGGGGGATGAATCAGTTGTCAGATAAATTTAAACTTATTCAACTTATTCTCAAATTTGATTAATAATCATGAAATCATAAATCATCAACACATCAGAAACACACATAACACCAAGATTTTTTACGTGGAAACCCTCTTAGGGGAAAAACCACGGTGGATTTAATCCACAAGATTATACCTTGTTAAAAGTATAAAGAAGAATAAATGGGGAATACACATGCATTCAGGCACACTACCTAGAGCTCATTGCTCAAATACAACAAGGCTTACTACCCAAAGGAAGACACACTATCTTACAGAAACATTCAGATTACATTTGTAGGATTTTTAACTGAGAAAATAGCATTTGCTAATTCCTTATTACAGTTCTAGTTAAGCACACAGACACTTCTTCACACTTTTCTCACTCTTCTTCACACTTTTTTTTTCCCTTCAAATGATTAGGACATTATTCGCACATCTCATACACACGCATTCCTTCAAATGGAATAAACAATCACTTATATATGTCTGCAACAAGAGATTACATTGCTACATGTCTGATTCAAAATAATAAAACATATGCAAACTATCGGCCCAAAACAATAAATAATTTTCAATGTGAATCAACCAATGTCTGACACAACATAATGAAGACCCAAAAAAAATCCTCGAACACAAAAAACATTAAAAAATTATTCCTTAAAGATCCACAACACGCTACCATCACCTTGTCAGCCAAGAACATGAAAAACATGAACACACAAGAGAAAATCACCAATCGCGAGCACAATGATCAATGTAGATGTGAAAAATAGATATAGCATGATCTAGAAACATCCACAAACATCACAAATCACCGAGAAGCATCTGCAACAACTGAACTTACTAGAATCACATCATCTTCATTTAGGAACACTAACTAAAGCAACAAAATGACTGTTAGAACACAACTGCTCATAACTTGATCAAATCTTCATGCAGATCTCTAAAATTTAACATGGATAAACTAGATATACTCAACAACAAACCCTTTAATCCACAACCTCTAATCATCAACGTACTAATCTCTACAACATACTAAACTTCACTTCATCACTGTCAACCTACAACTTATTTCATTACAATTTTCTCAATATCCTCGACATGTACAACCTTAAAGACATTAATGCCAATAGTGTTGACATCAATGAAAAATGCATATAAACAACATCCAACAATCTCCCCCTTTGGCATTGATGGCAACACATGATGTGAAAAACACCATCAACGCAACTTTCTCTTAATACTTTCCCCCCTTAGATTTTGACTCTTTTCACCTAAACTCTTTCACATAAATCTTTTCCCCACAAATTTTTTCACATGACTCTTCTCCCCCTTTGACATCAATGACAAATATACGCATTATCTTTCTCCACACAAGCTTTGAACCACATATTTGAACATTTGACTACTCCCCCTGAGTAGCAGCCACCACAACATCAATCTAGATCAAGATATGACTGTGAAATGCATGGACTAATGCAAGTCAATGCATCTTAGTTCTCATTATGAGGGGTAATCACCCCTAACTTCCCTCTAAGATACTCAAAAGTATCCTTAGAAAAAGGCTTGGTAAAGATATCTACAATTTGTTCCTTGGTAGGCACATACTCCAATCTGACTTCCTTTTCACTCACTTTCTCTCTCAAAAAGTGAAACTTGATAGATATATGCTTTGTCTTTGAATGCAGCACCAGATTATTAGAAATGTTAATTGCACTTGAATTATCACATAATATAGCAATAGGTTCATCATACACAACTCTGATATCTTTCAACATTTGCTTCATCCACAATACTTGAGTACAATTGTTAGCAGCAACAATGTATTTTGCCTCTGCAGGAGATAAAGAAATGGCACTTTGCTTCTTACTTAACCATGAAATCAACTTCTTACCCAAGAAAAATGCACCACCACTAGTACTCTTTTTGTCATTCACATCACCTGCCCAATCAGCATCAGTAAAAGCACTCAAAGTAAGGTCATCATCTTTAGGGTACCATAGGCCAAAATTAATTGTCCCCTTCAAGTATTTGAAAATCCTCTTCACAACAATCACATGAGATTCCTTAGGATCAACTTGCAATCTTGCAACAATTCATACAACATTCATGATATCAGGTCTAGTTTGAGTCAAATAGAGCAATCCACCAATCATTAATCTATATCTAGTCTGATTTTCTTTTAGATAATCATCATCTTGTGTCAACTTACATCCAGTCACCATAGGTGTACCAACTGGATTTGAATCTTTCATACCAAACTTCTTTAGCAATTCTTTCACATACTTGGACTGAGACATAAAAATCCCTTTATCTAGCTGAGTAATTTGAAATCCCAAAAAGAATTTTATTTCTCCAATCATAGACATCTCAAACTTATTCTACATCTCATCAGCAAACTTCATGCACAAAATATCATCTCCTCCAAAAATGATATAATCAACAAAGACTTAAACAATCAAATCTTTATCATGATTAATCTTGAAATATAAATTACTATCAGTAGTACCTTTATTAAATCCAAGCTTCAACAAATACTTGTCCAATCTAGCATACCATGCTCTTGGGGCTTTCTTAAGTCCATATAATGCTTTCTTCAACTGGAAAACCATATCTCCCTTATCAGTCAATTGAAATCCATCAGATTGCTCAATATACACTTCTTCTAGTTCGCCATTTAGAAATGTTGATTTGAAATTCATCTAATAAACCTTGCAGTTTTTGTAAGTAGCATAAGTAAGAAATAGTCTCACAGCTTCAATCCTAGCAATAGGGGCAAAATTTTCTTCAAAGTAAATTCCTTCCATCTGAGAATATCCTTTGCACACAAGTCTTGCTTTGTTTCTAACAACTTCACCTTGCTCATTCAGTTTGTTTCTGAAAACCCATTTAGTTCCAATTACATTTTTGTCCTTAGGTCTAGGAACAAGAACCCATGTATTATTCTTCTCAATTTTTTGTAGTTCTTCTTTCATTTCTTCCACCCAATGTTCATCTTTGCATGCTTCATTGACACTATTAGGCTCAGTCTTTGAAATCAAACAATATTCTTCTATGATTTTTCTCCTAGTTTGAACACCTTTGTTCTTATCACCTATAATCTGATCTTATGAATGACTTAGCCTTACATACCTTGGAGTCTTAGGATGTTCTTTAACTTTAGGCTCTTGTGATCTCACTTTTGCACTTTCACTAGTTTCTTCCTCTTGATTTTGTTGATTCACTGGAATGATCTAAACTTGATTTTGAGTCTAAACTTTCTTTCCTATAACTAAATTTTTATTTTGATCATTTGAATCATATCCAAAGGTTCTATATGGTCTAGTTGTGTCTTCATCAACCTTGACATTAGCAATTTCAACTACTTTCCTCAATCTCTTGTTGTAGCACCAGTAGGCCTTACTCTTAGTAGAATAACCAAGAAAGATTCCTTCATCACTTCTAGCATCAAAATTTCCTATATCTTCATCTCTTTTGATATAGCATTTACTCCTAAAGATTTTGAAATATCTAACAGTAGGCTTATGACCATACCATAGCTCAAAAGGGGTCTTATCGGTATCACCTTTGATTTGTACCTGGTTGAGGGTGTAAAAAATAGTACTCACAACTTCTCTCCAATAGATATGTGTAACATTTCCTTCCAACATCATAGTCCTAGCAGCATCTTGAATTTTCACGTTCTTCCTTTCCACAACTCCATTTTGTTGCAGGGTCCACAGGGTAGATAGTTGTCTCTTTATCCCATGCTCTTCACAAAAAGAATTAAACTCATGGGAAGTGAATTCACCAACTTTATTTGATCTCAAACATTTAATCTTCAGACCTATCTCTGTCTCAACCATAGCCTTAAAAATCTTGAATTTCTCTAGAGCTTCAAATTTTTCCCTTAAGAAAGTAACCCACATCATTCTAGAGTAATCATCAATAAGTAACATGAAGTACGCGTCTCCTTGTAAAATTTTGATTCTAGAAGGACCTCACAAATCAGTATGAACAAGCTCCAACACTTTATTTGAACAATGTTGTTGCTCTAAAATGAAATTCTAGTTTGCTTCCCTAATTTTCATTCCTTGCATATAGTATTAGTAGGCTTTACCAACTTAGGAAGATCTCTCACTGCTTGAGTAGAACTTATCTTGATAATATTGTCAAAGTTTACATGACACAATCTCCTATGCCATAACCAACTTTCATCAACTTGAGAAATTAGACAACTTTTACCAATAGAATTCAAGTGAAAGATGTTACCTTTTGTTTTTGTACCTGAAGCAATCACATTTTTAGAACTCCCCAATATTCTATACTTTCCATTCTTGAGTTCAAGATTGTATCCATTGTCAACCATCTATCCAACACTTAAGATTTTGTGCTTCAAACCTTCCACATATAGAACAACATCAATATTATTCTTACCATCAAGAGAAATGGATCCTCTGCCATGGATTACACCAACTTTTCCATCACTAAATCTTACAACACCACCATCATACTTTTCCAGGCTCACAAATTTTCTTTTATCACCTGTCATGTGATGAGAGCATCCACTATTAATCACCCATTCATCTTTTTGTTCAACTCTAGTTGATAGAGCTTTCTCCACATTTGAGCAACTAGAAGATTCAGTAGGTATAGGATCATTTTCCTTGATAGCACTAAATACCCATTCATCTTCACTTACATTCCCTTTATCAGATTCATCATTTATCACACCTTCATCAACAACATAATAACACTTTCTTTGGAATGTAGGCTTGTTAGGTTTTGGCTTAGGAATTCTTTCTGGACACCTTGATGCAAAATGACCTATCTTATTGCAAGAAAAACATTTAATAGGAAATTTTCCTTTATACTTACCTTCTCCTCTTGCTTCCGTTTTGACAATAAGTGCTGCAAGCTCATCTAGTTTTCTCTCCTCTTCTTCAATCTCTCTCAATTCCTCTTCATACTTGAACATTTTTCTAGAAGAAATTTCTCCTAGATCATATATTTGCTGATCCTTTTTGAAGGTAGTAGCTTTGAATGTAGATTATATCTTAGGAAGAGCATCACCAAACTCAACTCAAAATTTGTAAGCTTACCAATAAACATATCTCTAGTTACATTTGTCATAGTCTAGATCTCCTCAATAGTAGTATCTTTGGCTTTGTATGTAGCAAGCAAGGATCTGAGTACTTTAGCAACAATTTCTGATTCATCCAATGTTCCACCAATACATCTGATACTACACGCAAGTTCATTCACTCTCTACATGAAAGAAGTAATGTTCTCATCATCACGTATTCTCAACATTTCATCTTTTCCTTTCAGGCTTTCCAACTTAGCAACCTTCACATGTGCATCACCTTCATACAAATTTTCCAACTTTTTCTAGATCTCATAAGCAATCTTCAGATCCATAACATTTTTCATCTCAGAATCAATCAGGGCACTGAACAATGCTTCCTTAGCCTTGATATTGTACTCGACATCCTTAATCTCAGCAGCAATAGAAAGACCATTTTGTGGAATGATATACCTATTCTTTGTAATATTCTAGAAGGGTTCAGTAATGCATCTTAGATGACACTCCATTCGAGCCTTCCATAAAGAATAATCAGTTCCATCAAATCTCAGACTATCCTTCTTATATGTCGACATCCTGAATCACCTCAAGCTATCAAAATTCTTCCGAGGAACCAGTGCTAATACCAATTGTTGGAAACACAAGGGCAAACAACTGAGAGGGGGGGTGAATCATTTGTCACAAAAATTTAAACTTATTCAACTTATTCTCAGATCTAATTAATAATCATGAAAGCATAAATAATCAGCACATTAGAAACACACATAACATCAATATTTTTTATGTGGAAACCCTATAAGGGGAAAAATCACGATGGAGGTTAGTCCACAAGATTATACCCTATTAAAAGTATAAAGAAGAATAAATGGGGAATGCAAATGCATTCAAGCACACTTCCTAGAGCTCACTGCTCAAATACAACAAGGCTTACTGCCCAAAGGACACACTGTCTTATAGAAACATTCGGATTACATCCGTAGGATTTTGAACTAAGAAAATAACATCTACTAATGCCTTATTACAATTCTAGTTAAGCACATGAAAACTTCTTCACACTTTGTTCACTCTTCTTCACACTTTGCTTCTACCTTCGAATGATTAGGACATTATTTACACATCTCATAAACATGCATTCCTTCAAATGGAATAAACAATCACTTATATATATCCACAACAAGAGACTACATCACTACATGTTTACTTCAAAATAATAAAACATATGCAAACTATCAGCCCAAAACAATAAATAATTTGCAATGTGAATCAACCAATGTCGGCCACAACATAATGAAAACCCAAAAAAAATCCTTGAACACGAAACACCTTCAAAAATTATTCCTCGAAGATCCACAACACGCTACCATCACCTTGTTGGCCAAGAACATGAAAAACATGAACACACGAGAAAATCACCAATCACGAGCACACCAATCATTGCAGACATGCAACACAAATAGAGCATGATATAGATGTGCATAACCAATCATCAATAACATCCATCTACATCTTATATGAAAACACACATATATATATATATATATTCATCATTGATTCTATTTGTCAATCTATACTAGTTTCATATATGTATCAACAGATCTATATATATATACTTATAATATGAATTTCATCATATTTAAATCCTTAATTCATAATTGAGTATTTAAATACCAAATTACTTATTTGTATCCTTATATTTACCAAGCTTATTATATGTATTTATTAAGTACTTATCTTAATTTTGATCTACAAGCCTCTCTTCCAGCTTATTTATTCTCTTTGGCTCCATCGATGATGATATGAATACTGAGTATCACAGGTTGGAACTCCCATACTTCCCCTTCTTATATCATTTTGTATCTTGAACGATAATCTGCCTATCAATGTTGCTTACAAATTCAATCTGTTTGTATTATCCCTATCTGTTGTTATCTATTTGTGATCAGATTTTTCTTAGATGAAAACTATTAATCTTCCCCATCTATTCTCCTCCTATATCATGTTCCTCTTTATTTCTTGTTATGTCTATAGGCCTATCTTCCTTTCCAACCTAATCATTGTAATATGCATAAATCATATACTTAACATTATATAGCGGTCCTATGTAAATATCAACACAAACTAGATCTGTTATTGCCAGCAGAACGCTTACTTCATTTTCCCCAAATTGCTCCTCTTGGTATTGGATATTTCTCACTGTATACCTCCCCAAAGGCTGAGAGTCACGTCTATCCCTTGTAAAGCTTTTTGGTTCCAAGAGACACGTCCAATTAATGTTCCTTAATATTATCTCTTGAGGGTGATTGCAGCCTTTGACTAATCATTGACTCAACTGCCTTTGTTTACTTTAAATCTTTGTCTTGTATATTTAATCGTACCTCCTCATATCTATTTGTTGCCATTAATATTATAATCTATGCCTTCTAATATAAATCACACCCCTTCACATATAATGATCGGTCCTTTAAAATAGCATGGAATGCCTTTCATCAAATAAGACATTATCATATTTTATATCATATTTATTAATAATAATCTCACAAGACTTTGGTGTTTCACTCAACATTGTAATATTTATTATTTAAGAATAGGCTCATACCATAATGTTTATTTTATAATTTTAATATTATTACTATTAATTATGATAATTCAGATTTATATTTATTTAATTATTTTATTTTGATCTTGTATTCTAAAACTTATATAATATGAATAAGCTATCTATGTATATTGTTTTTCTTGTAATTTTTTTTTACTATGATGATATCTATTATTTTGTTTCATGTTTTTATTAAAGGTAAAAGATGGGTTTTGAAGGGGCCCAAAACCCTTTACAAATGAGAGTAGTTGATGTAAAAAGAAGAAACCATTACACAACAATCAATTCAGCAATAGCAAAAAAGTAGCCAAAAAATAGCTAGAAGGACAACCCTACATATTATTCAGGGTCTCCACAACTTCCATTTCATTCTCGATCATCTTGTGCACATTCTCGAGAATATCCAATGCCTCATCAGAAGCACCAACTTGAGCTTTCATTTTGTTCCTCGTATGAACCCCTAGCCCACCAGTCTTAACCTCATCAATCAAAACATAACCTTTACCCACAACTTTCTCACCTTCACTTGCCATAGTCATCAGCTTGCCACCAACCATAGTATCATCCACATAAACATTATTCTTTTTCTTTTTCATCATAGGTGGAACGACCTTAGTAGAGACCAGAATGTCCCCACCTGTAGAAGCATCACCCTTTTTCATAACAACATTCCTAATATCATCATTTTTTTCCTCAAGAGCAGAGAATCTGCTCTCCCAATTCTTTTTCAAACTAGTAGTCTCCTTAGCAATAGTATAAGCAACAAAATTAAGAGACTCTGTCACATGATCAATCTAGCTTTGGGAAGAAACATCCTCACCCTTACTAGCAACACCTCTTATTCTAATATTAGTCCTATTGATCTCATGAAAAATCCATTTAAATAGTTTAAACAAAACATTGGCAAAATCACATGACGAACCCAACACATCAATCTCCTCACTATCAAAATTCTCAATATGCTTTCCAATAGCCACATCCTCATCAAGAGTACAAGGAGGAGCTCTCTGCTCAGAAACACCTTTACTAGTAGAAATGGGGTCTTCAACATTCGCATGGAGCAACCAATTTCCTCAGCGACGACCTTCCTTTTACCCACCTCCACAGCACCCACGCCCCTTTCCCTACCTTTTTTCGGAAGCACAACCACAACACTAGTAGGAGCCTCACCATCAACACCACTAGCTAGGGTTAGAGGGACACCCTTCTCTAGAAAAGGGTCCCCAATCATCACTTTACATTTTCGGCTAGCATCATCCACCTCTTGCACAATTCTGGTCACAGAGGGAGGGGAAGAAGCTTCCCCATAAAGGTCACAATTGTCCTTACCCCTCCTAATAGGAATCTCCTCCACCTCATCACTACATGTAATGTAGCCCACTTTTTTCCACTTTTTCCCACAATAGGGGAAATGGGGCCCTCTTCTAGAGAAGCATAAGAATCCGGAACATAGTTAGCATCACTAACCCTATCTAACTTTGAATCCTCATTCAGAATAAGCTTCCTCTTAGGCTTCTTACCACCCCTTTCATCCCTCGAATTTGTCTCATATCCCTCCCGGGGTTTAACAATCTTATCCTGCAGGGTGGCAGGGGTTTTATGAACATCAAGGGCTTTGACATGCTCATAAATAAGAAGAATCAACCCCACATGCAGAACGAGATTCTTGGGATTTTTTAAATGCTCCTTAATCCCCAAATCCAACAACATAAGTAAATAATAAGGGATAGAAACCCATTTTTTGTGACGAAAATGATTGAGCAACATGAAATGATACGAATTGATCGCAATATGCCTTCCTTCCAGAGTAACATACCTCATAATTTCCTTAGCCACATCACACCAAAGTGATTTCAACGAGCTCCTCTTATACCCACCACTCTTAGTTGTCTTCAATTCAACTGCTTCATCCTTCTTGAATAAAATGTTCATATTTTCCTTCGCTTCTTTCTTATCCCTAAAGACCTTCATTCCCCACACAATAATGCCAGTAATATGGGCAATAAATTCTTCATCTAGCGCAATATCCCTCCCTTTCAGATTCATAGTCCTCTCCTTCCAACCTTGCACAAATAACTCTATAACCTATGGATTATTTCCATGCAGCTTTTCCATGTACAAATTAAGGCCACCCTTCTCAAGGACTTCCCAAACCTCTTTCTTCTTCTTCACAGTCTCACATGACCTCAGCTCAGCCCTGTTTCTATCCCCTCCCATGGTAAAAAATTTGACACATAGAGATCCAACACTCAGCCAAAAGCACTTGCAACATAAGCAAGAGCCAAATAAACTATCCTTGATGAACTGAAGGCTCTCAAAACAAAGGAAAAAAATGTCCAAAATCTGTGTGAAATCAGCCTCCAGACAAAGATGCAATAAAGACCCATAGGCCTTGTAAAAGCCACCACTTCTAATCAAATCTTGAACAACCTTAGTCATTAATATCAATCACATGACTAAGGACAACCAACCTTTCATACGATATGAATGATTAGCACTCATTATTAACAATGGTAGAGGCCTCAAACAAAATTGGGTCATTTAACTTCCATTCCTTACTCTCACAAACACCATAGTTGGCAAAAAAATATGCCAACTTATTTCCTTCTCTCAAGACATGGGAAATGTAAACATTATCAAAAGAATTGATAATATTAATAGAGTCTCAAACCATGGCCTCAATTGTCCAAGAGGGAGGGGAAACATTATTCAAATTGTTAATAACATTCAAGGAGTCACCCTCGATCCAGACCTTTTGGTACCCTTTTCTTTGTGCCAACTTGAGACCATGATAGGCAGCAGCCGCCTTCGCAAAGTGGTTTGTTTAGATTCCCAAAGGGAGCACCATCGTAGAGATGAGTCTACCATTAGAATTTATGATCACTCCCCCACAACCTACAAGTCCTAGATTTCCTTTAGCCACGGCATCAAAATTAATCTTAACCCAACCATCCAGTGGCACCTTCCACACAACATCTTCTCTAGAGGATTTCCCTTTAGAAATAGGGAGAGATATATCACATGACAACTTCCACTTTTGAGCAATTGATATATTAAAGGAGAACATGTTAATATTTTGACCTGTGTAGAAAGAATTCCCAAAAATGAAGTTCTCTTTGATGGCCGCATTGATCTTATGGGAAACATTTGAAGCTAGAATAGCACATTTCTAAAGATTTTGTTATTACATTCCAACCATACCCCCCAAATAACATGAGGAAAAACAAGGGACCATAAAATTTGTAAGGCCGGATTAGAAGAAGGACCAACCCATTGGAACCATAAATCTTTGACAGAGCCCGGGAAGACCCAACTAAGATTCCACAACGAAAGCACATGGTTCCAGACCAGTCCAACATAACTGCACCCAATCATCAAATGACAAGTATTTTTTGCTTCCTTCTCACAAAGAAAGCATCTATTGGGCATAACAAAACCTCTTTTAATCAAGTTATTAGTAGTAAGAATTTTATTCTGACAAAAGAGTCAAAAGAAAATATTGATCTTGAAGATCAACCTAGAAGACCAAATAGAATCCCAAAAAGGAGGTGGACCAATAAAAGAATCACTAATATGAAAAGTCAAACCAACAAAAAAATTACCTACAAAGGAAGGTTTCCAAACAAACTTATCAAGAGAGGGATATGAATTGAGGAGATAGCTCTATATAAGCCTTCCAAACCCGGATCCACCTAGTGCAACTTTCTCTAGTGACCACCTTCAATATAATCACGAAAAAATCTACTAAATTGTCGCAAACAAAGGTCCATAAAGGGATTAGCCCAAGGAACATCCTTAAGCAGCCCTTTACCCAACCAATTATCATCCCAAAACAGAATAGTCCTCACATTGCCCAACTACCAAAATAGACCCTTAGCAATAAGCCTTCGAGCCTTTAACATATAGTTCCATAGCACATAACCATTCAAGGGAATATACTCTTGAGATAAAAAAACCTCTAATCCCAACATCACCATAAAGGTATTTACTCCACATAATCTTCGCCCACTCACTTTAAGCCTCTAAAAGGTTCCATAACTGTTTTCCCAATAAGGCTATGTTGAACATTCTGATTTTGTGAATGCCAAGTCCACCAACCCTTTTAGGCTGACAAACATCGTCCCAAGCAACCAAATGAGTTCTTTTCTTATCTTCAACACTAGTCCACAAGAATTTTTTCTGAATTCCTTCCAAAATATCCACAACTTTCTTTGGCATATGAAAAATACTAAGGGCATAAACCAGAATGTTCTGAAAGGTGATTTGATCACCTGCACTTTTCTAGCTTGGCTCAACAAAGCCCCCTTCCACCCAACCAATTTAGAATTAAATTTATCAATCAAAACCCTCCATAAATAACCAAGAGCCTTAGAGCAGAGAGGAAGCCCCAAGTAGGAAGCTGAAAGTTCACCAATTTGACATTGCAAAATTTGAGCAATCATATTTGTCTGTCAAGCGAGGTATTAAAAAAGAAAAGCACACTCTTCTAGAGGCTAACCTTCTGCCTAGAAGTTTCCTCATACATTTGCAAATTTTGTTTAATAGCCTTAGCTTCCTTAATTGTAGCCGGCCTGAGCAAGAGAGAATCATCCACAAATTGTTGATAGGAACAAACAAGGTTAGCAGAGGATAGAGCTAACCCAGACATAAGACCAGAGTTGAAAAATATTTGCATAAGATGTACCAAAGACTCAAACAAAATGATAAACAAAAATGGAGAGATAGGATCCCCTTATCGAAGGCCCCTTGAGCAATCAAAAAGAGGAGAGGGAGAACCATTGATGAGCGCCAAAAACCTTGGATTTGAAATAAGTTGATGCACCAAATCCACTATTCTCTCCCCAAAACCAAAGGAGATAAGAATTTTAGACAAAAAACCTTAGTCCTCTTTGTCATAGGCTTTAAGTAAGTCAAGTTTGAGGATAAACCCAACCTATTTGTTAACCATAAGAGAATGAATATTCTCATGAACAATAAGAATAGAATCTAGAATCTACCTACCAACTACAAAACCATTCTGTTGAGGAGAGATGATGAGAGGAAAATTTTTTTGCAACATCAATGCCAGGACTTTGGAGAAGATCTTATAGATAGAATTACACAAACTAATAGATGAAAATCCTCAAAGGACGCAACCCCTGAATTTTTGGGAATCAGAACAATAAAAGATGAATTCACTTCCTTCAAAAGAGCACCTGACCTGAAAAAATCCTTGGTAGCCACAACATCTTTTGCAATAATTTCCCAAAAGGACTGAAAGAAAAACATGGGAAAGACATCAAGGCCTGAAGCCTTATTACCTTCGAAGGAGAATACAACACACTGAATTTCTTGCGCCTAAGGAATACAAACTAGCTGTTGATTCATCTCTTCATCCACCAATCGTGAAATATCCCTCAAAATATCCTCTTGGCAAGCTAGATCAAGCTCTCCCTCCATTGACAACAAATGAGAAAAATAGGAGGCCACAACATTTTGCAGATCAACATCCTTCAAAAAGGCTTGATTATTATAATTAATCAGATTTATTTTGTTAGAGGCCCTATGTTTCAGCATAGACATATGGAAAAACTTGGTATTTCTATCCCCACTTTTCAACCACATGATCCTCGACCACTGCTTCCAAAATTCTTCCTCCTTCGCAATGATATTATGTAGTTTAGAGAGCAAAACATTTTCCTTCAAAATCAGATCCTGATCATACCCAGACAATTGAATAACTTGTTGAATAGAATTTAGATTTTGGGAGACCCCATCCTTATCCAAGAAAATGTGACCAAATGAGGTAAGGTTCCATTTCCTAACATTAAGCTTAATATTAGCCATTTTTTTAACAACTCCATACATGGCCGATCCATCCACATTAATACTCCACCAATCCTTAATTAAATTACCAAGATCTGGATGACAAGTCCACATTTTCTCAAACCTAAAAGGAAAGTTCTTCTTACCACCCAAAAATTCCACCAAAAGAGCCAAAGGAAAGTGATTTGAATCCAATCTAGTAAGGTTCAAAAGAGAACAAGAATAGTGGGCCAACCACTCAGGATTGAAAAGAGAACAAGAATAGTGGGCCAACCACTCAGGATTGAAAAGAGAACAATCTAGCTTAACCTGAATAAGGGCATTCCCAGCCCACCTATTCGACCAGGTATAGGAAGCCCCTTTCAAATCCAGATCAAGAAGAGCTGAGTCATTAATAAACTGCATAAGATCAAACTGGCTAACATCCACATTCTGCAAACCACCTAACTTATCAACATCATGTAACGGGGTATTGAAATCACCAATAACTAGCCAGTTCTCCATGTTATAAGAAGCTTTAAAAGAAGCCAGACCTTCCTAGAGTTTTTTTCTATCATGCATACAATTAGGAGCATAGATATTAGACAAAGTGCAGGAGAACTTATCATGCAAATGGAAAAAGGAATTGGCCACATGATTAATATCATTCATCACCTCCACCCCTCTAATAACCCAAAGATTCCAAAAGGTCACAATCCCTCCAGAAGCACTAGCCGCCTCAAAACAATGCATACCGTAATCCTTAAAAAGCTTTAATTTCAATCTAGAGAGTTTATCCAATCCCATTTTAGTCTCTTGTATAAGAACAATATCAGGACAATGATCTCTTACCAGATTAGCCAAGAGATCATGCTTATGAGGGTGATTCAAACCCCTCATGTTCTAGGAGATTATCTTCATGAGGATTTATGGATGGTTCTCTTAGAGCACATGTCCAACAGAGTTCTCTATGTACCATCAACAATATCTATCTAACTCACCTTCTCCCTAGTCACATTATTAGGAGGTCAGCCTCTACCCCTTGGCTTAGACCCATAGTCTGGCCTTTGCCTAGTCCTTGTCACAACTCCTATGTACCATCAACAATATACCATCAACAATATAACCCACAGTCTGAGTTCTCTATGTACCATCAACAATATCTATCTGACTCACCTTCTCCCTAGTCACAAACTTGAGTATAGGGCAGATTATCTACTTCCTCCAACTCCTCAACCTCCTTAACATCATGATTTAACTCTAGTCCCTTAGTATTTGACAACATACTAAGAGAACTTCCCCCCCCCCATGGGGAGAACCATCAAACACAAACTCAAAAGGATTTTCCTTAGTCACCACTGATCTATTATCAACAAAACTAGGGGACATGCATACCTTATCATTTAGACCCACGTCTTGAATCATTTCACCCTGGGCAGGTTGAACCACATCTTAAATAATTTCTCCTTGGGTAGGTTAACCAACCACCACCTGTTCCCCCTCATCCAAAATCACTCAGCAGGCACCTCCTTCTGAGCAAGAGGGTCCACCACCACTTGCTAAGTAGGAACCAGTTCTATTTCTTTAACGGGAGGTTTCTCCACCTCCTTCCATTGTTTAGTTATTTGCTTAGGAGCTTTAAGAGGACACTTTTTAGCCCAATGTCCAACTTTTTTACAGTGAAAGCAAGCAAAGGGATTCGTCTCAAATTCAACTAACTACTCCCACACCCCAACTTAGAATTAATCTTAACCAAATCAGGCAAGTCTGTTGATTGCTCAACATTCACACAAAATCTAGCATAAACCAGTCGTTTCCTATAAGCAGTCATTTGGTCAATTGACAACAAACAACCAAACATACTGGAAATCCCTTTAAACACCTCCTCATCCCAAAACCCCAACAGGAGGCTAGGAAATCTAACCCAAACCGGAGTAGCCGAGAAGGAGCACAAGTCTATATTAAAGCATGTCCCCCACTTCTTAAGCATCAACAAGGACTTTCCAAGGAACCAAGGGCCACCCATCAATGCCAACACCAAATATTCCTCACAAATGAAGGAGAAAGAGAAGAAACCTTTAACCATAACAGCCACATCAATTTGTCCCTTAGGTCTCCAACGATTAATAGTAAACTTGTGGAATAGCTCAATGTCAGGCTGAGGACCAACATATTTACCCAACAACACTAATTCCATATTTTCCATTCTTTTATCAACAATACAATCCACAATTGAAATAGAGTACTCCCTAATCTTTTTATTTGCAACAAAGGGCACCAAAGGAGAGGTACTTTTTCCTTTAGGCTTAGATCCAAACAAATTTGACCACTTGAGAGATGAGCATGACAAGAAAGCACTCTTAACCTTGTCAGACTCAAAACCCTTGACATTAGGAGTCTCATCACTCCCATTCAAAGACAGGTCGTTCCCTAACTTTTCAGAGCTAGGTATCACTTTTTCAGAGCCCGGCATTGGGGAATGTGACGAACACACTCTTCGAAGCCTCTTTCCTTTCCAAAAGAACGTTAGCCACCAAAGGGGACCCACATAGCTTACCTACAACAAGGGCCCCACCTGACATCACCCTCTCATCAATGCACCAACTACCATTACAGCCAGAAGCCTCTTCCAGATTTCCCACCTCAACTGAATTTGAAAAAATTCCACCACCATTGCCACTACCAGAGGAGCTACCCATCGCATAAGCCATTAAACTCTTATTCTATTCCATGTTATGATATATGTGTTATAATTATAATTTTATCTAGGATAATTATAATTATAATATTTAAATTGCAATTACACATTTATTTGTATTTCAATATTTTATATTTTAATGTTTTAGTGTTCTATTTCGGGGACATGACACATTGGCCTCGCAAATCAAAATTTATGACCTCCAAAAGTTGGGCCTCTTTCATTAGAAATGTAAAACATTTAGGACATAGAAAATATCTATAAGATGTGTTGGGACTTAGTCTAACAAAGTAATTTTTTTCTGAAGTTCTAACTCCCCTGTACTTTAGGCCTCGTTTTACCCATTAATTATAACCAATTTGAGAAATATTTTAATGGCCTCCTAAGACAAAATTTCCTATATTGTTCTATTTCATCCTCTATGTTTTTACCAAATATTAGAAGTTACAAAAATTTGAAAAGAGTCTAATTTTTGGGAGTGTTATAGCCATTTTCTATTGTCTTTATGGATTTGTATACTTTTCATGGATTTTTAGATAATTCCTACTTATCTAGTATCTTGTTCCACCCTTTATTCCTACATTGAATCTCCACAAGGTTTTTCGTGCCCTTTGTTACTTTTATTTCCCCTATTTCCTCCTTTTGTAGAATCTTAGTGGTGGTTTAGACCTCCCTTCTCCATCCCTATGTGTGGATCTACTTTCCTACAATCTCGTAAAATCCCATCTCTCCTCTATGAATTTTTTAGGTGGGTCCATAATTTTTTTCTCCTTTGCTTCATCCACTTCCCTCATCTTGTTCCATAAGATTTTCTCACACCATCTCTAACTCCCTTAAAGGAATTATTTCCCACATCTAGACACCCAAACCTCCTATTCTTGTTTATTTTCCCTCATTTCCTTTGAGTTCTTCCTTGTGAACTTTCATTGGACATCCAAATCATCACTAGTGTCCAATTCTTATATCCAATTTTTTATCCTTTTCTCATATTTATCAACACTTCTTCCTTTTCCTTTTCCCATTTTGTAAGATTTTATTGAATTATGAACCTTTATTGCAATATCTAGTTCCTAATTCCCACAAAACAAAAAATTCTTGCAACCCCCTTTTCTAACCTCCCAACCTCTGTCGAACTTTTGCAATTTACCCTATTCTCCCTTAAACCTCTTAGGATACCACTAATGGCCTGATTTGGCCCTACAACTACTCAAGAAATGTTTTCTCACCTAAGAAAATCATGTATATCCCTAAAGATACAAACCTTCATGCTAAATCCATGGTGAATAATAAGGATTACCATGCCAATGGATAATAAGATTGACCATGTTGCTATTGATGCAATGGTTGAGGTCCCAGATACTAATGATCCCAGCTAGTTTCAATCCCCTACTCAATAGATTCTATTTGATTTTAGCTTGTTTCACATGTTACATTAATGATATATGATTCTTAATCGAATTCCTACAAATAATTTAGCAACTTAACAAAACACTATAAATATGAGTTCATTTTTCATAACAGTGGCTACTCATTTCTCTATTTTCCACATGACTACA
This sequence comes from Sequoia sempervirens, assembly GCA_007258455.2. Lineage (NCBI taxonomy): Eukaryota > Viridiplantae > Streptophyta > Pinopsida > Cupressales > Cupressaceae > Sequoia > Sequoia sempervirens. The sequence goes on along the minus strand of VDFB02193867.1, from coordinate 785,193,554 downwards.
AGTGTTGAGAAAAGTATAGGGTTTCAATTCCTATAAATTTAGTTTCTTGTTGAGAAACATAGTTTTTGAATCTAGAAGTGATAATTCATTTGTATAATATATTTGTAAGTAAATGTCTCCTTGGTCATTTGTATATTTTCAAGGAAACTTGTAAGTCATGAATTGTGGCAACATTCTAGCTCAGGTTTTTCTCTTGACACATTTTTCGGTATGATTTTAATAGGAATTTGATAGGTTTCATAGTATTTTAATTCATTATAGACATTATTTATAATGGTCTTTACCATATATACATGAAATGATGGGAAATGGTGGTAGGCTAAATGAAATGGGGGTTCACCAATTTTACTATAAATAGAAAGGGGAAAATGGGGTATGATGCACCTATTTCCCTCTATTTCATTAGGAAAGAGAGATCCCTTAAGCCAAGTTTGACTTTCAGCCCTTAGGTGAGTCAACCTTCAAGGAGATCTTGTTATTTTCCTTATAATATAGGATGGGGTGGATTTGTTGAAACAACACTTTTGGGAGAAAGACTAAAAATAGTAAATAAACCCAAAAATGCAAAGTAAAACATGAAATCAGAAGATTAAACCTTAATCTAATGGAACCAATAACTTTTAGATAGATCTAAGATGGTTTAATATTTTTGCACCTGTCATCAAAATGTTGCTACTAAGTGTTCTTTGGGACTCATTCACCCAAGGGTGAATTGGTCTTTGTAGGGATTTTTGAAATAATTTTTTTGGTCCTCTGGTCCTATGTCAGCACTCTCGAATTCTCTAAATTTCACAGTCGGAAGTTCATAAATAAATCCTATAGGTGAGTTTATGTGGCTTGATTACAACTTTGGCAACTTTTGCAATTTTGACAACTTTTCCAATTTTTCACTTTGAGAGATCTTCAATCCTTCTTCAACCTAAGATCTACAAAACACACATAAGAGGGAAAATAATATTTTTGGTGAATGGGGATTTGCCTTGGTCAAACCCTTTTTTGGTAATTAAAACTTGAATTGAAATAAAACATGAAAGGAAGGAATGATGAATGAATAAAGTTATGTTTCAACTCACTGTTACCTAATTTCACTACTCGCTCAATCAGGTGGAGTTTTTTTATTTTAAACTCGGAAAAAGAGGTAAATTTTTATTAACTTTCTTACATTACATTCAGATTTATAAATGAAATAATCCAAAAAAGATTACAATGACAAATTACTGAATTCATACATATGCATGTAACAAAAGAAAGATGTTGATCTTTTCATAAAAGAGTAATCTTTATTGAATGTATAAGTGTACATTATCTCACACAAGCCGTGAGATTTAACTTATTCAATAAAAATTATGAAAAATATATACATGAATAAGGAAAAGAAATGAATGTGCATAGAAATAAGGTAACCAACCATTTCCTATGAATGATTGGTTCTAGTGTGTCAACTTGTCCTATTATTGTCCTGAGCTTCATCTGTCCCTTCTAGCTCCATACAGATTCTAGTTCTACGTGTGACAGTAACAATGGTGTTAGAGCATGCTCTAAGAAATGACTGATTACAAACACTATATACACATTCACCCTATGCATGTATAAATTGTTCATTATGTGCATTAAATAAGCAATGTGTACATTTTAGGTGTCCCAGAAAACCATTGGAGTCATCAAACACACCTAAAATATACATTTTTTTTATCTTGTTCGTTTCATGTGTAGATACAGTAAAGTGTGATTTATTTCATCTATTTTCAGCATGTGGGCTAAAATGAGGCTCCCACAAGGGTTGAGCCCGACATGTTGAGTTATCAGGTAATGAGCTCATTTGAGCTTATTTAAGAGGGAAACGCAATCTTAAAATTCATCATATCAATATGATCATGGAATGAAAGTGAACATGCATACATGTTAAGTTCACAAGGCATTTCTTCAAAAAGCAGCTTTGTTTGAACAAAACTATCAAATATTACAAATATGCAAATACAACAGGGAAGCATCATGATATTTTGTCACAAAGTTTAGGGCCTTATACAATTCAAGGAACAACATGGTTGAAAAAGAAAGAACAATGCTAAATGGAATTACATCATTGCAGTGAACAACAAATCAATGAAGAGGATGGTTATATGCCTATAGCAAATTCATGACAACTAATAGTAATCATGATAATATTGTAAAAGGAGAGTCTCATTCATATGTACGTGTACAGAAAGCAGTAGGTTTCAAGATAAGGCAATCATCTTATCATTATAGATATTGTTTTATCAAAACCATTTATTTCATGCATAGTGATGGAGGACAACCATGATTATTTTAAGTCATAATCCAAAGATATACAATGTTGAATATCAAATGCAAGAAGAAGTCATTTCAATCTTCACAAGAGCTGAAGTATATCTTCTGGGTGCAAAAGGAAATTTCAACATGCAAATTAAAGCTTCATGGTGCCTAAAGAAGATGAACAACATGTATTTGATGCAAATGAGTAGCTTAAATGCATTATTAATCATCATTGCAAAAAAATAGTGAAAGCATAGGTCATGTTCACATGCTTGGAAATAAAAGAGGGGGATCATTGTTGTTTCTGGAGCAAAGCATTTATAACATCATCATTGCTATGGAAAGATACAAGAATAAAGTGGTGGGGAAAAGTAGGTGACTTATGTATAGAAAATTATTATGCAATATCCTCACCTACAGAATGTAATGGTTGTGTGTTAGCATCAACTTTCAAGCAAAAAAGGATAAATCACAATTGGAAAGAAAGGAGAAAAGACAAGTCCATATGCCCCAAAGCATTGTTTAAAGGATTGTACAATCTAAAAGCTCATAGAGGGAGAATAATATATCATTTACAAATGCTTTATTCAAGAATGAAGTGGGGGTTTTATATATACAAAGGAGTCATGAAATGTAGTAAAGAGCACAAGTAGTATATAGATCTCAAAGTATTAGAAGTCATGCTTGAAATAATCTCAAGCTACAAGAGCAAAAAATAGAGAAAAAACCTTGACATTAAATGGATTCAAACTATGTAACAAATAAAAGGTCATATGAAACATTTTTTTAGAAGGGGAATATAACAACATATTCTTTCTCCAAGTAAAACCCTATAGTCACGGCCTGAAAATGATAGGACATAGAAAAATATAGGAAAATGCAAATCCTTGGCATAGAAATTCTAAGAATTTTTTCATTTCCTATAAGATAACCACAAGATGTAAAGTAGATGCAGCCGAATGAAGAGTAAAATGTAGAAAATTAAAAATATGTTTATCTTTTCTACATGTATAGAGCTTGAAAATGATATTATTTTCACAGAAAATGAGAAAAATATGAGAAAATACAATATATTGTATGATGGAAAAGGCTTAGCCACGCGGCTTCAACACAAAAGTAAGTCTCCAAAATTTTCAAGGCTCAAGAAACCCTCAAATGGTGGTGCGGTTGGCAACAAAATGGAGTTTGCAAAAAAGAAAAAATTCAGAATGGAGGAGAATATATAATGTCACAGCTTGTAGGGCCCAAATCACTAACAGAGAGGCTTTCATTAACTTTTGTTCTCAAAAAAATTGCTTGCCAGCTAGTCTACGTGGAGAATCAATAAGTTCAAGCATAGGAAATGCCTCTGTGCGACCTTGAAATTCATAGAAAAATATTGGAAACCAGCTCCAAACCCTCATCACTATTGGCCAAGCTTCTTCATGAATCTTTGAAGGCACAAATGAAATGAACCTTTTTTTCTTTTTTGCTTTTGTTTTAGGGTTGAAACCCTATATCAAAGGAACAATAGAAGATTGGCATTTTTTCCATTTCTTTTATTAAGAATCAAATGATAACTAATACCCTGTGCCTCATTATTCTTTCATTCCTTTGACTTAGGCATTTCAAATGTAAGATGAGAGGTATTTTATCCTTGCATTTTATTTATAATGTAAATGCTTAAATTAAATGATCAAATTATAAGTCATTTAAATTAAGTCATCAACTTTTAAATGCAAGAAAATAGAAACATGTGCTCAATATGAATAAGTCATAGGAGGTTTCCAACATATGACAAGGATATGTGCTTTATCTTTGACTTGAATGCAAATAGGAGCATGTGTTATTATGACCAAGTGATAAGGGAAGAGATATTTTCTTTGAGTTATGACATTACCTTGAATTTGGGGAGTTTGGAATTAGTTTGCAACATATGGAGAAGAAATAGGAGTTGTTTTGGGCTTTGATGAGTTTTGGAGAGCATTTTGGAGTCTTTTTTATGTGTCATCATGTTGGACAAGGTAAAATTGGAATTTTTCACCTATTTGGAGCCTTTTGGGATGAGATCCAGTTGCTATTTTTTAGGATTTTTGAAGGTTTACGAGAAATGATGCTTGTAGATGTTATTTTGATGGACATTGTTGGGAGTTGACTACTTAATCACTTTTGTAACTCTTTTTTGAGTTAGTTCTTGAGTTGTACTTTTCTACCTTGTGAATTTTACAATCCTTAGTCAAATTTTACACATTTTGTAACTCATCTTTGACATGAATTCAAAAAGGTCCTTGAATATTAATGCTTGAAGCTTTTTGCCCTCTTATTCTTGCAAATTTGTGTGTTATTAAGGTGATTGATCAAATCACATGTGATTTATTTTAACCTCCTTGTAATTTTGTCTCATTTCATGCCTTTTCTACAAAGTTATCTTTTATGCAAGTTGGAAACTCTGTTTTAAAAAAAAAAATTGTGCATAGCTTTTTAGATTGTGAAAATAATCTTTCCCTTCTGAAAGTTAGGCCAGTTTAAGCCTTTTTCTGAAATATTTATGCATAAAACTTATTGAAATAAGTTGTGTAAGTGTTTTGTTTCATTCATTGAAAAGCAAGTGTCTATCCTCTAAATTTGTAGGTTTTGACCAGTTAGGTGTATCACCATAGGAAATACTATTTACCAATTTTAGCTTTATTCATTTTCATCAAATCCTTCTCCCTTTTCCTTAAAAAAATTAGTAGATTAGGTGATAACCAGATAAGGAAGCCGGCCTATCCGGAGGTTCATTCTCATTTTGGGTAGCCCACAACCCGAGAATGTTCCCATGTTTCTCTAGCTAACTAAGTTTTCACAACTTAGTTTGAGTGCAAGCTTAAGAGATAACACTCACCAAACCCTTGAAGGACTATAACTTAGTAGACCTCTCCAATGTATTGATCTTGCATGAATGGCTCAATTGATGATGTGATCTTGATGCTTGAAATTTGACTTGAATGCTTGAAACCTACATCACAATGTTAGCTCCAAAAACATGCAGATGCTTGATAACTTTGCTATGATGCTTGAGATATTGATTGTTGCAACAAATGCTTGATAAGTCTGATTTTGAATGACTTTGACAATAATCTTAGCTCTTGTGAAGTCTCTCAAAAAGTTATAGGATTTCTAAGGATTTGAATTTGATAAAAAAATGTTTTTTTATAGACAATTCTATAATTTCCCAAAAAATAAACATTATAAGTTGACACTTAAATCATGAAATTAAGATCTTAAGATGCCACCAAAAACATGTTTCAAATATGTCCTAAATAATCAGGACATTCATTTCTTGGTGTTAACAATACTAAATCCATTAATTAAATCACAACTCCCCTTTTGAAAGTTGCAATTAAGTAGTCTTGTAAATGAAAAATTTAGACAATTAGAGGCTTAATTAAGTCCAATTAATTAAGGGACCCAAACATAGTGTAAAAATGTAAAGCAGTACATTTTTTGATACTACATTTAGCCCCCACTTTAGTGAGAGGATGAGCATGCGCTCAAATGCACACTAAAGTAGTCAAGCAAGCGTCAAGAGAGGTATAATTGTACATATGTTGGAAAGATAAGACAACCAAGGTCAAGGAGGATGATCAAGCCCCCAAGATCAAATATCTCATGCCAAACCAAAAAAGGCACAAATAGACACATGTAGGCGATCCCATAATACTGGTTTACAATTCTGTTGAGGAAGGAAAATTTCAAAAACTCTTCCATGGAAAAAAAATTGGTTTTTAGGGGTTCACACGAATTTGGGGTTTGTATGGACCCAAAAAAGGGTTCGCTCAAACCCCCTTGAGTGAACCCTCTTTAATGATGGGAAATAGGCAAGATCATTCTAGTTACTAATGTTTATGCCTTGATTGATATTCGTGGAAAAATCCAGCTATGGGCTCATATAAGGTATGCTAGATTATGTGCTTCATATCTTCCTTGGATCCTAGCTGGTGATTTTAATTATGTGTTGAGCTTGCAGGAGAAACGAGGTGGGTTGCCTCGACTTGAGCTTGTTAATGCTCTTTTTAGGGGGAATGTGGATTTTCTTGCTTTAAATGATGTTAAGCCTTCTAATGGGACTTTCACTTGGAATAATAAACGGAGTGGAGAGGAAGCGATTTTAGAAAGGTTGGATAGATTTCTTGTCTCCTACTTTTGGGTGGGAGGTAGATGGTTACAGGTTCTAAGATTCTTGATTGGAGGGGTTCTGATCATTGTCCAATTAAACTTTAAGTTTCCCATGTTACTGCTCCCAAGAATCCTCCTTTTAAGTTTCAACTTATGTGGCTTCAAGAGTCTTCTTTGAATGATATTATGGCTTAGTGGTGGTGTGATGGTAGCCCTGCTTATGGTACAACTATGTACACTTTTGTTAAGAAAATTCAATATGTTAACTTTCACCTTAAGGGATGGAATAGGATGAGTTTTGGAAATTTTAAGGTTATGAAGAAGAGTGCTCACGAAAGCCTTGATGTGATTAATTTCCAAATTCAATATTTTTTTTCTTAGATGCTCTGGGCCAAGAAAAAGCTCAGAATGTAATCTTCGGGAGGATATTTTTTGGAAGTAGAAGGCTCGTATTGATTGGCTTCAAGAAGGGGATAGGAATATTGCTTTCTTCCATCACTCGGTGTAGGCCCGTCACAATAGCAGTTGTATTTCCTCTATGGTTAATGCAGATGGGATCTATATTTCTTCTTTTTACGATTTGTCTCTTGAGGCTAAACATTCTTATTCTTCTCTTTTTTATTAGGATTCACCCCTACTAAAGTTGAGGAGAATTTGATCCTTGCTTGTGTCCTCTCCTTGATCTCTAAGGAGATGAATGATTCCCTTATTCACCTGATTTCATTACAGGAATTGGAAGAGGTCATTTTTGGGATGAATAAAGGTAAAGCCCCTGGACCGAATGATTTTCTTGTTGAATTTTTTTAGGATTTTTTTAATATTATAAATTTGGATTTGTTGGAGATTGCTAGGGAATCTCTTCATAGTAAGCAGATGTTTTGTGCTTTGAACTCTACTTTTTTAGTTCTTATTCCTAAAAAGAAAGGTGTAGATCAAGTTGAATTCTTTCGACCGATTGCTCTCTATAATGTAGTGTATAAGATTATTACTAGATTGATTGCTGAGAGGCTCAAATTTTATCTCCCTTCTATTATCTCTAAGGAGCAAGAAGGTTTTGTTCCTGGTAGACAGTTCTATGATGGGGTGGTGGTTGCCTCTAAGGTCATCCACTCTATGGTGACTTCCAAGGAGAAGTCTATGTTCATCAAGTTGGATATGGACAAGGCTTATGATAGAGTTAAATGGAACTTTTGTAGAGAATTCTCTTAGGCTTTGGTTTTATTCCAGATTGGGTCAGTTGGACTATGAGTTGTGTTACCTCTTCCTCTTTTTTGTTCTTATCAATGGGGAACCTTCTGAGATTTTTATGACTTCCAAGGGCCTTTATAAAGGAGATCCTCTCTCCCCTTATTTGTTTATTATTATGGATGAGGGCTTGGGAATATTTATGAAGTCATGGGTTACCCGAGGCAGGATTCAAGGCTAGTGTTTAGGCAATGGGCTTCTGCAACTCTCTATATTGGAAAAACAAGGACAAACAACTGAGAGGGGGGGTGATTCAGTTGTCTCAGAACTTTAAACTTTTCTAACTTAACTTAATCTCAGATCTAATGAATAAGTAATTAACCACAAGCACTTATAACACAAGAGAGACAAAGAACACCAAGATTTTTTTTTGTGGAAACCCTGTTAGGGGAAAAACCATGGTGGATGTTAGTCCACAATATTATACTTTGCTAAAAGTATAATGAAGGAAATAAGGGGAATGCACATGCATTTAGGCACACTACCTAGTGCTCACTTCTCAATTACAAAAGGGGCTCACTGCCCAAAAAAGTTGGATTGAATATCTAGAGGGTATGAACTAAGAAAATAGCTTTAGCACAAGCCTAATTATAGTTCCAATTAAGCTCAACACTTTTTCACACTTCGCACAATCTTTTCGCACTCTGCTCTGCAATTGAATGATATTCGCATAGACACACATAGGAGCATTCTTACACACCACACCGTCGTTCTTGCACCACACCTTGCACCACTTATATATCCGCTACATGACATTTCTTCATAACTTAGTCGGCCAAGAAAAATAAAATATATTTGCAATGCTAGCCCATATTTTCAATTAAATTTTTAATGCCAACCCACCAAGTTCAACCACAACATAGTGGAGACCCAAATTAATATCTCAAACATAAAAATACCTTAATTAATTTCACCTTGAATAACCACAACACACTATCATTAACATGTCAGCCAACAACAAGAAAAACCAAACATGCACAAGAAAATATCTTCAATCACGAGCTCACCGAATCAAGTGGATGAAACAAAAAGATAGATAATGCACTAGAGACATTTGAGAATGCTAAGAAACAATAGAGAAGCATCCATAACAACTTAGATAACCAAAATCATACGATCTTCATTCAGGAACACTAACAAGGACAACAAGAATATTGTAATACCACAACTCACACAAAACTTCACGCAGACCTTTGAAACTTTCGTTAGATGATCTAGACATACTCAACAATAAACCCTTTAATCCACATCAGCTAATCTTCAACATATAAAACAAAACTCCTTCATGCCCTACACAGTTCCACTGGGGACCTGGAACACTTTCTTTTACAATTTTCTCAATATCCTCGACATATGCAGCAATTGATATACCAAATGCTAATAGTGTTGAAATCAATGACAACCACATATTAGAAACACATTCACAACATCCAACAATCTCCCAACAATCTCCCCCTTTGGCATTGATGGCAACACATGATGTGAAAAATACCATCAACCCAACAAACTGACTTCTTTTGCACTTCTCAATTGAACCTCTCTCCATATGGATTTTTCACATTACTCTTCTCCCCATTTGACATCAATGGCAAAGGTAACCATGAACTTTCCATACACATGCTCTGAACCACATATCTGCACATCTAACTACTCCCCCTGAGTAGTAGCCATGGAAACATCAATTTGCATCATAATATAGCAATGATGCTCATGGATTGATGCAAGTAAATGCATCATTTATTTCTTATCAAGAGGGGTAATTACCCATAGAATTCCTCTAAGATACTCAAAAGTATCCTTTGTAAATGGCTTAGTAAAGATATCTACAATCTATTGTTTGGTAGGAACATACTCCAATCTAACTTCTTTTTCATTCACTTTTTCTCTCAAGAAATGAAACTTGATTGATATATGTTTAGTCTTTGAGTACAACACTAGATTCCTTGATATGTTAATTGCACTTGAGTTGTCGCAGTATATGGCAATAGGATCTTTGAGTGCAACATTTGTTTCATCCATATCACTTGAGTACAATTATTGGCAGCAACAATGTATTTTGCTTTAGTGGTGGATAAAGAAATTGAGCTTTATTTTTCACTTAAACAGGATACTAGATTCTTCCCTAAGAAGAAAGCACCACCACTAGTACTTTTTTTGTCATCCACATCACCAGCCCAATTAACATCAGTGTATGCACACAAAGTGAGATCATCATCCTTTGGATACCAAATTCCAAAGGCAATTGTTCCTTTCAAATATCTAAATATTATTTTGATAGCAGTCACATGTGATTCCTTTGGATCAGCTTGAAATCTAGCAACCATACATACAACATTCATAATGTTTGGTCTAGTTAGATTCAAGTAGAGTAATCCACCAATCATTGACCTATACCAAGTTTGATTTTCCTTTGAAGAATCATCATTTTGTGTCAACTTGCATCCAGTTACCATGGGGGTACCAATAGGTTTAGAGTCATCCATGCCAAACTTATTCAATAGTTCTCTCGCATATTTGGATTGAGATATGAAAATACCTTGGTTCGACTGAGTAATTTGCAATCCCAGAAAGAAATCCATTTCACCAATAATGCTCATTTCAAATTCACTCTTCATCTCATCAGTAAACTTCATGCAAAGATTATCATCTCCTCAAAAAATGATGTCATCAACAAAGACTCCTATGATCAACTCCTTATCATGATCTAATTTGAAGTATAAGTTGTTATCAGTAGTAATTTTAGTGAATCCAATCTTTCAACAGGTATTTGTCCAATCTTGTGTACCAGGCTCAGGGGGCTTGTTTAAGTCCATATAGAGCCTTTTTCAATCTATTAACTGAAATCTATCTAGTTGTTCAATGTACACTTCTTCTAGTTCTCCATTCAAAAATGCGGACTTTACTTCCATTTGATAGACTTTGTAATTCTTATAAGCAACATAAGCAAGAAATAATATTACTACTTCAATTCTAGCAACAGGGGCAAAGGTTTCTTTAAAATCAATACCTTCCATTTGAGAATACCCTTTGCATACCAGACTTGCCTTATTCTATACAACTTCGCCTTCTTCATTTAGCTTGCTTCTGAATACTCACTTAGTACCAATCACATTCTTATTTTTGGGCCTAGGAACCAGTAGCCATGTATCATTCTTTTCAATCTTTGTCAGTTCTTCTTTCATGGCTTCCAACCAATGTTCATCTTGACAGGCTTCGGTGACACTCTTAGGTTCAATCTTTGAAATCAGATAATATTCTTCTACAATTTTTCTTCTAGTTTGCACTCCTTTTCTTTTATCTCATATAATTTGACTTTCAGAGTGATTCAACTTTACATACATCGGAGTCTTGGGACTTTCACAGACCTCTGTGTCTTCTGATCTTTCTTCTACACTTCCACTTGTTTGTGCTTCCTGACTGACTTGATTTACTGAAACAACTTGTGGTTGTTGTACCAAAACATATGGAATAATCCTAAGTAGATTTGGTGTTTGATTGTTCTTCCCTTGATTGGTGTTGTCTTCATTTGAATCATAGCAGTATCGTCTAGATGATTTGACAGAGTCCTCATCAACTCTGATATTTTCACTTTGAATAATCTTTCTCAGTCTTTTGTTATAGCACCAGTATGCCTTTCTCTTAGTGGAGTAACCTAGGAAGATCCCTTAATCACTTCTAGCATCAATTTTTCCTATATCATCATCTCTCCTAATGTAACATTTTCTTCAGAAGATCTTGAAGTACCTAACAGTAGGTTTGTGACCAAACCATAATTCATAAGGGGTCTTACCAAAATTTCCATTCACATTTACCCGGTTCAAGGTATACATAGTAGTGCTTACCACTTCACTCCAGCACATCTGAGACACATTCCCTTCCATCATCATTGTTCTAGCAGCATCCAAAATTGTTATATTCTTTCTTTTTGTGACTCCATTCTGTTGAGGGGTTCAGGGAGCAGATAACTGTCTTTTAATTCCATGTTCTTCACATTAAAAATTGAACTCCTTGGAGATGAATTCACCACCTCTGTCAGATATCAAGCACTTGATTTTCAAACCCTTTTCATTTTTTGCCATATCCTTAAATATTTTAAACTTATCTAATGCTTCACATTTTTCTCTTAGGAAATAAACCCAAATCATTCTAAAGTAATCATCAATGATCAACATAAAATACCTTTCTCCATGAATACTTCTAACTATAGAGGGACCAAAAAGATCAGTATGTAGTAGTTACAACACATTATTTGAATGAAATTGTTTGCTTTGGAAGGAGACTCTAGTTTTTTTACCCATCTGACATTCTTTGCAGATTACATTAGTAGGCTTCACTAATCTAGGCAAATCTCTTATTGCTTGAGTAGAACTTATCTTGATAATGTTGTCAAAGTTTACATGACACAATTTCCTATGCCACAACCATCTTTCATCTATTTCAGCAATTAAGCAACTTCCAATAGCAGTATTCAAGTGAAAAATATTACCTTTAGTTTGCACACCAGTAGCGATCATGGTTCTGGAACTCCCACGAGTCTTGCATTTTCCATTCTTGAACTGCAGATCATATACCTTGTGTACCATCTATCTAACACTCAATAGGTTGTGTTTTAGGCCTTCAACATAGAGGACATCATCAGTATTATCTTTACCACCAAGGCCAATAGATCCTTTTCCATGAATCACACCAGCATTATTATCTCCAAATCTTACAACCCCACCATCATACTTCTCTAGACTTACAAACTTGCTTTTATCACTAGTCATGTGATGTGAGCATCCACTATCAATGACCCACTCATCTTTTTCTTCAATTTGTGCTGCAAGAGCTTTCTCATCTTTAGTGGATTTAGTAGCCACAAAATTATCTTCAATGGTAGCAATGAAATCCCAATCATCTTCATTTCCATTATCTTTGTCGGACTCATCATTTGTCACAGCTTCAACAAAATAGCATTTCTTATGGAATCTAGGCTTTCTAGGTTTAGACCTAGGAACTCTTTCAGGACATCTTGATGCAAAATGACCTATTTTACTACATGAAAAAAATTTGATAGGCAATACATCTTCATACTTACCTTTTCCTCTACCTTCTTGCTTTGCAATTAGTGCTTCCAGTTCTTCCACTTCTCTTTCTTTGTCTTTGAGCTGTTTTAGTTCTTCATCATATTTGGATATCTTTCTAGAGCTTTCTCCCAAACTGTATCTTTGCCTATGACTTTCAGATACTATAGATTTGAATGCAAACTCAGTCTTTGGTGTAGATTCATCAAATTCACTAATTTCAAAAGTAGCAAGCTTCCCGATCAGCGTATCTTTTGTCATCTTGTTTACTAATCTGAACTCTTCAATAGCATGAACCTTCATTTTGTAGGAGGGAGGCAAGGATATGAGTACCTTAGACACAATTTCATCTTCTTCCGCAGAACCACTGGCACATGTAATACCCACCACTATCTCATTTACTCTCTACATAAAATAAGTGATATTTTCTTCTTCACTCATCTTCATATTTTCATACTTTCCTTTCAAGCTTTGTAGCTTAGCCATCTTCACCTGTGCATCTCCTTCATACAAGGTTTCTAGCTTTGTCCAAATCTCATGAGCTGTCTGTAGTCCAGTCACATTCACCATTTTTTAATCTGTCAAAGCACTCGCCAAAGCTTCAATGGCTCTCACATTGTTTTCAGCTTCTTTGATCTCATCAGGAGTGGAGGGACCATTTTGAGGAATAGTATATGGATCTCTTCTAATCTTCTAGAAGTCTTCACCAATACATCTTAGATGGAATTGCATCCTGAATTTCCATAGTGAGTAGTTGGTGCCATCGAATCTAGGGTTGTCCTTCTTAAAAGTTGCCATCTCAAATCACCTCAAGCTATTATACTTCTTTAGAGGAATAGGATCTTATACTAATTGTTGGAAAAACAAGGATAGACAACTGAGAGGGGGGTGAATCAGTTGTCTCAGAACTTTAAACTTTTCTAACTTAACTTAATCTCATATCTAATGAATAAGCAATTAACCACAAGCAGCTAACACACAAGAGAGACAAAGAACACCAATATTTTTTTTCATGGAAACCTTGTTAGGGGAAAAACCACGGTGGATGTTAGTCCACAAGATTACACTCTAATAAAGTATAATGAAGTAAATAAGGGGAATGCACATGCATTTAGGCACACTACCTAGAGCTTATAGCTCAATTACAAAAGGGGCTCACTGCCCTAAAAAGTTGGATTGGAAATCTAGAGGGTATGAACTGAGAAAATAGCTTCAACACAAGCTTGATTACAGCTCCAATTAAGCTCAACACTTTTTTACACTTCGCACAATCTTCTTCACACTTTGCTCTGCAATCAAATGATATTCAAATATACACACATAGGAGCACACTTACACACCACACCATCATTCTTGCACCACACCTTGCACCACTTATATATTTGCTACATGACATTTCTTCATAACTTAGTCGGCCAAGAAAAATAAAATATATTTGCAATGTTAGCCCATATTTTCAATTAAATTTTTAATGCAAACCCACCAAGGTCGGCCACAACATAGTGGAGACCCAAATTAATATCTCCAACATAAAAATACTTGAATTAATTTCACCTCGAATATCCACAACATGCTATCATCAACATGTTGGCCAGGAACAAGAAAAACTAAACATGTACAAGAAAATATCTTCAATCATGAGCTCACCGGATCAAGTGGATGAATCACAAAGATAGAGAATGCACTAGAGACATTTGAGAACACCAAGAAACAACAAAGAAGCATCTGCAACAACTTAGATAACCAAAATCGTACGATCTTTGTTCAAGAACACTGATAGGGACAACAGGAATACTGTCAGACCACAACTCACACAAAACTTCATGCAGACCTCTGAAACTTCCAATAGATGAGCTAGAAATACTCAAAAATAAACCCTTTAATCCACAACAGCTAATCTTCAACATAGAGAAAAAAAATCCTTCATTCCCTGCATAGTTCCACTAGGGACCTGAAACACTTTCTTTTACAATTTTCTCAATGTCCTCGACATATGTAGCAATTGATATACCAAATCATAATAGTGTTGACATCAATGACAACCACATATCAGCAGTACATTCACAACATCCATAAATCTCCCAACACTCTCATCTTCAGTTTTTCAACAACATTTCTCTTATGGGGAGAGCTCTTCTTCAAGAGGTTGTATCTTTTATGCAGGCTTTTGATATTTACCTTGCTGCTATGAGCCAGAAAATCAATGAGCACAAGTCTTCTATATTATTTTTTAATACTCCTCAAGCTATTCAACAATGGATTACTGATATTTTAAGGTTTGAAATTGGGTCTCTTCCATTTATCTATCTGGGAATACATCTTGCTATTGGTAGGCAACCCAAGTCTTCTTGGAAAAATTTGCTTGATAAGTTGCATAGTAAAGTCAATCATTGGACTCATCGATGGCTTTCTACTACTGTGAGAGTGAATCTTCTGAAATTTGTTGTCTAAGCTCTTCCTATTTACAAGGGTTTTGTTTAGGCCACTCCATTGTATTTCCTAAGGGAATTTGATGTTCTCTCATAGCAGTTTCTCTAGAGTGGTAACTTGCAGTCAATCAAGTGGAGTCTTGTTAAATGGGATACATTGTGCAGGCCACAGCAAGAGGGGGGCCTTGGTTTGCACTCTTCTATATTGAATGAGCAAGCTCTTGCAACCAAGTTATATTAGTGTTGGTGTACTAGTCAGCATCAGCTTTGGGCTCGTATTCTTACCACATGTATCTTAAGGAGGTTAACACTTTTGATGTTCCTCATTTCCCTCTAGAAGGAAGAGGATCTATGAATTAGAATACTCTCAAATTGGGGGCTCAGTTAGTTAAGAAGGGGCTTTTTTTGGATATGTCATTTAGGGTCTCAAGCCCTTTTTTGGCATGATTCTTGGGATGGTCAACCTCCCATTCTTTTTGCTTACCCTCATCTCCAATCTATTTGTGATCAATTTATTGTTGTGGGTTGGAATATGGTTGAGCATTACAAATTTTTCTGAAATATTGGATTGACTACTAGCCTTAGATGGAAGCACTCCTCGAATTGGCTACTAGGAGGGTCAAAGGAGGATAGGCAAGAGTTGGCTTGGATTCTGGCATCTCGGGAATGCAATTCCTTGGTGGTGCAGGATCTTCTGGCTTGGAGTAACAGTGATTTATCTGGTAAGTATTTTGTTCCAATTGTTTATGGTATGTTGCTTAGGCAGGTGTTTGGGGACATTGAGGTCCCTTGGTGGAAACAACTATGGAATAAATTTTCTTGGCCCAAGTGAATTTTTTTTTCTATGGCTGGTGGTCCATAACCAGTGTCTTACCTGGGATAACTTGTGCAAGAGAGGGTTCTAGGGTCCCTCAATGTGTGTTTTGTGTGGTAAAAGTGAAAAGAATGTCTCTCATCTCTTCTTCCAATGTTCCTTTTCTAGGAGGCTTTGGCACCTTTGGTGGGATGTGTGGAACCAGACTTGTCAGCATGTCTCTTCTTTGGTAGAGTTCTTTGCCCGGTGGGGGAAGGCCCCTGTTAAGACCTATTTTCTTCAAGTTACTTGGGTTCTGGGACCAAATTTTATTATCTAGCATATCTGGCTGGAGAGGAATTGTAGGATTTTTCAAGATGTGAAGCTGGTCATTCAACACTTGTGGTGGAGGATTCTTCATTCGGTGGGAGATACTATTGTGGCTAAGTGTGACTTGGCTAAGGGTGTGGATCCAAGAGAGATTTCCTTTTGTACTCATCTCAATCTTCCTCTTCAGAGGGGGGCTACTTAGAGTGTTGGTAAGATCCAGAGAAATAGATGTCATCATCCCCTTCGGAAGATAAATAGGGAGGGGTGTTGGTGCCCTCCCCCTCAAGGTGTGTTGAAAATCAACATAGATGGTTCTTCTCATGGAAATTTTGGCCATGTTGGTATTGGAGGTCTTGGGCAGACTAGTTCTAGGACTATTGAATTCATCTTTTCTATTTATAAGGGTTGGTATACTAACAATGTGATGGAGGCTCTTTCTATTCTATGTGCTATGGAGCGTGGTTGTACTCTTGGGTGGAGACGAATCATTTGTGAATCAGATTCTCAAGTGGTAGTGACATTGCAAAAGTAGCAGCAATTAGAGGATGTTAGTTGGCATTTGGTTGTTCTTATAAAACAAATTCTTAATTTGTGTGCTCCCTTTGATTATATTTCCTTCTATCATATTCCACGTGAATGGAATGGGGTTGTAGATTGTTTGGCTAAATGGGCTTCTGATCATTTGCATGATTGGAATGTTGTGGATAGGGGCTAATTACCCCTGGACTTGTTCCAAAAGTTGGACCAATTAGCGGCGCTTGATAGGGATGTGTAATTCCCTTGCTTTGTACTGCTCTCTTTTGGATTGAATAAATTTTTATCCATCTTTTAGTGAAATTTAAGTTTATTAATGACAAGACTAGGGTATGCAAGAACAAAAAGAGATAGAAACATGGACAAAATTGGATAAACAAATGATATATTGGGCTACCTTGTTGACTTACAATATGCATTAAAAAAAAAATAGAAGAGAAGGATACAAGAAGATACTTCACGAATTCATGTATTTTAGTCTTGATGGCTAGGAGACCCAAATTTCTAGGATTGACCAAAATTTGAACTATTAGAGCATCTCTTAGAAAAGTGAAGGTGTATGACTATTATTCTCAGCTAGAGATCAAGAAAAATGAAAGGAATTTTAAAAGAGTATGTAATGTCTTTGTTTTCTATTTAATTAGAAAGATGGAAGGAGATATTAAAAGTGATTTTTCATAGAAGTTATTATGGGCCTTCTAAAATAATAAAATTGTTTCATTCAATTTCAAAATTTCTCATACATCAAAATATTGGATTCATAGGTGCACCATTCATATTGTATGTTAATGATAATAATTTTTTTTTATGTGAATCCACCAAGGATAGAGTAATATCACTTGTTTAGTTGAAATCTATGGTCATAATAATAGGAGGTTTAAATTTGAAAAAAGTATCAATAATGTAATAAAAAATTATGGTAGTTTTTATTTTAATTTTACATGTCAACTATTAGTAGCAATTGTATGGAAGTGGAGGACATAATTGTCATGAAGAAATAATAAAGGGAAATATTTTTTTCTTAGGTTTTTATTTTAGCTAAAAAATAATTTATGAGATAGTAGAGAGGATAGAGTTTGGATAAGTGGTCTTATTATCTTCACATTTCTCCATCCACTATGATCATTAAATTGGTAAGTAAAATCATTTGAATAAGCTTATCATATATTTATAACTATTGTTTAAGGTAATGAGTGGCCTTATTATATTCATATATTCATAAGGTTGTGAATATATTATCTCTCTTACTCATCACACTTCAAATTCATTGGGTTTCGTAGGTTAGATCAGAAACACTAATATGAATTTAGTTACAATTTCATAATACAATATCTAGTGTAAATGAGAACTTGTGATATTGTTAAAGATGGACAATATGGAAAACTTGTGAAGAAGATTTGTGAGCCTTCTCAGTTACATATGATGGTAGATTTTCTTTTGTTACAATTTAGGGAAAAATCTTGTAGGTTTCTATGCAACTATCACTAAGTTCTTTACAAGGCATGAAGTGGTTCAAAGATGATCTTTATAGTAAAAATGGATTTTCTACTTGGGGTTATCCATCTAGTTAATCTAAGGATCTTTTATTCTTTTCACTTGCTTCTCTTAATTATGCATCTTTTGTAGACCCTTTTGGAGCATTAGCTTTGACAATTCCAATGAGAATTTTAGTGGATTTTATTACATATTTTTATGTTCTTGGTGATGATGTGTATTTAACCACAAAATGTGGATATTTTATTACCCAAGTAAGAGAAAAATTGCATCTAAAAAACAACTTAAAGAATGTATGAAGATTAGGTAACATACAAATAGAACGCACCAAATAATCCATTTCTCTAATGGTTCAAGACACAAAACAAAGGTAGGACCTAGTCAAAGGCATGCATCTCGAAAACACACTATAGATCACAATGCTTAGGATACAAACCATGAAGATGAGGTTTGTTGAACATATTAGAACCATACAATGATAATATAATTCTATATGATGACATAAATTTTAAGAGTTGAGAAAGCTTGTTGAATATGATGAGAATAAAATAATGTGGTGATAGCTCTATGTTAGTAAGAGTACAGTCACAAGGGAAAGTGTGAAAGTATATGATGGAAAAAGAATGAAAGATGAAGGGTGGTAGAAAGAAATTCAGAGTTAGTGTTTGATAAGAAATGGATAAGCCATGTAGAGATGGGTTATATTACATAGATGAAAAGTTGAAGGAATATAAGACAAGCACAAATAATAACCAAGGAAGATTCATCCAAACACATGAAATTCATCACAATACATCATGGATTAAAGTAAAATATGATAGTCACAGAAAGATGCAGTGTTCCATGATGAAACATAGTGAGGATAAACATGAAATAAATTTCTATGAGTCATTACAGTTCAAATGCACAGTGACATTCCATGGAATTTAAATGTGAAGGGTATGTTGACAATCATAATGGAAATGATTGCAAGTGATATGATTATATAAGACATCAAAGAGACATGATATGTTTTGGAGTAGAATCATGAAGTTGCAAAAGCTATTGATGATAGTCATAAAGGAAATATCAAGCTTGTTTATAATCATAATATGCACAAAGGGTTTCAATCAATGAGATGAGAGTTAGTGTTTATAATCATAAGGTTCAAATTCACCTCAAAGTGTATAATGTCCCCTCCTAAGTAGTATGATAGTTATCTATAATGTCCCCTCCTAGTTAGGTATCTAGGGTCTTGACCTCTAGCCGATTTCTGAGTTCCTATTGGCTAGGAGGTTTTTCTAAGGGACTCAGTTCTAGTTGACTTAGAGTTAATTCTCAAGTTTAATTCGATGACTAAAGTCACTTGGAGGAATTATTTTAATATTTTGATAATGTTCTCAAATGTTATATTTTAAAAGTGACTTTATGACTTAAAGTTAAAAGTGAGGGGCTAAAAGGGGGACTTAAAAAAAAGTGACCAAGGCACCTAGTCTAATCACTTTAAAGTGTTTAGAAGTTATATAAAAAAAAAACATGTCCCCCTTCTTGGGCGTCTCACTAAGGAGAGTATCAATAAATTTAAAATGTTATTATTGTCTTAAAAGCTCAAAAGAGAGTACGGCTAGGGTTTGTGCGGCCATCTCAAATCCAAATAATAAAAGAACCTTTTGAGTCATTTAAGGGCATGTTGGTTTTGGTTTTTGAGAATACTTCACGGCAGCTTGGTTGAAGCTAGAGCTTGCAGGGCGAGATTGGGGATGGAAACCCTCAGTTTCAAGACTAGCCCTGACAATGAAAGACTTGCTCAGGCTGGTGTAGTGTGGTTTCACCTCAGGAATCACAATAGAGCTTTCAAATTTAATATTTTTCAAAGCTTTTGAGAAGATTTCTACAGGGATTTAGCTTGAGATTTATGTATTGGGTGTGTTTTGTGTATTTCCTTTAGTTTGGTGTGATTTTGGCTTGTTTCAAGAGAATAAATTTATAGTCTAGAGGACCATATTCTACTCATATCTCAGTTTTGATGAAGGGTTTTGAAATGGGTCTTTGATAAATCAAACCCTCATCCTTGGGAAACCCCTTCAAGACAAGTTTCAATTTTTTTGACAAAGATTCAGATTTTTTAGAAAAAAATCACCCAGTTAGAGAGGTACAACCTCCTTGGATCCTATGCATGGGCTTTTGGGGGTTAAAAGGTATGCAATCAGGTTATTTGAGGTCTTATATTCATAGAGGAATCACCCATCAGAGTAGTTGCAGCATTTGGAGACTTGGGTTCTAGCAAGGTTTTTAAGAAGACATCAATATTGTTGTTTAGGAGTTTTTACTAGGTCTGAGAAATGTTCTTTATGTTGTTGTTAATGATTCTATAAATTTGAAACTTCATTGAAGAGAAATCAGAAAATTTACATTGTTGTAAGAAGTGTTCTTTGCTAGAAAAAATTTGCATATCTTTCTTTTCTTTATTCATGCTCTCTATTTTTAATTCTTGGATATTGTTAAATCACTCAAAATAATTTGCAAGAACAAAAAAACAAACACATAACCCAAAAGAAACTCAACCATCAAAAGGAAACAAAATTGAAAACAATTTTTTTTTGGTGTAGTTCATTTCAGTGGTATCAAAGCAAAACCGATCTTTCCATCCAATGGGTTAAGATATTTATGAGCCTAAGTGACAGAGAAAAGAGGTATTAGGAAAGAAACAAAAAAAAAAGCTATTGGGAACATTGGCCATCATCAAGTGAAGGGCAGCCAACAAATCCTTCATCTAGTGGGTCATCAAACACCAGAAAAATGGGTGATAGGAGTGAAGAAAACAAGAGAAATGAAAGAAATAACAAAGATGAAGCACCTCCAAATAGAATAACTCTCCTTCTTGATGCCATTTTTATTGGGCAGTTGAGGGTTGATCAACGAAACTGGGAGGAAAATGAC
This sequence comes from Sequoia sempervirens, assembly GCA_007258455.2. Classification (NCBI taxonomy): domain Eukaryota; kingdom Viridiplantae; phylum Streptophyta; class Pinopsida; order Cupressales; family Cupressaceae; genus Sequoia; species Sequoia sempervirens. The sequence continues at coordinate 785,172,336 of VDFB02193867.1, read as the reverse complement.
AAACTAGCTTATTTGGTTCAATAGATAGATCGATTGGGACAAGGCAATAGAATGGATCAGCAAATTGTGGGAAACCAAGCAGCAATGGCTAGACCTCTAATGCCCAAATTTCCACCCCCAATAGTAACTCCTATTAATCAAGAACTCACCTTGTTGGAGCAACAAGAACAATTCAAATAGGATTGGCTTGATGTTGGACCCAGATTTTAGATGGACTTTCCACTCAAAGATTATGTTGATCTATGGATGAGGCATTCAACTCATAGAGGAAACAGGGATCAACATAATGAGTTGAAAAAGAGAGTTGGGAATCTTACACTTCCATGTTTTAATGGATCTGGGAAGATGGTAGCCAGAGGTTGGGTGCGAAAATTAGATGCATACTTCATTGTGAACCCGATGCTTGAAATGGAGTCCATACAATATGCTTCAATTCACTTAGATGGTATTGCACATGAATGGCGGTACAATGGGATGATTACTTTGGGACATGCACAGATTACATCCTACAGAGTATTTATAGAAATGATTATAGAAATATTTGACAAGAAAGATCCTAGGTTGCACTTCAAGGAGTTAGCTCAGCTTAAATAGTGGGGTTTAGTAGATGCATACATTGCTGAGTTTCAGAAGCTTTCAGTTTTGGTGACCGACATTTTTGAAAGAAGACTTATTATGTTGTTTATAGATGGACTTTAAGATCCACTCAGGGGTTGGATTAAAGCCTTCAATCCTCATAGCCTCCAAAAAGCTATCAAAAAGGCTAGAGATATGGAGACTTTTGCATTTAAGAGTTGGTTTCAGACTAAGAGTTTGTAGCCCAAGAAAGATAATTTTAAGAAACTCACTTCAAAGGATTCTTAACAGCCAAAGAAGCAATACACAAGGCTTGATAATGAGACCCTTAATGAGCTAAGGAGGAAGGGTCTATGTTTCACTTGCAAGGAGCCTTATTCACAGGGTCACATATGTGCTTTGAAAGCTAAGGCATTGATGATTGAGTACCAAATAGATGATGAAGAGGTGGAAAAAAATTTGGAGCAGCAAATTGAGTTTGAAGAAAGTGAAGAAGAGAAGGGTCTGAAGGAGGAAAGGAAAGAGGAAAATGACAATGTGACATTTGCGCAGCTTCATAGCTTCCAAAAAAATGAGTCGATGCACATAAGAGGAGTGATAAAAGGGCAGCAAATGATTGTTTTGATAGATATAGGAGCCACCCATAACTTTATTGATGAGGGACTTGTTGCAAGTAGTGGGATCCAGACATAGGAAGTCAATGACTTTAAGGTTATGGTAGCGGGGTTCACAATACATTGCAATCAGATGGTACCACAATTGAGCATCTAGTTGGGCAGCCATGAAATTAAAGAAAAATTCTATGTGGTGAGCATTGGGGATACAGATGCAGTGTTGGGTATCTAGTGGCTATGATTATTGGGAGAGATCACTCTCAATTTCCAAACCATGGAGTTGAAATTTAAATTTGCAGGAAGGAATGTGGTGTTAAGAGGTTTATCAAATGGCAGACCTTGTGTTGTGTCATTTAAATAGATGGAGAGACTCTTCAAGCATGATCGGATTGAATGAGAAGGGGAATGCATTGTGATGTCTACAGCTACTAAAGAGGTTAAGATATTTTATCCCCTTCAGATACAGGAACTCCTTACTAAGAGAAGTAAAGTGTTTGGAATTCTACAACCAAGGAAGCCACCTGATAGGGGAATCGAGCATGTCGTTGAGCTAGAAGAGGGAGCTAATCCTATCATCACTACTCCCTATCATCATATTAGATGGGGAGACACAAGGATGCGATTAAGAAAGCTATCCAGGAGTTGATATAGATGAGGCATATTAGACTGAGAAAGAGTCCATTTGATTTTTCTATTGTGTTGGTTAAGAAGAAGGATGGGACATGGCGTATGTGTGTGGATTATAGGGAGTTAAACAAGAAAACAATTAAGAACCAGTACCCCATTCCTCACATTGATCAGTTTATTGATGAATTGCATGGGGCAATTTACTTCTCTAAGATTGACTTAAGATCAAGCTATCATCAAATTGGAGTACGGGAAGAATATGTGGAGAAAACATATTTAGGTGCCACTTTGGGAATTTTGAGTTCTTAGTCATGCCATTTGGCTTGAAAAATGCACCAGCAACTTTCCAATCGTGTATGAATAGAGTTTTTTGCAAGCAGCTCCATAAATTTGTTTTGATATTCTTTGATGACATTCTAATTTTTAGTAAGTCATGGGAAGAGCATTTAAAGCATTTACATGAGGTACTTAAAATTCTTGAGAGGGAATCACTATTTGCAAAGGAATCTAAATCTGAGTTTGGAATGACTGAGTTGCTCTATTTGGGGCACATCATTAGTGCAAATGGAGTGTGGATTGATCCTGAGAAAATTAAGACAATACAAGACTAGACACCACCCACTAATCTATCTCAACTTAAGGGGTTCTTTGGGCTATGTGGTTTCCACAGGAGATTTGTAAAAGGATTTTCACAAGTGGCTACTCCACTTACTGATTTGACAAAGAAAGGGGCTTTCACATGGTCTGATTCAACACAGAAAGCCTTTGAACGATTCAAGGAATTAATGAGTTCATGCCCAGTACTAGCAATTCTAGACTTCACCAAACAATTTGAATTGGAATGTGATGCTTCAGGTGAAGGAATAGGTGCTTTCCTAATGTAAAACAAGCACCCAATAGCATATGAGAGCAAAAATTTGAGAGGGGCTGAAAGAAATTACTCAATATATGACAAAGAGATGTTAGCTATAATGCATGCTTTGATCAAGTTTAGATAGTATCTTGTGGGAGGCAAATTTGTAGTCAAAATGGATCATAATAGCCTTAGAAATTTTTTGAATCAAAAAGTTCTCAGTGAAAGGCAAAAAAAATGGGTTAGTAAACTTCAATCCTTTGAATTTGATATTGAATATGTGAAGGGGAAACAAAATATAGTAGTTGATGCACTCTCCAAAAGACCTCACTTGTGCTTAGTTTCAGAGATAGCAGCAAATTGGAAGGAAGCCATACAAGTTGATTATGCAAAAAATTCTTTCACGAGCAGAATACTAGATGGGACCTTGGTTGATGATAGGTACAGTGTCAAGGATGGATTGATAATCTAGAAGGAAAGAATACTTCTAGTGGCTAAAACAAAGTTTTTGGAAGAATTTTTTAGGGCTTTCCATCACACCCCACTAGCTGGCCATCCGGGTTTTTACAAGACATATAGGCAGATCCATGAAAGGTTCTCTTGGAAAGGGATGAAAGATGACATAACTGAGTATGTTCGTAAATACCAGGTGTGTCAATAGAACAAAAATGAACATATGTTTCCTACTGGTTTTCTGCAACCACTTCCAATTCCCATGCAAAAATAGGAAAGTATCACTATGAATTTTATTATAGGACTTCCCAAAGTTCAAGGGAAGGATTGTATCTATGTGGTAGTAGACAAGCTGACAAAATTTTCTCATTTCTTCGCTATATCAGCTGGTTTTACAGCACTTCAGGTGGTAGATCTCTTCTTTAAGGAAGTGTTTAGGCTTCATGGGCCACCTAGGAACATCATTAGTGACAGGGGCACCAATTTTATGAGTTTTTTTTGGCAAGAACTCTTCAAACTTTGTGGCACATAGTTAACTCCTAGTACTAGCTATCATCCTCAGACAGATGGGAAAACCAAAATAGTCAATAAGTGGGTTGAAGAATACTTGAGGTATTATGTTTTAGGGCAGCAGAAGGCTTGGATCAAATGGCTGCACTTATGGAATTTTTGCTACAATTCCTCTTATCACATGTCCATCAAGATGACACCCTTCAAGGATTTTTATGGATATGAGGCTCTAAGTTTCATTGATTTTATTTTTGGATACTATAGGGTACTAAATGCCAAGGACTTTCTGCAGGAGATCCAAGACATCATGAGATCATTGTGGGAAAATATTCAACAGGCCAAAATCAGCAAAATTTATATGCTAAATAGAATTGGATTGAAAGGGAATTTGAGGTGGGCGACATGCTTTATGTCATATTGCAGCCTTACAGGTAGTCTACACTCAAAAAGGGTGGAGCTGAGAAGTTGAAGCCTTGGTTCTATGGACCTTTCAGAGTCACCAAGAGAATTGGAGAGGTTGCATATGAGTTGGAGTTACCAAAAGAAAGCAAGATGCATAATTTGTTTGATGTTTCATGCCTCAAGAAGGATTTGGATCATAATGTACTACCTTACGCAGTGTTACCGCATTTGGACGAGGAGGGAAGGTTGGAGCTGATACCAGAGGCAACAATTGAATTTAGGGAGAGGTCAGTTAGGAGAAGAGTTATCTCAAAGTACTTGGTGAAGTGGAAGGATCTACCTATTGAGGACTCAACATGGCAAACCTATCAGATACTCCAGCATCCAATACTACAATTGCTTGAGGATACGCAATCTTTGGGGAGGGTGGATTGTAATGTCCCCTCCTAGTTAGGTATTAGGGTCTTGACCTCTAGCCAATTTCTGAGTTCTTGTTGGCTAGGAGGTTTTGCTAAGGGACTCAGTTCTAGTTGAGTTAGAGTTAATTGACGGGTTTAATTCGATGACTAAAGTCACTTGGAGGAATTATTTTAATATTTGGCTAATGTTCTCAAACGTTATATTTTAAAAGTGAATTTATGACTTAAAGTTAAAAGTGATGGGTTAAAAAGGGGACTTAAAAAAAAGTGACCAAGGCGCCTAGACTAATCACTTTAAAGTGTTTAGAAGTTATAAAAAAAAAAATCAAATGTCCCCCTTCTTGGGCATCCCACTAAGGAGAGTATCAATAAATTTAAAATGTTATTATTTTCTTAAAAGCTCAAAAGAGAGTACAACTAGGGTTTGGGCACCCATCTCAAATCCAAATAATAAAAGAATCCTTTGATTCATTTGAGGGCATGTTGGTTTTGGTTTTCGAGAATACTTCACGATAGCTTGGTTGAAGCCAGACCTTGCAGGGCGAGATTGGAGATGACAACCCTTAGTTTCAAGACTAGCCCCAATAGTGAAAGACCTTCTCAAGCTAGTGTAGTTTGGTTTCACCTCAGGAATCACAATAGAGCTTTCAAGATGAAGATTTATCAGATCTTTTGAGAAGATTTTTATAGGGTTTTAGCTTGAGATTTATGTATTGGGTGTTTTGTGTGTATTCCTTCAGTTTGGTGTGATTTTGGCTTGTTTTAGGAGAATAAATTTGTAGTTTGAAGGACCATATTTTTGCTCATATCTCATTTTTGATGAAGGATTTTGAAATGGGTCTTTGATAAATCAAACTGTCATCCTTGGGTAACCCCTTCAAGACAAGTTTCAATTTTTTTGAAGAAGATTCAAATTTTTTAGAAGAACTCACCCAGTTAGAGAGGTACGACCTCCTTGGATTCTGTGCATGGGTTGTTGGGGGGTTAAAAGGTTTGCAATCAGGTTATTTGAGGTCTTATATGCATAGTGGAATCTCCCATCAGAGTAGCCGTAACATTTGGAGACTTGGGTTTTGGCAAGGTTTTCAAGCAGAGATCAATATTGTTGTTTAGGAGTTTTTGCCAAGTCTAAAAAATGTTCTTTATGTTTTTGTTAATGATTATGTAAATTTGAAACTTCATTGAAGAGAAATCAAAAAATTTACATTGTTGTAGGAAGTGTTCTTTGCTAGAAAAAAAATACATATCTTTCTTTACTCTGTTCATGCTCTCTATTGTTAATTCTTGGATATTGTTAAATCTCTCAAAATACTTTGCAAGAACAAAAAAAAAAAACACATAACCCAAACAACACTCAGCCATCAGAAGGAAACAAAATTGAAAACAATTTTTTTTTGGGGTAGTTTATTTCAATATCATACCCAAGAAGAAAGGAAATTTGATAGGTATATCAACCCAATGATAATATTCTATGGTGGCAAGTGTCATGGTCCATGATAGTTATAATGGAAAAAAGGGAGGTTTAATGAAAGTATGAAGACAAATGAAAAAACATGTGTTGATTTATTATCCTAAATAATCTCCTACACCATTAGGATGGTTTTTACCATTTCAAAACTTTCTTGCACATTTCTAAAGGATTAAGGAATGGAAGTTCCAACAGTTTGGGAATTAATGAGCAATCAATGACATCATGCAAGTATCTAGGAGGAGATATGGAGCATTTAAAGAAAAGAAGATGATAAGGACAATAGTTTGAGCTTCTTAAGGGAAATTTGTAAGCATTTAGGAGTAGTTCAATCACTTTCCAAGTATCTAGAAGCATCATCACTAGTTGGAACACAATTCAAGGGGCTTGAGGAGGTCAACCAACCAACTTTAAAGGGATCAAGTCAAAAAAGAACTTCTTCGGTGTGAAAAGTAGGTTGGCCTATTTTTAATATTTGTAACTTAGTCAATTTTAGTCCCTATATGATTTCTTATATTTGGGATGAGATATATGATCCTTCGGTCTCTATTTTTAGTCAGTTCTTTCCTTTTTTTGGCTCTAGAAAAAAAAAGAGAGCATTGCAACTCAAAAATTTAGTTCTTTCTCATTCTTAGATATTGTATTATAATATCTGAATTTTCTTTCAATCAAGAAAAACACTGTAACTCAAGGAAACACATTTCTTAAGCATATGCAACTATTTGTAAGCATATTTTATCAATTATATGTAAGTATTCTACTTTCTCTTAACTATATTTTATGTGCAAATAAAAATGTTTGATGTATTTTTCTATGATTTTATACAAATCTTTAATGTATGTCTTATTTCCTTCAACACCATTTTATAGAGATATATAGACCATATGTAGGTTTGAAAATATTTTTCTTTTCCTTTTAGAATTGAGGAAACTCCATCTTTCTTATGAAATACTAATGTATAGGTTTGTAAAACCATTATTTGTCCATAAAACAAAGTTTGTATATTTGACCATATTGTGTGTCCAAACAATAGTAGAAGTTTGAAATCAATTTGGTGCATCACCTTTTAGGTTTCATTTCATGTTTCCTTTCCTCTTTTCCTCAGCATGCAATAGTATATAGGATAGGTTAATTAGGTGAAGCCTTAAAGAGAACCAACCCTCTAGATAGAGGTTCTTTTCCACTATAGATAGCCCACACCTTGGAAAAGTTTCCATGCTTCATTAGTAGGATAAGTTTTGCAACTTAGAAAGGGTTCACTTCTAAGTGGAAACATGTGTAAAAAAATTAGGTATTTAATTTTTTAAGGTATTCATTAAGCTCTAAAATCTCCCACAACTTGCTCTTGATATTCTCAAATTTTTACTTTTTTCCTATGGTTCTAATTCACTTGAAAACCTCGTTAACTTAAAAAACTTAGGTTTTAATTAAAATATTCTAAGTATTATATCTTGGTAATTCATTAACATAAGGATAAGTGTTCCTAAAGAAAGTTCTATCTATTTTAATTTTAACCTTTCATTATAAGGATCCTAAAGAATATGCACTACGTGCCATGATAAGATCAATTAACTCTATTGTATCATATTGTGTAATGGAAAAGTTTAGAATTATTAGTCTTTATTAAAATAGCCCCTGGTTCTTCCTAATATACTAGTATATTGTATGATTTTATCAATATGAAACTTATGAGAAATAATTGTTTCAAATATTAATTGCTTTCATAATACTATAATGCCTAGCTTAAAATTGAGCCTACTATCAAAGTATTCATCTTGGGAATGTATTTTTTAGTAAAATAATTTAAACCAAAAACACTATATATATTGTGTGATTACTTTTTGAGAGTGAATATTTTATTCATTTACTAAAGTTAATAAATACTAATCATTAATAAAATAAAGATCTATGCTATTTTAAAATTTATATTTTGAATCATTCATAAAAATAAAAAGAATAAAAACTAATAACATATTTTAAGGAAAAGAATGAAACACCTTACCAATGTTAATAGATTTGAAAGATCAATCAGGTTCAATTTGTCTACTTCTATTGAAGTCACAAATTTTTGCCCGAAAATGATCATTTTTAAACTTTAGTAAAATATTCTCAGGCCTCAAATCTCCATGAATAATTTTATTTTCATGAATCTGAGAAATACCGTTTAAGATATTTCTACATTGAAGAAAAAGAATTTGTTAGTCTTTTATTTTAAAGCTAAAAAAAATTAAAGACCTTGACACTTGTAAAAATAGTACAACAAGAAATATTTCAATATATTACCAAACTTAAGAGAAACCATGTGAAAAGTATAAAAATACTAATGATGTTACAACTAACCTCATCAATTTCAAAGATTGATTTGTTGGAATCATCTTTTTTTTTAACAGTTCTATTCCCTTTTAATCACATAAGTCTTTAATAGATTGATATTTTTTCTCTGGACCTCATATTTTATTTCATCTTGTTGGTGCTTTTTTTTTGAGCCAATATCAATTCCTCTAAGTTGAAATCGTATTGCTCCAATGCAATATATACAAATTTTTCATTTTTGCATGGCCATAACAATGGATAATATTATGCTCATAATCTATTTTGCTCAAAATCTTGATTTATTGCATGGTGTTGTCATAATACTTAATTTCCATGTGTTTCCATGCAACACTATCCCTACACCCATGGCTTCCTCGATATACGACAATCCCATTCTTCCCTCTACCAATCTCTTCCATAGTATTAATTTGTTTTTCATTGAACAATTCTTCTGCCTCCAATAAATGATCAATCAAATTGTAATTGAAGGTTTATCCACAAACTATTTGAAATGTATCTACAAATAAAATGTAACAAATCAATGAATAGTAAAAAAATGTTATCTTCATTTCATAATTATTTAGGATATATAAAAATGATATTTAAATGTCTAATTTTTAAAATGCTTATTGTACTTAATAAAAATCTAACTTCTTCTTTTGAATCTAAGTAATCAAATTGATACCACTAGGAACAAATGTGTATTTTTCCTTGCCATTAGAACATGAAAATAACTCATTAAAATTTATATTGATGGCATGTACATTACTATACCCAAAAATAATATAAAACTTTAAATATGTGTACTATGATAAAACTAATCAATGCAAACAAAGGAATCCCCTTAGGCTTGTCTAATATTTTATATTTTTTTACCTATAGATATATATATATTTTTAATTTAAATCATGTAAAGTTTATATTTTCTAATTTTATGTGCTACTTTAAAATAGTAGTAATATCTCATGGTTATTTTGGGAGGAGTGATTTACTTGCTTGAGTTGACTAGCATCTCCTAATTTTTTAATTATTAATTATTGTTTTTATGTAGGTTATATTTTCAATATTATATTTTTCCTAGGTTATTATTTATGATATTTTTAATGTGAATATTACTCCTTTTGTGCAGGTGATTGAGACCATATTTTATTCATTTCAATTTTGATGGTATTCATACCATATAGATATGAATAATTTGAAGTGGCTATTAATCCGTTATCATGCATTTTCACTAGATAATGGCTTTCAAGTTTAGTTTTTTAAAATGTAGTTGTCTTGCCTCAAAAATATTTTTTTCTTCATTTGTATAAATGAGAATAAATAGGATATGAGTGTGTAAACTTAGTTAAGCTAATTCACATCTTCATTTTCGAATATGAGAAGGTTGAAAACTTCATTAAAATAATCTTTAGTCAAGAAATTATAATGGCATATCTATGAAATTTATACTTTAGTGCTATTTCATCAATATTTTTTTAAAAAATTATGAATATTATCTATTGGGTTGAACTAGTCTAGTTTATGTCACATGGTTATATTCAAAACTATCTATTTTCAAAAGATAAGTTCAAGAAGGTTGTGGATCCATATGATTTCAACAATATGGGGGTGGCAATTTGGAAATATTTTCTTGTGATAATTATTATCTTTGTTAGGATACCCTAATTTGTTCTTAATTAATGGGTGAGGGTTTACTTAGTAATTCATCTAGTGGTTTTATGAGAGGAATTGGTTTTCATTTCCAGTATTTGAATGGTAATATAACTTCTATGTCTAGAAAAGTCTTCAAATCCCTAAGCCTTCTTCTTGGTCATGCATCTAATCATTCCTAAAAATATTATTGCAATATGTCTTCTCTTTCTTCTAATTTTTATCTTATCCTTATTTTAGGCTCCATGAATGGTGGCTATAGTGTCAACGAATTAATAAATTCAATACTATGTGGGTTTATTTTTTAGAATCCTTTTATCTATCTATTTTTTGTTGGTTTACCATTGATATAGATTATACAAGGATTTTATAGACATTTTATTAATGTCTATTGTGATAAATGGCTTATTTTATGTTGAGGCCTTGATATATAGAAGAGAATATTTTATATTAACATAAATTCTATTTAAATTTATCCTTTTAATGATAAAAAACTTAGCATGTACAATTATTTTAATCATGTTTGAAATTCCTTATGTTGTTAGTAGTTTGCATATTTTCAATCCCTCCTTATTTGTTTTTTATTTATGGATCTCAGTCATCCATTGCAACTATCCCTTATCCTTTCTCTGCATTCATGATTATGTCAAGGATCTCTAGATGATTTTTCACAACTTGTTATATCTTACTCTTAATCCTTAAGGATTTCATATATTATTTTACAAAAAGGATGGTGCTTCATGTTTTATGGATAAATTGGTCCGATGCGTTTCTATTTTGTCATTCATAGAAATTTTTCACTTTTCCTTCCATGTGAGAGGATTGCACTATATTAGTTCATAGGATTCATGATTATTGCATTCCTTTCATAATAATGAGAGTGAGTTATCCCTAATTTATATCAATGCACCTAGGAAACATGATTCATATTTTGATGTTGTTACATCTAAAGATGGTGATTCCTTCCTACCATTCATGCTAGTAAATCATCTATATTGTTGGACATGCTTATACATGCACCTTGTTGCACATGTTTTCTTGAGGATTTATATAATGAGGAGATTAATGGTTCTTTATTATTCAATGAACATACTTTACCTTAGTACTCATGTGATGTTACTATAATTAGAGAGGATTAGCAATCAGACAAGGACTCTCAAAGAATCTGGCGATCATTCAGGGCCCTAGCATAAAGTTGGATATGCCTCTTTTGAAAGAAATTTAAATGCAATCAAATATGATTAAAGACATTATTTTTACACTAGCCACAAATATGCAACCCTAATCTTTCATCAAACTAGAAAAAAAGGTACCCTGCACTCTTCTTTTCAACCAAAAACCTTGGATATTATAGCCATTATTTTAAATTTAGAGAAACTTAATAGCCAGTACTTAATAACACAAATCTTGGAGATGCAAATCATTCATAATTCATAGATATACAAAAATGCCACTAATATGAAATAATCCATGTCAAGAAAAGCATGAAAACGTTCTAGGTTATTATTCAACCTACATATAAGCGATCATTCAATCTTCAAAAATAATGGTAATATCTCATTTGCAATGTCAAGAAGAAAAATTGTTCTTTGCACTCACAGGTTATTTCAATTAGTAATTAGTGATGAAGATGATATGCAACTTCAAGGGCAACTTCTAGAAATTCATTTTACTTTCATTGTAGCAAGAGTAGTTTTAATACATTGATGTTAAAGTGGGAGGCTAACATTTTAAGGCCCATTAGTAGCAATGTGTAATGTTGTAAACATTGGAGATTAGCTGCAATGCATGAAATGTTTGACAGACATTGCAATGCCCTAAGGCTTGACCATTCATTCCCTTCCACTAATTCCCAACACTAACTTTAATTTTCCCTCTGCCACGTAACAAATATTAACTTCAACACATGCTCTTCAGCTAGCCACTTATTAAATCGAGGCTAAAAATAAATGAGACCATAGCTGGAATTTGGTTTTACACTTGGAAAGTGCATTTTATTGGTCAAGGAAGAAGCATAAAGTAGTACATTGCAAGGGACTATATCGACTTGGGGTTGTTTTCTTTTGAAATCCTTTGGGAACTGTAAAAGTGAGTTATATAAGATTGAATAATACATGTGTCCATAGTTACTGAACCATTAATCCTTGTAATGTTTAGGGTATATCTCCCAGCAGCCGTGGAATCCAATTTTAGTTGAATAGGATTCACTATATATTCCAGAGATTCAAGAGGGTAATAAGGATGCAAAACATGGTACTTGGGAGAAAGCACTCCAAACCTTGTCCAAAACAAGGTCATGCCTAAGAGGTCTGGTAAGGATATCGACAAGAAATTGGAAGGAAACTAGAAGTTCTACATATTTGAGTGGGTTGTGTGCTCTTGCACACTCTGTAATTGGCTAATTTTAGCACTTCAAACCCTTCTCTGGTTAAAATATATTTTTTAGAACAGAAGCACATCCTCACGTTGATTTTCCCCCATTCACTTGTCTCAAGACATTTTAGTTTTGAAAGATGTGACACAAGGTAATGATTTTCCTTTTAAATAGTTTATTATGTTGACATTTTTGCAATGTCCAAAACTGAAGCTTTCTACTCTACTCTTTCACATGAATCCCAAAATTAAATTGATGCCTCCTACTTTCATTACAAAATATAGACGTGAGCCAGGGATTGCCTGTTCTAGCATTATAGCTCCAAAATAAAGCCAGGCATAGTAGCAAACACAATTTTTAGGGTTAAAGCCAAATTCTGAAACCTTTGCTAGTATCCTCCCTACCCAATGCTAAAATGGGACCTTTGGAACAATATGGGCATCCATCAAAGCATAAAGGATAGAGGAAGCAACTACCCTGGTAGACATGCATGCAAAAAATGGAAGCATTAACAAGGCATGTGAACTATTTGACAGAATACCTGAAGTAGATGCCATCTCATGGACTGCAATGATTGCAGGATATGTGCAAAATGGATTTGTTAAAAAGGCTTTGGAAACTTTCAAGCATATGCAATTGGCAGGTGTAAAGCCAAATTCCACAACCTTCGTAAGTTTCCTCATTACCTATGCCAAAATGGGAGCTTTGGAACAGGGCATGGACATCCATAAAGGAATTCAAAGATAAATAAATGCCTTCTTCACTGGAAGTAGACGATTCCCATGGCAACCACAACGCCAACTGTGAGAAATTCCATGAAAGCTAGAAAATGTTTGTAGAAAAATGATTGAATTCATTCATTATCTGTGTACGTTGGCTGTAGAAGATTATCAATGATTGAAATCATTTCAATCATTGGCTAGGTGTTGTGGAGAGAGGTCAACAGTTGATTTCAAATTTTTGGTTGGTCTCTCTCAAATTGGATATGTCTTCAGCATAAATTAGAGTCCCATAATAATATAATTAAGCCGACAGTCTTCTACAATGAAAGCGCAGGATGTGTGTGCATTTTTGAAGCTATGTTTATTTTGACGTTCTCCTGCTTATAAATATTATAAAAGAAATGTAAATGACATGCAAATTCATTTTCTATATATATTATAAAAGAAATGTAACCGATGTGCAAATTGATGTGACAAATTGATTAAAAAATAAGTGCCTCAAGAAAGATATCTCTTGGATTTTTTATAAATATTATTAATAAATAATATAAATATACTAGAAAAACATATTCAAATACACAAACAGGAAAATATATGAAAACTTCAAACAATTTAACACAAAACTTAAAAATAGACTCAAGTTGCTTAAATTCATTCGATAAATTCCTTTTGAGTAACAAGTAGGTTTTAAGTTTGAATAAAGTATATCTTTACATTTTCTATCTCCATGCAATTTGGAAATGTAATCGACATGCAAATTCATTTTCTATATATATTATAAAAGAAAGGATATTAAAAGAAATGTAAGCGACATGCAAATTCATTTTCTATGTATACTAGCATATATATATTATTTTTTATTTAAGTCAAGAGGCTTCTACAATGAAAGCACTAAGAAATGTAACTGACATGCAAATTCATTTTCTATATATACTAGGATATCTCTCACTTTTTATCAATATTATTAATAAATAATATATATATATATATATATGCTAATCATTTATAAAAGTCAAAGTCCATAAATTATTTTTTTGGTGATCAATATTTATCTCCCTCCCAGAAATAGCCTTCAAACTTGAGACTATGTATCATCCTACCTAAGTTGCAATGATAACAATTATTATTATACTTATTTTAAATTTTTTTCTATAAACTTTCCATGGAAGGTACACTCAGGTAACGGGCTATATTGACGAGTCTGTATTGTTGGTCAATGTCAAAATCTTGCAGTCTATAGAACTAACATCAACAAAAGTTGAGATTAGATTTTGTTATGATGGGTTATGTGTTTGCATGGAAGAGTACATTTTTGTGGTCGGTTTGTCTTTTGTTTTTATGTGTATATAGAAATGGCAATGCTATATAGGGAGGAGCATTTGCAGATAGCTCTTCCAAACATGCTTATGCTACAATGATGTACATGGGGACCTATTGTGACCTTTCCACACATTGCCCCATTGCAAATGAGGTCCCCCAGTAGTTTGCTAGTTTTTAGGGTTTTGCCTCCGTGCAACGGTTTCATGAGGTCATCATTTTAAGAGTTTCAAGTTAGTCTTTTGAGATTCATTTGAGCCAAGTTGAGAATCCATGCTTGAATCAGTGCGTAAACATCATGGAAGGGTTTAGAAGGTCCAGGAGACAAGGATCGCCTATGCTTTGGGCCAATTCTAACACTTCCTACTTTTTAGGGAATATGTATTTTTGCTTTTTTGCTTTTTCATTTTTGGCATTTTTGGACCAAACGGGGTTCCCTATTTTTTAGGGATTTTGCTTTTCCTATTTTTAGAAAGTCAACCTTGGTCAATGGGTCAACATTTCCATCTTTAGAACCAAAAATCATTGAAAAATCAAAGTAAAAATCAAAAAATCAAGCAAAAAACAAGAAAAGAAAGGAAAAGCAAGGGAAAATCTAAGAAAATCAACCCAAAAGCATGGAAAAATCGAGCAAAAATCTGAAAAAATCAGTCAAAAAGCATGCAAAAAATCACCAAAAAATCAACCCAAAGGCATGAAATTTATGATAAATTTTGCCTAAGTATGGAGAAATTATCCCTTTCCATGGAGAATGTCCAACCATTAACAAAGTTGGCCCTAGAAAGAAGGGAAGGTGAAGATGAAAAGTTCGCCATCAAGAGGAGAATGTCAAAGCCATTAAGGATGTTGGCCCTTAATTTGAAGGACATGGCATAAAGGTGTTGAAGTTCGTCCTTTCCATAAAGGAAAGATGGCAAGACTTCTTAGAAGTCTACCATAAGATGGCAAGACACTTCCAAAGTCTGCCCAGCCTTGGATGAAACATGTCAAGCCACCTCTAAAGTCTGCCAAGCCTTAGGAGATGAATGTCAAGACACTTCCAAAGTTCACCCAAGTCTTGGCAAAACATTTGTGAAGTCCACCTAGGCAAAGAAGGGGCAAAATTGAAAATTTTGGCTAAGTATTTTATGCCTTGGAAGAAAAATCCAAAATTTGTCTAAGTATGGAGGCCTAAGAAGAGGGAGAATGCAAATTTTGGCTAAGTATTTCAATGCTTTAGAGGGAAAATTGCAAATTTTGGCTAAGTATGAGTGTGAAAGGAAAATGTCAAGGAGGATAGAAAGTTTGCCATGCCTTGATGGAAGATGGAAAGAACTTGAGGAAGTCCGCCTAGGCCATGGAAAGAAATTTGATAAAGTTTGCCTAGAACAAGGAAAAAAAGAAAAGATTTAAAAATTCGCCTAAGTAAGATGCCAAGGAAAAAAAATTGATGAAGTTGGCTAAGTGCACAGAGGAAAATGCACATGGCAAAGAGGCAAGAAAGTCCACCCTTGGCTAAAAGGGATGAAAATTTTCCTAAGTATTATGGAATTTTTCCTAAAGAAGACATCCAAACACATACTTTGCCTAGAGAAAATCGTCCAAGCAAGAGAAAAATTGATTTCAACATGAGAAAATGTGTCTGGCACAATTTGAAGTCCGCCATGGCAGAAGAAATTGAGGATCTGACGTAACATTTATTAACGAGATGGCTAAAATTTCAACTTGGCTAGACGAAAATTGAAATAAATTTGGAAAATGAACATTTAGCCAAAGAAAAAAAGAGAAAAATTAAAATAGCCATGGGTCCAAAAACGAACGGGTTGGAAATAAATTAAATATTTTGACATTTTAATAATTTATTTCCAATACTTAGAAATATAAAATGCCTTGGACAAAATAAAAATTCGCTAGAGATGTATTGGAAGAAAATAAATTACGCCAGAAAAGAGGAAATCCATGAGCAAAATTAAATTCGCCATGAATTAATTTTTTTTTTTAAATCGAATTTAATTGGACATTTAATGTTATTTTCAAATTTTCAAAAATCAAAGATAAACATCTAGCAAAAAATTGAATTTTGGAAAATCAAAGAGATTTGCCTGGATAAGCTAGCCATGGAGTCTTTTTGAAAAAGAATGGAAACTTGTTTGATTTAAGAAGAGAAAACAAATCGAACTTGAGAGAAAAAAAAGCAATTGCTAAAAGAAATTGAATTCTTCAGCATTATAATGAGTTTTAGCAACTCATTTTTCACAGACACAACTAAAGAGAAGTTAATCTCTCGAAATCGTAATAAAATTGAGACAAGATCAATTCTTTTGTAGGCAAGATCGATTTTCTCAGAGGAAGGAATAAGTTTATGCTAAGGAAGTAATTTTTCGAAGAAGTGAAAAATTTCTTGGCTGGAAGTCAAACTTCTAGCAAGACTGGCGCACTTTGACATTTGATTTTTGATTAAATTCTCAAAGTTTGAATCTGATTTGCAGCCAGAAGATTTTTCCTTGAGGTTTGGAGTACAATTGGATAATTTCATCATTCTCCTTCTGTCTTTTTCATCTTGGCTAAGTTTTGGCTAAATTTCAATCAAATTCATTTACTTTCAGCTTGCTTTTTTGCAAAAATTTAATATTTTAATGAGCTGAAAGTAAAATATTTGAACACAAAGCACGGAAATGAATTATATTTTAAATTCTTTGTATTAATGTCAGTATTTTCACTGTAGGTTAATGACCACAGTAGGAGAATCATCAAAGAAGGTGCAAATGAAGTTTGCCAGTAAAGGGGTACAACAAGAGTCAAAGATAAATTTGAAATGGAAAAATGTTGCAGACACTGATCTGGGACATGTAGACTTCATGGAGTTCAAGAAGAGAGTATATGGACATACTGGACTACCGACACTGATTGTCAGACGAATGGTGAGAAATAGAATTTTCCAAGCAGCCGGATTCCTGCCTACAGTAGACTATGTCGAATTAATGGTAGAATGTGCCATCCATTACAATACTCGGGAAAGACAAATTGTTGCACCTGATGGAAGGGTTCTAGCTCACCTTAGTGAAGTGGCAATATAGGAGGCGTTCGGCATCCCAACACATCCCCGTAACGTCTACAAAACCAAGGACGACGCCAAGAGATTGTATGATAGCCAGTTTGAATTGTGCGCCACAAATGTTAATAAGGCATGGCTAGAGAAGCCTAGATCATCCACAAAGAAGATGTCTAAGAAGCCACGCTGGATAGATTTTAAAGAGGACTATGGGGATCTCATTCTGATGTTGAACAGGATAGACAACAATCTGCAAGGTGCATATTTTGAAGCATGGATGTATTATTTTATAGATGAAATCACTTCCAATGTGAAGATGTTCAACTGGTCCCGAATGATAAGTGACAATCTTCACGAGCAGTTGACCAATTTGGAAAAGACCAAGTCTTTTCATATGAGCTCGTACATTGTCTATTTGTTGGCCAGAACATATAAATACTCAGGACTAATTTGCAAAGGCAAAGTTGGCAATGGAGAAAATGAACTCAAGCCTTATGATTGCTACCTGCAACTTCAACTAAGGGAGAAATCTCATTTCAGGCGGGTGCGCAATGCTTTCCTAATGTATATCACAATAACACTTCAAGGAGGAACGCACCAAAGGTTGAGTCACGAGGCAAAGAGTTTAATCAGTAGGTATGGATCCTGGTTTATCCAGTTTCCAAAGTTTACATATGTCAAGATCCAGGGATTCACTGGAAATCCTTACAAGTTGCCTATCTATCCAACAAATTGGATGATTTTGCTTGAAGTCCTAAGGCAGTCGGAAGAATACCAGAACATCCAGGGGCCAAGTAAGAAGGTGGCTATTACTTTCCCATTCTTTATTGGGAATATGCCAGAGTCATGTCCGTTAGCACAAGCAGCTGAGAGCACCAGGCTGGAAATCCAGTGGTACCCGTTCACAACCTATAAGTCCAGGGCCTTTTTTGACCCATGTCATCATATTTGAACCATGGATGGGAGAAGATACAAACACAAAGCAGAATTGGAGGACTTTTGGGTGAACGCCGCTAATGAGTATGAAGTCAGAAGAAGATTATGGTCTAGAGTGCCAGTGGACTTTATGAGGGCAACAAAACTTTGTTGGGTGCCCGATCAGTTGCAGGATGATGGAAATTATGTCCAACCATGCTTCGAGGAGAACTGACCTCTTCCTTTCGTGAAGTGGTCAAAGCCTGAGCATTCAGATTTGGTGACATTAATGAGACTAGTGATCAAGTACTCTCAATGGTGGGTCGACCATTAGGCCCAAGAGTTGAGGCAGAAAAGAATAACACTCACGTATGATTTACTGAGCAAGATGGAGTCATACTCCTCCAATGCCAGTGCATCCCATCATGATGATTTAGTTGAGATTGGCAAGAAGAAGAAAGAAGTAGTTGCAAGCATAGAGTCTGTTCAGAAAAGACAGAGGATGGAGCCATCTCGCTCCACAGCGTCTTGGAATATTGATGAGTTGGTAGCTACCGCAAACGAATCCTTGGCTGAAATGATGAGACCTTCTACAATTCAGGAAAAGGACAATGAATCGATCCAGTTGGATGACAATGAACCCCCATCTCCTACGGGAACAAAAATACTGGGTTCAGATAATGAAGTGGAAGTCCAAAATGATGACTTCAAAGAGGGAATGATTTCTGTCATTAGAGGAGTCTTGGATATTCCAAATGTAGGGAACGTTCAAGAGGAAGATGGTATCGAGCAGCCAACCATCTCAAATTGGCTGAAGGAGGATGAAAATTCAGGCACTAGTTGAGGTCCAAGAAGAAGATGATACTGTGGATTTCTTGGCAAGGTTGGAATAGGTTGCTACTAAGAAACCTGCTAATAATTTTTCCACCATTCAAAGGGACAAAGCCAGCGGTCGTTCCATACATATCGTAGTACCAACAGTGGAAAAAGCACAAGATAAGATCACTCCCCAGGAATACACCATAACCACTATAGACCTTGGCCCAACAACAAAAGGCCAGGAAGTGGAAGAACTAGACAATTTCGTCTCAACTATCAAGGAAATATTGGGAAAGGAAGTGGCAAAAAAGAAAGAGTACAAGAGGGAGGTTGAGTACCTGAAGGAGTATATATGGCATCTAACCCAACCACTCAATCAGGGTGATGTGATTGCTCCTCCTCTTCTCAATTCCTCATTGGAGATGGCCAAGGATGTGGAAGAAGGGATGGTCACAGCCAAGGAAGCCCAGGAATGGATGGCAAGCAACGGCACAGAAGCAGCTTCGTTCATGGAGAGATTGGTGCTGGCCTACGGACAAACTTCTTCTTTCTTTTCCAAATTGGTTGACATGGTGGAAACTTGGGACAACCACCTAGATATTCAAGAGAGGCTCATTCTATGCCTTAAAGCACTAAAGGGCGTTCCAAGGGAAGAATTGGTCGAAGGAAAGGTGATTGTTGCAGAAGCAACTTATGATTTTCACCATTGGTTTTGGGCAGTGACGATACGAAGAGAGATTCTGGAGAAGGCAAAGGCAGATGGGCTCAAAGTTGAGGAGCAAGTTAAAGAAATCTGCGAGAAGATTTACATGATAGCTGCAGATGTGTTTAACAAAGAGATTTTTTGAGAAAACAACATGCAGCTAGAGAGGTTGAAGCTTAAGGTTCAGGAAGCTTTCTTCTCTACTACTAGACCAATTCTGAGACAAGATTTCACCAAAGTGACAAACCTCTTGTCCATCTGGGATGATTTTGTGAGATAGGAGGCAGATTGGGAGAGCACCTTCATCAAATGTGTCGAGGATTTGGGTGGGCTTGAATTCAGGATGAGCATGCTGCCACCAGTCACAATCGTGTCTAGATTCGTCGAGCACAATGTTGCCCAAGAAGATAGCGATGCCTTCCCTTGAAGATAGCTCCAACTGCTTGTTCACTGCTTGATCACTACTTGTTTACTGGTTGTTAACTGATGTTATTTTGGGTAACCCTAATTAGGGTTGAGTTGTATTAATCTTGGTCATTGATGTTGATTTAATCTTGGCCTTTCATTTGATTTTGAAAACTCTATTTAAGCTTGTGATCTATCACTTTCATTTGTGTGGAGACAGTGTATGAAATTGTTGCATTAGACTATTTCTAATAATAAAAGCTCTTATGCATGATTTGCTTTGAATCACTTTTATTGTCAAGTAGTGAGCAAGGTTGCATAACTTCTTCTACCATAGATTACAATTAGATTACACTTAAAGTAGAATTTGCTTTGAAAGTTGGTTAAGTGAATGCAAGATTTGATCGTATAGATTAAATGGTGAAATATTGCTCATACTTTCTTTGGATGGATGATTTTCATTCAATGTGTAAAGTTAGCCTGAGCTTGTGATAGTGGACACTTAACTTCGGTCTTATTCAAGGCTTGAAAATTATAATCCCACCCTTTGAAGATTGCACCCACTTTGCGTAGTTGTCCCAGGGAGGCGAAACAAAGCGTGGTTATTCATTTCATTTGATCTTTATTGTCTCTTGAATTCTTAAGCATAGATTAGATCCTCTAAACCCTTATCTTTTGCCTTTTTTTGAGATCCAAATTGAAATTTACAACCAAAGAAGCCTTTAATGCTAAATTCGTATAAGTCCTGAACTTGTGAAGAAATTACCTAGCGTAAGTCCCTTTGTGTAGTACTAGCATATCACAACGCCCATTGAGCTTATCCACATGTCATGACTTGAAAAAAGAAACCTTCGAATCGCCATATGATCTTCTCGCAATCTTAGCATACGCGGTGGTTTTTCAAGAGAGGATAGAGTGTCTTTGGACATTTTATTCTGTGTTCGGTGGATGATAAAACATACACCAACAGGACCCCCAAAGACTGAATTTTAAATTACAATTTGAGTCCTGATGAGATCCCTTGTCAACCTTAAGGTGAATGCAAATCTTGTTGTTATACAATCCAAGGATGTCCCCCTAGATTGGGGAAAAACTATAAAATGCCTTTCCCAAATCTAATCCAAAAACCTTGTACTTCTGCCTTACGAATTTTGACAAACACTTTGCTTACAACCTCCAATTTGCTGATAATTTGTTTCAGTTTGCATTGCTTTGTTGTTGTTTGATGCCAATGATGTTTGGAAACTTGAAAATGAATGCAATTGAATCTAAACAAGAATCTAGAATGATATGCAATCTTTTTTTGTATTTTCAAATGCATATATATGAAGTGCTGATATAAAATGTTCACCTACAGCCAAGATGCATTTTAACAAACACTTGGCATGCATCCTAGATAGAAAAAATGCAAATACATAAGAGAGTCATTTAGACAAACACATTGCTATGAAAACTCCTTGTCACTCCAACATCTATTTGCAATAATGTGAGAGCTTACATTGCTGATTACAAAATACTAGCATAGAAGGTTTATTCCTCAATAACTAAAAATGCAGCTTTGCTGTAAGAACTACAGCAATTACAATAATTCTTTTGCCTTGTAATGATTTGAATTACAATGCTAGAGATTGCCTTACTCTCAACAACTGAATTCTATATGAGATTGCTAACTAAATGCAAATATAATAAATTTAAGGAACCTGAAGATTGATAACTGCTACCCAAGCCAAGTTCGATTCTCTTGGATGAAGACAAATTAAGCCTCTAAAATGCAGTGCCCTTCTTCCTTGATGCAAGGCGACCTACAAATTTTATTGGGATTTTTCTCAGCCTCTTTGCACAAGATCGACCCCCTAAACAAGTGTGCCAACTTGAACCAAAAGCCTGATTTTTATTTGTTCACTGTCACAGCTACAAGCATAAACTTCCCAATCGCCTTATTCTTCAAAAATGCCCTTGATTAGGACTAGAAGTTCTTCAACAAAAATCTGCACCTTAATCTCCTATAATCAAATTTCTCCAATACTCAAAATTTGGCTACAAGCCACAGAATTTTGACACAATGAGAAGAACGGAAATATTCTCCTCTCCCAAGACAAGCTAGGGATGGTGTTGCACAACTGAAACTAGCAACATAAGAGAATTTGACTTCTCTAGGTAAGACAAGCATTCAAGCTTTCCAATATTCAAGAAAATGTAATTGACTCCAGGATATCTCAAATACCCTCCAAAAGCCCCTTATAAAGAATTGACAAGAGATTTCAAGAAGCTTCTAGAATAAATTATTATTTTATTCTTTTAAATGACTTTGATATTATTTTATTTTTAGTCACTTTTAATATTAAATTAATTAAATATAAAGTTATTAAAAAATAACCTTATTAGTAATTAATTTAATATATTCCCCTTATTGCTCCAAATTGGGGACATCACAAAAACACTGTAAGACCAAGCCCATTTCTTTTTTCCAATAGAAGGAATAGAAAAGAATTCTTATCCTAGAAGTTGGAAATGAAGAAAATTTGTTGATCAATACGCAGGTGTGAAGATGGAGCTCAAGTTGTATATGTAGACAACATTGATAATCCTTACAAGAACCAATCAGATTTTGACAAGCGCTTTGCTCTTTCTCTAAACAAGCTATATGCCTGGAGTCTTGTGGAATATGAGAGGGTAGTCATGCTTGATGTAGATAATGTCTTCCTCCAGAAGACTGATGAGCTTTTTCAGTGTGGACAGTTTTATGTAGTCTTTATCAACCCCTATATTTTTCACTGGTCTTTTTATTTTACAGGTTTCTTGGTTTTTTTTTATGATTTTATTGCATATTTTTAAAATTCCAATTTAATTCTACTTCTTTCATGGCAAGATTTGAGTTTGCAATGTTTTTAGATTGTCATTTTCAAATAACCGTTTTGTTCTGTTTTTTTCATAACCGGTTTTTCTTCATTCATATGCAGCCTTCGGAGAAGGTTTTCAAACATATGCTGCATCAACTGGCTACTGGGCTGAAAAATGAGGATGGTGCAGATCAAGGATTTGTGGCTGCACATTTTGATGATTTACTGGAAAGGCCCATGTTTCATCCGCCTACAAATGGATCCAAGCTGAATGGGTTCTATCGATTACCACTGGGATACCAAATGGATGCTTCTTTCTACTATAAGCATCTTTTCCATGGCTATATATATTTATGATTTGTAAGAAAGATAAGGAAATAAGTGAACTCTGAAACATTTGGTCAATGTTATTGATTTTTTTCCAATCAAGTTGTGGGCTTCTTAGAAAATTTGAAAATATACTTAATTGAAGTTAATTTAACCATTTGTTTGATATGACTCTTAGAAGGACTTTTCCCTTGATAACGAATTAAGATGTATAGCAAGAAGGATCATGTACTACTTTTGTTACAATTTAATACATGAGCCAATCAACTGCCTAGATTTCCAATGTTTGGAAGGATTGACTGAAAAGTAATGATAGTGATAAAAGCAGGATTTTGAAAAGGGTCCATACCCTTTTACAAAACAACAAAACAGCAGCTTAGGCAAATAGAGTTTTTTTTTTTTTTTAAGTAAAAGGCATTAAGCCAACTATTTATATAATATAATAGAAAAAATTACAACAAAACATGTTTGTAGCTGATCTAGGATTTGGAACAAGATATCCCTTACATTTCCACCCTAACTAGATACCACTAATGTGATATGACAGTACCTATATATTCTGTAACATCAAAATGCCAACTTCTTATATGGAAAAACAGTTGACTTTGCTATTTTGTATGATAGCACTTTGATTAACGTTCAAGAACACAAAAATTATTAAGCTGTTTAAAGATGCCTTTTAAATCTTTCCTACTGAGAAGCTTCCTTCTGCATAGTTTGATTCATTGGTGGAGTTGTTTGTCAATTTACTGTTACATTCATATTTGGGAGAATCGGTTGAGGAGGATGCCTGAGTTGCTAAGCATCTTGATCCACTGGTGATGCTCAAGACACTGCCATTTCCAATTCGCTCTGCTATGGCATAATTGGAAGTTTTTGGTGACAATGATGTGTAATTGACACACAATTTCCCGAGTAATTTTTCACACCCAAAAGCACATATGATTTCTCATGTCTGGTTTATGAACAAGGAGATCTAAGAACCACTGTCTAGACGTGTCTCACTATCTCTTGATTTGTAGGAATGTTATCAGTAGAGTCAAAGAACAGAAGCTTTTTCCATGAGCTAAATTTGTAGGGATTCCATCTTGTGCCTGATATCCAGTCCTCCAGAGCAGTTTCACACTGATTGGTGTGTACGAAAAGACAGAGAGGTTGTTATTTCTCATGTCAAGAGCAGAGCATATGTGTATTTGGTTGATTTATCATCTGCAAAACCTATAGACGCTAGAAGCAGCTTTTTGACATATTAGGAAATTTCTTAAACCGTTGCTTTTAAAAGGTTGATATCAATATCCACTTGAAATAAGTAGTTCTTAAAAGTTCTCTGTTTCAGTATTGGTTGATTTGTACAAGGGAAAATCCACATAAATGAAGATGGAATTGTTCATTTGAAGTGTGGTCGAGTGAGTTTCGAGAGATTTGACAAGTATGTTTCAAATTATTTGAAGATAACCTGCATGAGTAGTAGTCACATTTTCATTAATACATGTTGGTAACAATAATAAGAGGATCCGCTAAACTCAAAAAAAACTCACATAACACTTCTAAGCATTTGATTTTTAATATTTTATTAAGTAAAGGGAGAAACAAGGGTACTTACCTAAAGAAGAGCCAAACAGCTAAGACAAAATGGATCCCAACGAAGAGACCTCACAAAGTAAGCATTGAATAGACAAATTAGCAATAGAAAAGACAGACAGACAGACCTCAAAAGCATTTGTTAACGAGGGTGAAACACTGAATAATCCACCTCCATGAATTTTTTAACTTCATTTAATTGTTCAAATACCCAGTTGATCATATTCCCTCTCCACCCATTTGAAACATCAAAGCTCCCTAGTGACAAGTGAACACAAGCTCTCTGCATTAACACCAAATCAATCTAAGTCCAATCAACAGTTTGTCCTACCTGCAAGCAGATCAATGATGTCACAACATGGGGACCCATCATCTCATTGAATGCCACATAATGATCTTCTAGTGGATCTACGTAAGGAAAATTGATTACCGAAACTCCTGTTTCCCTATCTCTGAAATGACTAGGATTGTAAGAAATTTATCTTTGAAATGACTAGGATTGTAAGAAATTTGTCTCTGAAATGACTAGGATTGTAAGAAATTTTTTATTCCGTGGTGAGTTGAGTGTTCCAGGTCAGTGACTATTGTATGCTCCATAGCCACTATTTCACTTTGCCCTTGCATTTGTAGAGACAAATTATCCAATACAATACATTTTATACCTGTAAAAGTAAAGTCAATGTTTACTGTGCAAACATTTCAAGCTTGGATAGATGAGCACAACCATTTTTCATATATGTTGCATTACATTATCAAATCAAAATTATTTTTGTAATTGGACTTTCCATGTGTTGCAGACTTGGCGCTCAAATGGAACATACCATGTGGACCAAACAGTGTCGTAACTTTTGCAAGTGCATTGTGGTTGAAACCATGGTACATGGCCTATTTTGCCTTTGGGTTTGTCATGGCATAAGCAACGTCTTGAGACTATAGGGTAATCTAATATCTGAAACTCTCTTCATTGTTAATTTGAGAAGCTTTGTGGGTATTTAGGTTTAGGAATTGAAGTATCTAATTTGGTGAATAGAAAGTGTGGTGAATTAGTCATTTTTCTTGAACTCTAGTGTTGCCCAGCTATTCTCCTTAGGTGGAAACTATTCAAGGGCACCCATGGAACAATTTTATATAATTTTATATGTTCTGTTCCAGGATGCCTTTTTGTTAAGGGCTTCGGTTTAAGCTTCATTTCAGAAATTATGCAATCAAGTGAAGTGGTGTTTTCCTGCACCAGCTCCAGATTCCCCTGCAACTTCACAATTTTTGTTTTACAATTCACTCCCACTGAAGAAAGAATGCTATTTTAGTTTTCTGTCCAAATCCAAAATCCTGTTGTGCTAACGAATAAAGTCCTCCTGTAACAGGTATGATGAGGAGATACCCCTTGCAGTGGCACAGTCTGTGTTCTACATAATAACAGTTGTAATAGCAATATTTACTCGGCAAAGCTTCAACACACAACCCTCTTCATCCAATCTGTGTTGCTTGAAATCAGTACTTGGCTACTCTTTATATTCAGTGTTATTGAAGAAATTAATCCCTTTTTTATAGCTCCAAGCTATTTAATTCCAATTTTCCTTGTTCCAAAAACAATCCACCCATTAATGGGTTGGGGGCTTTACCTACTGGGTTCTATGTCCCTCCTTCAAACTACAAACCTGTCTTAGAAACAAAAATGCCTCTTTTTTCAGTTTTGCTACCAATACTTTCATCTGTTTTTAAAGCTAAATTATAATGGCAGATGAATTTAATTTTTCTCATCTTTTGAAGATAAGACCTCCATATCACTTTATAAAATAAAGGTCATCTCAAATGACATCACCCTCATGAAAGTAGGACATAAATATCAGTGACATTTGTATTATTTGAATTTCTATACTAATATAGATCACTTTAGAAAGAAAAAGGAATTCATTTAAGCAGCATAAACAAATTATAATGAGTAGCGTCACCGACATTTGCATACTAAATACCCCTAAATCAATTGGCAGACATGTGGATGAAATAAATTTGCATTATTCAAGATTGATGACATGGTTGGATGGCATCTCTTCTTCTTACTATGTTTTTACTTTGCTCACTCCTGGCTATAAAACATTATCTTCATTTTTTAAACACTTTAAAGCACCTTGTTTGAATTTTGTTTCCATATCAAGGTGGTGACATGTGCATGCATTTATAATTAATTTTACTATGGGCTTTGGTTTAATTTGGGAAAGGTTTAACTCATTCAACTTTTACCATAACCTTTTTCATGATGTGCAACAATAGGCTACATTTTGGTTCTAGAAAATAGGGATTGTCTATCAGTAAAGAGTTGACTAATGTTGCCATGGGTAGAAGCATTTCCATGCTTAATGTTGACATTCTTTGCTTCTAACTTCAAATTAATCAAGTTAGATTTGTCACATAGTATTTTGAACACTCTTGATTCAATCAGATACATCTACAGACTTAAATTCATAACACTTCTAAAACAGGTAAGAAAGATCCGATTGTATTCTTTTCTTTAGCTGATCCATTATTCACTACAGGGCTACCTGCCTTTGCCTTAGAATTGTTGTGATCAGTTGGGATGACAAAAATCAAAATCCTAGTTTTTTAAGA
Organism: Sequoia sempervirens; assembly: GCA_007258455.2. Lineage (NCBI taxonomy): Eukaryota > Viridiplantae > Streptophyta > Pinopsida > Cupressales > Cupressaceae > Sequoia > Sequoia sempervirens. The sequence goes on along the minus strand of VDFB02193867.1, from coordinate 785,144,810 downwards.
ACCTCAAAAGAAGTGCGGCCTTTAATTCCAAAGCCATACATCGCAAATACATCAACCCTTGCTTGGAAATAAAGGGACTTTACGATATTGAAGGTCAAGCTTGTACAGAAGTAGAACTTACCTATGGTTTTTCACCCTGTAAATGCCTTTTTAATGATTTGTATCTCTACATTTGGTAGTTTTCAGGTTGGTACTGCTTGTGTTCGGAGTGTTTTCAACAATAAAATAAGACGCTTGCCTTATTAGAGGGCTCAATCTTTTTCTTTCTAGTTCTTTTAAATGTAATGGATCCTAGATTGGCCAAGTGCTCAATATTTATCTTTTGAGTTCTTTTATAGATATAATGGATTTCAGATTGGCCTTGTAGTTTCATTAATGAGTAAGATCATCAGAAAATTAACTTGGGAGACTTTCAAAGTTAATAATGTATCATAGTTACCAGGTCCGATTACATGGGCCAGGCCAAACTTTTGGCCTGAGGAAACTTGTCATAGTTTGGTTCAGGGCTATTGTATTATTTTTAAAAATAAAGTGAAAAATGAACCCTAATGCAAAGTGAAGTGTGTGATAAAAACCAAAAAAGATAAACATTAAAGCCCATACTCAACTGTCGTGAAAGCCACAAATAATCTCCGTTCAAGCTGTTTCCACTAGCATTTTATCTTTACTCTGTTGTTCACTTTGTTATTTCACAGTTCTATGTGGGTTCAAGCCAATTTTGTTTGCAATTTGAAGGCTAATGGGAGATGAGTTCGCTGCAGATATGGGACAACTTTTAATTCCCGACTATGCATTGTTTGACAGTTTGTACCATGTGGTCATGCACTGCCACATAACTTGGGCGTCAGATATTCTTGATCTATTGTGTGTACCTATTGCTTAAGTGTGTGACTTCCCTAACAAAATTTAGAACTTAATGATGCCATTTGATGATTACAAACAAAAGAGTCTCCCTAGGATACAAAGTCCTTGATGCATGAATCATCAACAATGTATATCATCTTGGTGCTCTAAAGGGATAATACAGAAAGTTTTATTTAAGGAGTGGATCCTTAGTTTGTCTATATTAGTAGTTTTAAAAATATTTCCATGAACAGTCATATCATGGTGAAAGAGGGAGCAATGGTATGGACAAAGCACATTTTTTATAACATCTCAATACCCCCTAGTAGGAACTTGACTCCCCTGAAAAATATATGTTTTTAAAAAAGTTATCTAAAGTCAAAATACAACTGACCATGATTGGAATGTGATTATCAAATCTTCAAGTGAGCAAACTGAAAATGGTTGTTTTACTTTTCATTAGAATCATTAGCAATTCCTAGACAAAATTAAATATTTGTGTGAATGAATCTATGTATTTCTAATTTCTTTAGACATTAGAAAATTCGTAAGATCACAAATGATACAACATCTACTGATCTACACATTATTTTGAATTGAGTTTCAGAAGATCACAAACCTTATTAACAATGTGTCACATCGAAGTCAGAACTACCCGTCACGGGGGCCTAGTTAACAAAAATTAATAAAAGAATGGAGGAAAAGAATGTTTCGTGGAGGTCAAGATATCTTCTGTGGAAGACCCAACAAGACGAGTATTTTTATGGAGCCATCTACCCCTCTCAAGACATGAGACAACTTGAATTAAATAGGCATGGACTTGAGACAGCTTGAATTAAATGGGGATGGACTTGAGTATGGAAAAATAGATCACAAGGCATGGTGCCCCATTTCTAGCTTACAAAGGAACAACTAATAATTACAATGCATGGAACATCTCATATGAGTTAAAACAACAAGATCAAACTCCTTACAAAGCCTGCCACTTCAAATGATACATTTCTTTGTGACCGTCCCTATTGCTTGTAACATTCCACTCACACTCTGTCAAAGATACGTTTTATGGCAGAACTTAACTTCAAACTGTAACAAGCTTTTTAGATACCCTTTAAAGGGTTTTAAATCATATCTAGAAACCAAGGTATGTTGTTTTGGAGATTATGTCTCAACCAAGACTGGTAACGTGCCAATTTAAGCCTATTTAGGCTTTACACCAAAAAGGGCTTATTGATTATAGCAACTCCACCATCACTTTCTCTTAAACAGTAATTGAAACATATCAATACCAACCTGATAAAGCTTAAAGGTTCATTAAAATTCCATTTTCACGTGTGTTTTTGCAAACCCTAGGTCTTTGGCTTCTTAAAACTATGTTTTAGCAGACTGAGACACAGATTTACATTCAAAACTTCAACTCCTTACTGATATACCTTCACCTTATGGTCTATAACCTTTGAAATATGATTCTATATGTAGCAAGGAGTTTACTCACCAAGAAATTGAAAGCTTTCGCCGGATTAAGTAGAAGAAACACAAATTCTAAAGCCACTGTTTACCCTAACAGGGGTTTTGATCTGTCTACAATAAAATTACAATATCTTCCTTCATACTTGATAAAAATGAAGGAAACAAACTGGAAAATGAAATGGACTCATGGATCTATCCATTCCCTTTACTTCCCCTCAATAACTTAACTATACTTGTTTGTACAATAATCAGAAACACAGGTTTATCAGTAAAACACAGAATTTTTGCATATGAAAACAGGGCTCCAACATTGAATTTTTCATTATTACAACCCTCCTATCCTCTTTCTCAAGGTTCTACATCATTTTAAAGTTCTTCTACCTTCTACAAACCGACCATTGAACTTTTAAATTCCACATGACTATTGGTATCCCTGAAACTTGCAATTTTGCAGTTACAACTTGACAACATTTGTCAATTTTAGCAAATTTGCACATTTTGCATCATAAACCCCCAAAACATCATAAAGACCACTAAACTGACTCAAACAACATTATGTGATTCCATAAGACCTCACTTAACCTCATCTAGGATTCAATACCCTTAAAAACCACATTTGCATGTTTTTTCTCTTTTGAGCATTATTGACCACAAATTGGATACCTAATGGTCCATTAGACCTTATTATATGACTCCTAAGCCTTCCTGAAAATTTATTTACAAATAGGCCTCATGGAGGCTTGAATGCAACTAGGTGCTCTTGCACCAGAAATGATTTAACATATATTATGTCCACCAGATTCAACTGTCACTGGAGCTACAAACAGGGACAGATTAAAAAATAGAGTAGAGAAAGGCTGTAAAGAAACAACAAGGAACATATTTCCAAGCTGCCAATAAGGAATAAAAGAGAGAGGAGCAATTTATTAGATGAAACCTCACACACAATCTGTATCCTGGATTATGTTCTGATATGTAATTTTACCACCTTGGCCTATACAAGGTAAGAACATTCTTGCTTGCCCATAGAATGGGCAAATATAATCACTAAATTTCTAATCAAAAAGAAAACAAATCAAATAGAAAGCCCGAGCTTACTAGTCCACAAAGTGGGTAATTTATGACAAATTTCTTAAACATCCACTACTCCATGACGAAAAAATTAGTTAATTCCCCAATTCTCCATAACATGTTAATTTCCTTCTCATCCAATATACCAAATTGAGTTAAATTAAGATTTCTCTTTTCTTTTTCAGGTTATGTATTTTCTTTAGTAGCATAGGACATTATTTTGCTAGTAGAAGTTAATATCTAAATTAAATTAGATCAATGTGTGTTTTATCATTTAAATTTGTAAGGATTCACCTAAATTGGTCACCACTTGGTTGCACAGCAATCTAGCTTTGTGAAAATTTTCACATTGTTGTAGTAAGGTGTTAGGTCTTAATCATATTCTGGTTCTAAATGTCTTTGCTTAGTGTTTACTGTGAGATATACCCTGTTACTATTGTAGGGGTTTTTTTGGCAACCGTAGGGGAATTGAAGCTTCCAAGGTAGTGTCCTATCTACTAAGCAGTTTGACATTGCTTTTGCGTACAGACTTCCTAAGAGATCTCTGCTAAAGTCCCCAGCAATCGAAAATTATTGGAGTCTTTTTCTACTTCAATTTTGACATGAAAAGACAAATGGAATACACAAATTACTAACCTGGAACATAATCTGAATATGTAGTAATTAGTGCATCAACTAAATATATCCTCCTATTCTTGATGATATTTGTCTAAAAAGGCTTGACATGTTGAAGGGGAGATAGTGGAAGATAAAATTAGTTCTAGAATGAGAAATCATTAAATATGTTGACAGTAACCTAACAAATGAATCTTTCATATTATACAAAAGATAATAATTAGCAGGTGAGCAACAAAATCTATACATAAAAATCATGTTTTGCTTGAAAATTCTGAGAATTGGAAGATCATGGAAGGGAAAGAGGGAAAATTTTCTCACAATTAGAACTTGCAAGAGATAGTTAACAATAATTTTCTGCCAAACTAGATCAGATTGAAAGATTTAAAACTAATGCTCTAACACTATTCTGGAAATTGAAACAATTATTGCCTTCAATAATCAATAATAAAAAGCTTTAAATCTGCTCTGAAACTGAGCAAACAACGAACAGTAATATGAGAAAATAATTCAACTGTATTGTATTCTGTTGTGTATAATTTTCTAAAACTACATACATATTGAAAAAATCTGATGAAAGAGTCTTGTCTAAGAAGGCTAAAAATAGAAAAGATTGCACATGCAAACTACATGCATGGCGGTAGCTAGTTAACAAACTAATTAAAGAAAATGTATTCACAAATTGTGGTAGCCAACTTTCTTCTCAATTTATTTTTTAAAATAATTAATAAACTCGTCTTCATGGAGGCAATGAGTATGCATAATTTTGTAAACTTCAAAAAAAAACTTTCAATATTTGTCACAAAATAATTTAGAATTCCATCACGTCTGCCACCAAATAGACTCAGTCAGCCATTCAAATATTAAAAGTTAGTTATTAAAAAATACTAAAAATATTAAATAACTAAATCTATAACAAAATATTAAATATTATTATCTCTTAAAAATTACATCAAATTATATTTTAAAAAAATTAATTTTATTTCGCTTGGAATATAACATACCTTTACATCTGTAGGTTGCTCGTCATAATGATGTACCAAGTTTCGAAAAAGTCTAGGCAATTCAATTAAACTATAATAGTATTTCATCTTGTTACACCATATTATTCTCTCATCTATTTTCCACTGTTGCTGAAAACTGTTTGCATCAATATTATAAAAATCTTTTAGTATGCAGTTATCCAAGTCACTCCTCTTTGAACTCTTCTTTGCCAATTGTACTCAATCACTTGCAACTGCAAGAAATTGAATACGTTTTTCTAAATGCCAAAAAAATGGGTGTTGCTTGAGTTCATGTAGATTAGGCCTGAAATGAAAAAAAAACACATTAAAATTCTTATATTTATTTATTCAAATAGGTTTTATAATAAAACCCATAAAAATGTCTTACCTTTGATCATATAGAAGTCATTTTACAAGGTCATAAGCCTCAGGAATATGCCTAATGGTGGAATTATCAAAAATACCACGTGGTATTATTTTCACGTGCTGAACTATTACCAAAAGGATGATGTCCGCAAGTCATGGCATAGAAAATAATGCACCCTAAGTCAAATGCATCTCTCTTCATAGCTTTTTCAACTTCAGTGAGCTCCTCACCATGTTTCCTTTTTTTACCACCTACCATAAAATCATATTGATATTATCATAATAAATATATCATTTTTTTGGTATTTAACAATAATAATGACGTACAAATGAAAGTATAATAAGTTATGTTTGATCTATTAAACAATTCAATAGAATCACAACAATCTATCATATCTAACTTTAAAAAATTAACAAAAAACTAGTTAAAATATTTAAATATTAAAAAATTAAAAATATTTAGAGTAATTTTTTAGTAACACTACAAAAAATTTCAACTCAAAGTATGTGACCATACACAAAATTGACATATCCTTACAATATTAGACTACTCAATCCTTAACACATTTACTAAACTACTATTTATACCAATTTTGAAATAATATTATTTTTTTTAATAAATTCTAGAGCTAAAATTATTAATGTCAATAACAACTTTATTTCATTACAACACACCCCATATTAAAATACACATGATACCAATGGACCCAAACACCTCGTCATTTAGGGATTTTGAGTGCATTTTTGAAAGAATGACTTCAAGAGATCCTAGAATAATTGACTTTTTCTAGCCAAACCATTTGAAACCAACCAAATTTTCATTTTTAGTAAGTTTTACCAAATTTCATATGCTAATTTTACTTGTTAAAAGTTATCTCTTAAATTATGGGTTTCTTCAAAATTTACTATATTTAGACTTAATTTTCTCTTTTAATAATTATAGACTCATCATCATTAATAGTTATAGAAAAAATATATTTTTTATATTCTAAACCATAAATATCCATCTATTTGAAACCAAAACTAAATAGTCATATCACTATCAAAAATTTCATTATATGCACCTTATTTTTCCATGGTCAAAAAGATTTTGAATATCATTTATCTATTCAAAACTAAAACCTAAGTTAAATACATAAAAGAGGGGGAAGATATAAAAGAGGGGGAAGATGTAGATAAAATTATTTAGATGAACTAGATAATATTTTTTGTTGTACCTTACACACACCTATTTTTCTTTAGTAAAATATAAATTCCCTTTTTTCATTCTGATTTTTAGGTTTCTTTCTCTTTGGTCTTTTAGGTGCTTGGTATTATCTCCACAATAAACTTGCATTAACTATTAGGAAAATGATGTCTCAACCTTGCAATTACATGAGGTTACTATTTATATTAAGATAAAAATTTAACACAAATTGGAGTAAAATTTTCCCCAAGGCTTTGAAATAACTAAATAAATGTGTTCGTAAAGTTTTGTTGCAAGATCATGTCTAGATTTGAAGATATTAAAGTTTTTACTTTTAAAAGTTTCAAAGTTCAATTTGAAGGCCTTGGAGGAATTTTTGGACATGAAAGTAGTCTTAACTATAAATACATGTTTGACACATAAATAAACTATAAAAAGGAGTTACATATGGTTATATGTGTTGTGACACATCATACGAATCTATTATTAGAGATAAGGATGGGTGCCACTTTTTTGGTGGCCTTAGCTTATGGTTTTGTAATATCGTTTGATGGTTTCATGTATTGTATACCTATATATTAGATGCATGAGATGGAGGTTGTGTGTACGAGTCTTATAGTTGTTGAGTTGCCTCTAAATATGTGGTTTGTGCTAATCCTATGAGAAATCTTACTCTACAATTATATTATAATCTTGTTGATATTAGAATAATATATTGGGTAGCTTTTATAGTGCGAGGTTTTTCTACCAAAAGGGTTTCTCCACATAAATATCTATGTTGTGTATGAATGTTGTTTTTGTTTATTTTTATTTAATTTTATATAATTGGTCATATTTGAATTTTTTTTGCATAACAATCCTCTCAATATTAGTTTCTAGTTTCTTTGGTGTTGCTTGGTGTTTGGGGTGGGTCTTTTGCTTTTAGGGTGTTTCTTTTGTGTGTTTCATGGTGAAGCAATAGGTTTTGCACAGTTTGGTGGTGGCTGATCGTGGTGATGGGTTTCAAAATGGATCGTCATCGGGTTTGAATGCTTAGCACTCTAAGTCTTTTTATGTGGGGGAGCGCCCCAAACTGAAGAAAGTGAATGGCTGTTTGCCCAATAGTTAGGATTGTCTGGTCTTGGTTCTCTCTCCAAAAAAAATTCCTTGGGATTCGCATTCCTCTGTCGGCTTTGGATGCTTGGATCAGGTGTACATGGAAAGTTGAGGGTGATATGGAGTTAATGGTGGTTGCAAACAACTATTTTGTGGTTGTTTTTTCCAACATGGCTGATAGGAATCAGGTTTTTGAGCGAGGACCCTACTTTTACAATCATGTTGGGTTGTTTATAAAACCCTGGCATATGGGTTTTAATATAGCTGAAGAATTGACGTTAAGGGTTTCGGTCTGGGTTCGCCTGCTACAGCTCCCTCTAGAGTTTTGGAGAGAAGATATTTTACAATGGATTGTGGCTCTTCTTGGTAAGCATGTTGTTCAGCAAACCCTTGAAAGAAAGGTTATTTCTTTTGCTCGGATTTGTGTGGAGGTTGATTTGAATATTCCCTTGTCGGATTCTCTGGAGATTTATCTTGGTTTTTTGTCTTGGATTCAACAACTTGATTATGAGTCATTTCCTTTTCATTGTCGGATTTGTCATGAGTATGGACATCTTCAGAAACAATGTCCTAGGATTAAGAAGACTCCTCCTCCTAATTCCTCTCCTTTGTCTTCGACTACAAAAGTTGTTAGGGAGGATACAAGGAAATCTTCTATGATGGAGGGTGAACCAGATCAAGATGGTTTTGTGCCAATTAAGCAGGCTAAGGGTCGTGGTCAAAAGAGATTGTTCAAGGATAGGAAGAATGAAGAGGACTTTAACCGGTTTGAGGTGTTGAACACTTCAACCTTGGAGGAAGGAATCTTGCCGAATGTTCCTTCTAATGTTGTTGGTACGGGTGCTACTGTGAGGTAGGGAAAGGATCCGATCAGGATATTCATTCATCTCAGGGTATGTAGGATCATTTGGTAACTTTGAAGGATCATATGCAAGATGATGATGATGATATTGTTTTGGTAGATTTGGCAAAGGAGGGGCTAGCTTCGAACAAGAGCAAGAGGTCTTCTATAGCCTTGGGGGTGCAACAACGCATGATTATGAAGGGACTGTCTGAACACTTCTAAAAGTGGCCACAAGGACCTTGAGAAGATTAAGCGTACTAGAGAGTTGTTGGTGGAATCTGGGTCTGTTAAACCCATTGATGCTCACTTTTCACCATCACCTCCATGATTTTTCTCTCATGGAATGTAAGGGGGTTGAATAGCACCCCCCGTCAAAAGGTTATTCATGATTTGGTTGTTGTTCATTCTCCAGACATTTTTTGTGTTCAAGAGACTAAGCTTTTAGTTGATTGTATGCTTTAGTGTGCTTCTCAAATCTGGTATTTTAATCAGTGTTAGTGTATTAGTTCTCAGGGGAGTTCTGGGGGTTTGGCTCTTTTTTGGAATCCTAGAAAGATTGCTCCCCTCTAGTGGATTTCTAGTCATTCTACTATTTCAATGGCTGCCTCTTCTTTGGAAACAGGTGAGACCATTCTGGTTACTAATGTTTATGTCCCGATTGATATTCATGGAAAAATTCAGCTATGGACTCATATAAGGTATGTTAGATCATGTGCTTCGTATCTTGCTTGGATCCTAGCAAGTGATTTTAATTATGTGTTGAGCTTGGAGGAGAAATGAGGTGGGTTGCCTCAGCTTGGGCTTGCTGCTATTTTTTTAGGGAGAATGTGGATTTGCTTGTTTTAAATGATGTTAATCCTTCTAATGGGACTTTCACTTGGAATAATAGATGGAGTGGAGAGGAAGTGATTTCAGAAAGGTTGGATAGATTTGACTGGACGGGGTGGTGGTTGCCTATGAGGTCATCCACTCTATGGCGACTTCCAAGGAGAAATCTATGTTCATCAAGTTGGATATGGCCAAGGCTTATGATAGAGTTAAGTGGCGCTTTTTGCAGAGAATTCTCTTAGGCTTTGGTTTTAGTCCGAATTGGGTCAGTTGGACTATGAGTTGTGTTACCTCTTCCTCTTTTTCTGTTCTTATGAATGGGGAACCTTTTGAGCTTTTTGCGGCTTCTAGGGGCCTTCATCAAGGAGATCCTCTCTCCCCTTACCTGTTTATTATTATGGCTAGAGGTTTGGGAAAATTTCTGAAGTCATGGGTTACCCAGGGTAGGATTCAAGGCTGGTGCTCGAGCAATGGGCTTCCACATCTCTCTCATATTCAGTTTGTGGATGACACTTCTCTTATGGGGAGGGCTCCTCTTCAGGAGGTTGTATCTTTTATGCAGGCTTTGGATATTTACCTTGCTACTTTAGGGAAAAAAATCAATGAGCACAAGTCTTCTATATTCTTTTTTAATACTCCTCAAGCGATTCAACAATGGATTGCTAATATTTTAAGGTTTTAGATTGGGTCTCTTCCCTTTATCTATCTGAGAATACCTCTTGCTATTGGTAGGTAGCCCAGGTCTTCTTGGCAAAATCTACTCGATAAGTTGCATAGTAAAGTCAATCATTAGACTCATCGATGGCTTTCTACTGCTGCGAGAGTGACTCTTCTGAAGTCTGTTATCCAGGCTCTTCCTATTTACAAGGGTTTTGTTTAGGCCACTCTGTTGTATTTCCTAAGGGAATTTGATACTCTCTCACGACAGTTTCTCTAGAGTGGTAACTTGCAGTCGATCAAGTGGAGTCTTGTTAAGTGGGATATAGTGTGAAGGCCACAGAAAGAGGGGGGCCTTGGTTTGTGCTTTGTTGTATTGAATGAGCAAGCTCTTGTAGCCAAGTTATATTGGTGTTGGTGTACTAGTCAGCATCAACTTTGGGCTCGTATTTTTACCCACAAGTATCTTAAGGAGGTTAACACTTTTGATGTTCCTCGTTTCCCTCTAGAAGGAAGAAGATCTATGATTTGGAATACTCTCAAATTGGGGGCTCAGTTGGTTAAGAAGGGGCTTTTATGGATATGTCATTCGAGGTCTCAAGCCCTTTTTTGGTGGGATTCTGGGGATGGTCACCCTCCCATTCATTCTGCTTACCCTCATCTCGAGTATCTTTGTGATCAATTTATTGTTGCGGGTTGGAATATGGTTGAGTATTACAAGTCTATCTGAATTATTGGATTGACCGCTAGCCTTGGATGGAAGCACTCCTTAGATTGGCCGCCAAGAGGGTCAAAGGAGGATAGGCAAGAGTTGGCTCGGATTCTGGCATTGCAAAAATGTAATTCCTTGGTGGGGCAGGATCTTTTGGCTTGGAGTAATAGTGATTTATTGGGTAAGTATTATGTTTCAGCTGGTTATGGCATGTTGCTTAGGCGGGCATTTGGAGACATTGAGGTCCCTTGGTGGAAACAAGCGTGGAATAAATTTTCTTGGCCCAAGTGTAATTTTTTTCTATGGTTGGTGGTCCAAAACTGATGTCTTACTTGGGATAACTTGTGAAAGAGAGGGTTCCAGGGTCCCTCAATGTGTGTTTTGTGTGGTAAAAGTGAAGAGAATGTCTCTCATCTCTCTTCTTCCAGTGGTCCTCTTCTAGGAGGCTTTGGCACCTTTGGTGGGATGTGTGGAACCATACTTGCTGACATGTCTCTTCTTTGACGAAGTTCTTTGCCTAGTAGGGGAAGGCCCCTGTTAAGACCTCTTTTCTTCAAGTTACTTGGGCTCTGGGACCAACTTTTATTATCTATCATATTTGGCTGGAGAGGAATCGCAGGATTTTTCAAGATGTGAAGCCAATTGTTCAACACTTGTGTTGGAGGATTCTTCATTCGATGGGAGAAACCACTGCGGCTAAGTGTGACTTGGCTGAGAGTGTGGATCCAGGAGAGATTGCCTTTTGTACTCATTTCAATCTTCCTCTTCAGAGGGGGGCTACTCAGAGTACTGGTCAGATCAAGACAAATAGATGTCGTCATCCCTTATGGAAGATAAATAGGGAGGAGCATTGGCGCCCTCCCCCTCAAGGTGTGTTGAAAATCAACATAGATGGTTCTTCTCGTGGAAATTTTGGCCATGCCAGTATTGGAGGTGTTGGGAAAACTAGTTCTAGGGCTGTTGAATTCATTTTTTCTATTTATAAGGATTGGTATACTAACAATGTGATGTGTTAATGTCAACATACAGCATCGAAATTACTTCCAGCGATATTCCAGTCATGAATAAATTAAATGATAGCTTAAATGCTATTTAATTTATATGAGATATTTTGAAGAGGCACGAATATGTATAAGGTGCTAATTATATGTTATGAAGAGGCACCATTTTGTTTTAAAGAAAAGCCGAGTTCTTATTGGAGGCTGACCCTCTTCCATTGGGCGCGATTCTTATTGGAGGCCAACCTTGGAATTAAATGAAAGGATGTGTCTCTCTCTCCCCACATGTATATATATTCATTAAGTTCGCTCCATTCATAATCAAGCAAGTTCGAATAATTATTTTGTGCAAGTGCGAATTCTTCATAGAGCAGGTTGCAAATTCTTTAAGGGCAGAGTTGAATATTGAGAGGTGCAGATTATTATCTGCTACTGCATCTTGTGTAGGTGCTGAAAGTTGGCCTTGTTATCGGCCTTATTGTAAAGTGATTTGTTGCCTCTATTTATATATATAAGAGAGATCTTTGTTGCTGGGTTTTTCTCCCTCAAGAGGAGGGTTTTCCCAGGGTATCTGCTGTGTTATTTTGTCTGATTTGAATTAAGTTTCTGTGCATATAATCTGTTCATTAAAATTTACATGATGGAGGCTCTTTCCATTCTATGTGCTATAGAGCGTGGTTGTACTCTTGGGTGGAGACGGATCATTTGTGAATCGGATTCTAAGGTCGTAGTGACTTTGCTAAAGAGGCAGCAATTAGAGGATGTTTGTTGGCATTTGGTTGTTCTTATAAAACAGATTCTTAATCTGTGTGCTTCCTTTGATTTTGTTTCCTTCTATCATATTCCACGTGAATGGAATGGGGTTGTGGATTGTTTGGCTAAATGGGCTTTTGATCATTTGCATGATTGGAATGTTGTGGATAGGGGCCAATTACCCCTAGACTTGTTACAAAATTTGGACCAATTAGTGGTGCTTGATAGGGATTTGTAATTCCCTTGCTTTGTACTGCTCTTTTTGGATTGAATAAAATTTTACCCCTCTTTTAGTGAAATTTAATTTTATTAATAACAAGTCTAGGGTATGCAAGATCAAAAAGAGATAGAAACATGGAAAAAAATTGGATAGTGAAACTAACTTGATTCTTCACATCGGTTGGATCCTTAGGACTAATGATGGAATGCATAATATAATGCAAGTGCCAAATAATTGTAGGAGTGGAGGGTCAAACATTCCTTATTCTAATCCAATGTAGCCTAGTAGATGGCTTGAAATTATTTAATGAATACTTTAAATCATGTTTGAAGGGCCTAAATAAGAAATGACTAGTAAAGACTAGCTGTCATTTTTTTTCTACCTAAGTAATTGGTAGAAATTAACTTCTAAACAAAAATAAATAAAATTATTACTTTACTAAATAGAATAATGCGCTAACCATTTTCCAAGAATCTCACGCCCTAGATGGTTAGGTTTTCTTTCATTCATCTTTAAAGATAAACAAATGATATATTCGACTATCTTGTTGACTTACAATATGCATTAAAAAAAAAAAAAGAAGTCAAGGATACAAGAAGATACTTCATGAATTCATGCATTTTAGTCTTGATGGCTAGGAGACCCATATTTCTAGGATTGACCAAAAGTTGAACTATTAGAGTATCTCTTAGAAAAGTGAAGGTGTATGACTATTATTCTCAGCTAGAGCTCAAGGAAAATGAAAGGACTTTTGAAAGAGTTTGTAATGTCTTTGATTTCTATTTAAAAAATGGAAGGAGATATGAAAAGTGATTTTTTGTAGAAGTTATTATGGGCCTTCTAAAATAATAAAATTGGTTCATTCAATTTCAAAATTTCTCATACATCAAAATATTGGATTCATAGGTGCACCATTCATATTGTATGTTAATGATAATAAAAAAAATTATGGGAATCCACCAAGGATAGAGTAATATCACTTGCTAGTTGAAATCTATGGTCATAATAATAGGAGGTTTAAATTTGAAAAAGTATCAATAATGAAATAAAAAATTATGGTAGTTTTTATTTTAATTTTAGATGTTGACTATCAGTAGCAATTGTATGGAAGTGGAGGACATAATTGTCTTAAAGAAATAATAAAGGGAAATATTTTTTTCTTGGATTTTTGTTTTAGCTAAAAAATAATTTATGAGATAGTAGAGAGGATAGATTTTGGATAAGTGGCCTTATTATCTTCACATTTCTCCATCCACTATGATCATTAAATGGGTAAGTAAAATCATTTGAATAAGCTTATCATATATCTATAAGTACTGTTTAAGGTAATAAGTGGCCTTATTATATTCATAAGGTTGTGAATATATTCTCTCTTACTCATCACACTTCAAATTCATTGGGTTTCATAGGTTAGATCAGAAACATTGATATGAATTTAGTTACAATTTCATAATACAATATCTAGTGTAAATGAGAACTTGTGATATTGTTAAAGATGGACAATATGGAAAACTTGTGAAGAAGATTTGTGAGCCTTCTCAGTTACATATGATGGTAGACTTTCTTCTGTTACAATTTAGGGAAAAATCTTGTAGATTTCTATGCAACTATCACTAAGTTCTTTACAAGGAATGAAGTGGTTCAAAGTCTCAAAGATGATCTCTATAGTAAAAACAGATTTTCTACTTGGGGCTATCTATCTCCTTAATCTAAGGATCTTTTATTCTTTTCACTTGCTTCTCTTATGCATCTTTTGTAGACCCTTCTGGAGTATTAGCTTCGGTAGTCCCAATGAGAATTTTAATGGATTTTTACATATTTTTATGTTCTTGGTGATGATATGTATTTAGCCACAAAACATGGATATTTTATTACCCAAGTAATAGCAAAATTGCAATGCCCTGAGGCTTGGCCATTCATTCCCTTCCACTAATGCCCAACACTTCCTTTAATTTTCCCTCTGCCACATAACAAATATTAACTTCAATGCATGCTCTTCAGCTGGCCACTTTTTAAATCGAGACTAAAGAAAAATGAGACCACAGCTGACATTTGGTTTTACACTTGGCAATTGCATTTTATTGGTCAAGGAAGAAGCATAAAGTAGTACATTGCAAGGGACTATATCGACTTGGGGTTGTTTTCTTGTGAAATCTTTTGGGCACTGCAAAAGTGAGTTATATAAGATTGAATAATACATGTGTCCACAGTTACTGAACCATTAATCCTTGTAATGTTTAGGGTATATCTCCCAGCAGCCATGGAATCCAATTTTAGTTGAATAGGATTCACTATAGATTTTAGAGATTCAAGAGGGTAATAATGATGCAAAACATGGTACTTGGGGGAAAACACTCCAAACCTTGTCCAAAACAAGGCCATGCCTAAGAGGTTTGGTAAGGATATCGGCAACAAATTGGGAAGGAATCTGGAAGTTCTACATATTCGAGTGGGTTGTGTGCTCTTGCATGCTCTGCAATTGGCTAATTTTAGCACTTCAAACACTTCTCTGGTTAAAATATTTTTTTTAGAACAGAAGCACACTCTCATGTTGATTTTCCCCCATTTACTTGTCTCAAGACATTTTAGTTTTGAAAGATGTGACACAAGGTAATGATCTTCCTTTGAAATAGTTTATTATGTTGGCATTTTTGCAATGTTCAAAACTGAAGCTTTCTACTCTACTCTTTCACATGAATCCCAAAATTAAATTGATGCCTCCTACTTTCATTACAGAATATAGATGTGAGCCAGGGATTGCCTATTCTAGCATTGCAACTCCAAAATAAAGCCAGGCATAGTAGCAAACATAATTGTTAGGCTTAAAGCCAAATTCTGCAACCTTTGCTAGCTTCCTCCCTGCCCAATGCCAAAATGGGACCTTTGGAACAGTATGGACATCCATCCAACCATAAAGGATAGAGGAAGCAACTACCCTGGTAGACATGCATGCAAAAAATGGAAGCATTAACAAGGAATGCGAACTATTTGATAGAATACCTGAAGTAGATGTTATCTCATGGACTGCAATGATTGCACGATATGTGCAAAATGGATTTGTTGAAAAGGCTTTGGAAACTTTCAAGCATATGCAATTGGCAGGTGTAAAGCCAAATTACACAACCTTCGTCAATTTCCTCCCTGCCTGTGCCAAAATGGGAGCTTTGGAATAGGGCATGGACATCCATCAAGGAATTCAGAGATAAATATATGCCTTCTTCACTGTCCGTGTACGTTGGCTGCAGAAGATTATCAATGATTGAAATCATTTCAATCATTGGCTAGGTGTTGTGGAGAGAAGTCAACAGTTGATTTCAAAATTTAGGTTGGTCTCTCTCAAATTGGATACGCCTTCAGCGTAAATTAACATCCCATAATAATATAATTAAGCCAAGAGGCTTCTACAATGAAAGCACAAGATGCATGTACATTTTTGAAGCTATGTTTATTTTGACGTTCTCCTGCTTATATATATTATAAAAGAAATAAAAGCAATAAAAGAAATGTAACCGACATGCAAATTCATTTTCTATATATATTATAAAAGAAATGTAACCGACATGCAAATTGATGTGACAAATTGATTAAAAAATAAGTGCCTCAAGAAAGATCTCTTGGTTTTTTTATAAATATTATTAATAAATAATATATATATACTAGAACAACATATTCAAATACACAAAGAAGAAAATATATGAAAACTTCAAACAATTTAACACAAAACCTAAAAATAGACTTGAGTTGCTTAAATTCATTCAATAAATTCCTTTTGAGTAACAAATAGGTTTTAAGTTTGAATAACGCATATCTTTACATTTTCTATCTCCATGCAAATTAGAAATGTAATCAACATGCAAATTCATTTTCTATATATATTATAAAAGAAAGGATATTAAAACAAATGTAATCGACATGCAAATAAAAGAAATGTAAGCAACATGCAAATTCATTTTCTATGTATACTAGCATATATATATTATTTATTATTTAAGCCGAGAGGCTTCTACAATGAAAGCACCAAGAAATGTAACCGACATGCAAATTAATTTTCTATATATACTAGGATATCTCTCGCTTTTTTATAAATATTATTAATAAATAATATATATATATATATATATAGATAGATAGATAGATAGATAGATAGATAGATAGATAGATAGATACTAATAATTTATAAAAGTCAAGGTCCATAAATTTTTTTTTGGTGATCAATATTTATCTCCCTCCCATAAACAACCTTCAAACCTAAGACTATGTATCATCCTACCTAAGTTGCAATGATAACAATTATTATTATACTTATTTTAAATTGTTTTCTATAAACTTTCCATGGAAGGTACAATTAGGTAACGGGCTATATTGACGAGTCTGTATTGCTGGTCAATGTCAAAATCTCACAATCTACAAAACTAACCTCAACAAAAGTTGAGATTGGATTTTGTTATGATGGGCTTTGTGTTTGCATGGAAGAGTACATTTTTGTGATCAGTTTGTCTTCTATTTTTATGTGTATAGAGAAATGGCAATGCTATACAGGGAGGAGCATTTGCAGAGAGCTCTTCCAAACATGCTTATGCTACAATGATGTACATGGGGACCCCCAGAGACTATGAATTTTAAATTGCAATTCAAGTCCTGATGAGATCCCTTGTCAACCTTAAGGTGAATGTAGATCTTCTTGTTATAGCATCCAAAGATGTCGCCCTGGATTGGGGAAAAACACTGTAAGACCAAGCCCATTTCATTTTTTCAACAGAAGGAATAGAGAAGAATTCTTACCCTAGAAGTTGGAAATGAAGAAAATTTGTTGATCAATACATAGGTGTGAAGATGGAGCTCGAGTTGTATATGTAGAAAACATTGATAATCATTGCAAGAACCAGTCAGACTTTGACAAGCGCTTTGCTCTTTCTCTGAACAAGCTATATGCCTGGAGTCTTGTGGAATATGAGAGGGTAGTCATGCTTGATGTAGATAATGTCTTCCTCCAGAAGACTGATGAGCTTTTTCAGTGTGGACAGCTTTGTGCAGTCTTTATCAACCCCTTTATTTTTCACACTGGTCTTTTTTTTTTTTTTCAGGTTTCTTGGGTTTTTTTTTATGATTTTACTGCATATTTTTAAAATTCCAGTTTAATTCTACTTCTTTCATGGCAGGATTCGAGTTTGCAATGTTTTTAGATTGTCATTTTCAAATAGCCGTTTTGTTTTGTTTTTTTCATAACCGGTTTTTCTTCATTCATATGTAGCCTTCGTAGAAGGTTTTCAAACATATGCTGCATCAACTAGCTACTGGGCTGAAAAATGAGGATGGTGCAGATCAAGGATTTGTGGCTACATATTTTGATGATTTACTGGAAAGGCCCATGTTTCATCCACCTACAAATGGATCCAAGCTAAATGGGTTCTATCGATTACCACTGGGATACCAAATGGATGCTTCTTTCTACTATAAGCATCCTTTCCATGGCTATGTATATTTATGATTTGTAAGGAAGATAAGGAAATAAGTGAATCCTGGAACATTTGGCCAATGTTATTGATTTTTTTTTCCGATCAAGCTGTGGGCTTCTTAGGAAATTTGAAAATATACTTAATTGAAGTTAATTTAACCATTTGTTTGATATGACCCTTAGAAGGACTTTTCCCTTGAGAACAAATTAAGATGTATAGCAAGAAGGATCATGTATTACTTCTGTTACAATTTAATACATGAGCCAATCAACTGCCTAGATTTCCAATGTTTGGAAGGACTGTCTGAAAAGCAATGATATTGATAAAAACAGGATTTTGGAAAGGGTCCGTACCCTTTTACAAAATAGCAGCTTAGGCAGACAGATTGAGTTTTTTTTTAAGTAAAAGGAATTTAGCCGACTATTTATATAATATAATAGAAAAAATTACAACAAAACATGTCTGTAGCTGATCTAGGATTTGGAACAAGATATCCCTTACATTTCTACCATAACTAGATACCACTAATGTGATATGACAGTACCTATATATGCTGTAACATCAAAATGTCAACTTCTTATATGGCAAAACAGTTGATTTTGCTATTTTGTATGATAGCACTTTGATTAACATTCAAGAACACAAAATTATTAAGTTGTTTGCATATGCCTTTTAAATCTTTCCTACTGAGAAGCTTCCTACATTCCCTTCCTTCTGCATAGTTGATTCATTGCCATAGTTGTTTGTGAATTTACTGTTACATTCATATTTGGGAGAATCGGTTGAGGAGGATGCCTGAGTTGCTGAACATTTTGATCCACTGGTGATGCTTGCGACTCTACCATTTCCAATTCTCTCTGCTGTGGCATAATTGGAGGTTTGACAATAGCGGCTTGGTGACAATGATGCGTAATTGACACACAATTTCTCGAGTAATTTTTCACATCCAAAAGCATATATGATTTCTCATGTCTAGTTTATGACAAGGAGATCTAAGAACCACTGTCTAGATGTGTCTCACTATCTCTTGATTTGTAGGAATGTTGTCAGTAGAGTCAAAGAACAAATGGCTTTTCCATGAGCTAAATTTGTAGGGATTCCATCCTGTGCCTGATATCCAGTCCTCCAGAGTAGTTTCACAATGATTGGTGTGTATAAAAAGACAAAGAGGTTGTTATTTCTCATGTCAAGAGCAGAGCATATGTGTATTTGGTTGATTTATCATCTGCAAAACTTATAGACACGAGAAGCAACTTTTTGACATATTAGGAAATTTCTTAAACTATTGCTTTTAAAAGGTTCATATCAATACCCACTTGAAATAAGTGGTTCTTAAAAGTTCTCAGTTTCAGTATTTGTTGATTTGTACAAGGGAAAATCCACATAAATGAAGATGGAATCATTCATTTGAAGTGTGGTCGAGTGAGTTTCGAGAGATTTGACTAGTATGTTTCAAATTATTTGAAGATAACCTGCATGAGTAGTAGTCACATTTTCATTAATACATGTTGGTAACAATAATAAGAGGACCCGCTAAACTCAAAAAAACTCACATAACACTTCTAAGAATTTTTTTGTTTAATATTTTATTAAGTAAAGGGAGAAACAAGGGTACTTACCTAAAGAAGAGCCAAACAGTTGAGACAAAATGGATCCCAATGAAGAGACATCACATAGTAAGCATTGAATAGACAAATTAGCAAAAGAAAAGACAGACAAACAGACCTCAAAAGCATTTGTTAATAGAGGGAGAAACACTAAATAATCCACCTCCATGAATTTTTTAACTTCATTTAATTGTTCAAATACCCAATTAATCATATTCCTTCTCCACCCAATTGAAACATCAAAGCTCCCTAGTGACAAGTGAACACAAGCTCTCTGCATTAACACCAAAATCGATTTGAGTCCAATCAACAGATTGTCCTACCTGCAAGTAGATCAATGATGTCACAAGGTGGGAACCCATCGTCTCATTGAATGCCTCATAATGATCTTCTACTGGATCTACGTAAGGCAAATTGACTACTGAAACTCCTGTTTCCCTATCTCTAAAATGACTAGGATTGTAAGAAATTTATCTTTGAAATGACTAGGATTGTAAGAAATTTGTCTCTGAAATGACTACGATTGTAAGAAATTTTTCATTCCATGGTGAGTTGAGTGTTCCAGGTCAGTGACTATTGTAAGCTCCATAGGCACTGTTTAGACCCTCAATTCTCGTGTGGAGGTCGGCCAATATAATTATTAAGGATAGTTTGGCATAAGTCACTTTTATTTTCTTGGACAAGTGTGTGGAATATTACACATGTTTTTTGAGAGTTATGAAGTTTTCTTCTCTTTTCCTTGTTGTTTGGACTGATTTGGTGTCGCCATGATCATCCTATGACCTTGCAATCAATTTGTGAATGTTCTATGGCAAGTTGGTGACTTCCTTGGGTTGCATGCCATATTAGAGCTTGTTGTTTGAAGGGTTTTCAAACCTGTTGTTGCATATTAAACTCGCTGCCGCAACCTTTTAGAACTGATACAGTCTTCTTGGGGTCAAATTGCGAGATAAAATTCATAATACATTGGTGAGGATATTTGTTTACAAGTTGCGTCTGATGTGGAGGTGACGTGCCAGTCATATGCTTGCTGGTTTGGTGAATCATACTGCTGCAACAGCTATATCAGACTTGATATCTCTTATTTCCTTCATATTATTTGAGGTATAATTGCTAACATGTTGTAGGTTTAGATCATTGGCTCAGTTGGTTGTCATGTTGAGTTGATTGTCTCATGATTTCAGTCATTTATTACAGCCATATAGCAGATTTACACTTGTTAGTATCATTTGTATTGAGCTTCATTGTAATACTGACTTGGTAATACCATTCAGTAATCTTGCTCTTTCTAGTTTGATACTAACCCCACTGAATAAGTGGTATTCCTGCTGAATAAGCGGATGACTCTTTGGATTTCACGTTATGCCTGTTGAATAAGCGGATGTTTACTTTCATGTTGAGCTATGCATCCCACTGTATGGTTTTGGACAGCTAGCCGCCTAATGCTTTCATTTCCTGCAATTTGTAATTCCCACTGAATAAGTGGATGTTTCCTTATATTTGAAGAATTCATACTCACCCCACTGAACAAGTGGTTTATTTCAAGAGCGTAGCATTGTAACTTTACTATCGTATGCTCTCACCTTGTCCACCTCGGGATTTGGGAGATCAGAAAGTGGAAGGGAGTTTATTTAAATTGATCATCTTTGATTATTGGCTAATGCTAACAAGTTGTGAAGATTTGAAAAGAAAAATTAAGAGTGGGTTATTGCAAAGCAGCTAAATTCAAGGAAGAAAATCCAAGAAAAGCTGCTATTTTGAGAAATTGGCTGGAAGTTAGGAAATATCATGATGGTATTTTCTCTAAAACTTTAGTCAAGAAGGATTCTGGAAAATTGTGACCTCCTCTAATTGGATAGATTAAATTCAATTTTAATGGTGCTTCCGAGAAGAATATCGGATGCTCAAGTGTGGGGACTCTTCTTAGGAATCACAAAGGAGATGTACATGCTTTTGGGAATTAGTTTACTATAATTAATTAGAACAACATTTCAGAGGATAAAGGTTTAATCTTAGATCTCAAATTAGAACTCCAAATAGGGGCTCATAATCTGATTATTAGGATGACCCAAACATCATCATCAATGAGATGCAAAATAGGGACATCTACAACTAGCATATCAGTGGAATTCTTGAGGAAGTAAGATCTTGCTCAAAATGTTTATACACTTTCATTTTATGCACACTCATTGAGAATGGAATAAAGTTGGCAAACATGAGCTTTCAAGACAAATTCTACTTCTCTCAAGTTGGCAACAACTTCAAAAAAGTTGTTACTTTCCATCCTTTTTTTGCATTGTCAATGAAGATAAAATTTTCACTTATTCTTCTTAAATTGGCTTTCTTTTTAATAACTTGCCCAATTTCTAGTTGCTAGACTATCATTTTTGAGATACTTTCTCATTTTTTCCCTCATTGTGCATGGTTGTGCTATAGCTTTTCCATTCTACATTTATTTCCTTGCTCTCCCTCTCATGCTTTTTGGAGTTTTCCTTTTTTTGTTAGTTGGACACCTTGCTCCCTTTTCTCATGCCTTTCTCTATTTTTTCTATCCTTGACTCTTGTTTTTTTTGGTAGTTTTATCTGCTCTTTTGTCTGATTTGACCTACTATATTGATCCTAACATATGCTATCCTTTTCATTGCTATGGAACATTGAACTCCTTCAATATGTCAACTCTCCATACCCCACACAAGTTGAAAAACTTAGTGATTCATGAATAATCATGAATAGAAATAGTCTAGCAAGTGGCATGCCAATGAGTTGTGTTGGCATAACAATTAGCACCTCTAGAGTGCTAGTTGGTACAAACAACTATTTTTTGGAACCCACCATGGGGCACAAGGCTCAAAAAATTCACAAAGCTCAGCCTTTGCACGGGAATGACCATTTGGCATCCTACTACTACAGTACATCAACCAAGACTTATTCCGCCTGTCTTACAGCCAAATCTAGTTTTCATTGAAGTAAAGCAGTCAAACATCATCAATAGCTTGTGCACTTTTATCTTCAAAAAGCATACATCTACCACTTAGTGGAGAAACATGGCTACCAATCTCGATAAAGAAGAAGAGAGTGGATCTTGTAGTAGGTAGACCAGTCTTGCCACCACCCACATGGAATTAAGCATCCTGGCGTACCGAGTATATACCAGAAGGAGAAGAAATCCTCCTATTCAAGCAGAGCCAATCTTTCAGGAGGTTCCTAAGCAATTCATTGAAGGAATAGTAGAAGAAGAATCTCCCAGCCCAATTGAAGCAATGGGCGATAACAACAACAACAACCGCAACAGTCGTAACACAAGAAACACAAGACGTCCAGTCCCATTGCCTTGGGGAGACAATATTGGATCGTTGGCTTTAGAAGGACACCATGAACTACCCAAGGGTTTAAGCAAGTTTTTCCCAAGATTTTATGGAGATGACTCCAAACATCCTGATGAACATCTTTCAGCATTCACGGCGGCATGTTCCATTTTGCATGTTGCATACGAGGACATCGCAGTACATCTCTTTGTGGATACTCTTGAGAACAACGCAGCAGACTGGTTCAATAATCTTGAGTCGGGCATCATTACCAATTGGGCAATCATGAGTGAAAAGTTCTTGGCGAGATTCAAGCCCGCCGAAGACAGTCACAAACTTTTTGCACAACTGTCAAATTCGAAGATGGAGTCACATGAACCAATGAGAGAATTTGTAGCAAGGTTTAACCACCTCATTACACATCTTTCTCACACTCTAAATCCATCTCACGAAATTCTAATGAGTTCCTTAATCAATGCATTACCATCCGAGATTGCCTTTTTCTTGAAGATAAGTGACGAAGATAATCTACAGCTTGTTCAAAAAGAAGCAATCAAACTTGAAGACAATACGATCACAACAGGTAAGATGAAGAATGATTCGATTCGACTACTTGCACAAGCGTCTGATGATCTGCTGCTACAGAAGATAGCAAACGAGGTGACTATCCTCAAAAGACAATCACCCCCTCAAGGGCAATTAGCCTTGCCCGCACCACCGTCATTTCAACCTCAGCAGCAATAACAGCTAAAGAGTAACAACTTCCAGCCATACAATAACTAAAAGTCAAGGTTTCCACAAGGACAACCTAAGCAAAAAAATGATGTTGAGAAGCCCAAAGTCTTTTGCACTTTCCATGATTCTATTGAACACACCGTGGATTCATGTTTGGAGAATCAAAGAATGAATCAACTCATGGGATTTGCCAATGTTGCTCCTAATTCAGGTTTCATACCTTCAAGCTCAAATGTTGTCTCATCACAGATAGACAACTTTGATGGCGACTCCATAACTGGGTATTTTGATAGAGAATCCGTAAATGAAGAACAAGAAGAAGAATACCGCCAATTTTCTCTTGCAATAAATCATAAGAATATCGCCTCACCTGTGTTCACACGTGCGCAGTATTTCAAAGCACAGGAGGAAGAGGAAAAGCGGAATGTAAATGGAAAAGGAAAGGAAGTACCTTCTACTTCCAATCATAAGTCTTCACAAGACAACATCGTGCCAGTTGCTCAAGATCCGTCTTCAGCAAGTTTTGACATTGTGTCTTCTATGATGAAGACAAAGGTGCAAATCTCTCAATTGGAGTATTTACAAGATCATCCAGAGTAGTTGGATAGAATCTTGAAGGTTGTGAACAAAAGGGCTGCAATCCAGCCAACATTACTACAGTCCTATGTGCCTACAAAAGAGAAGCGAAAACCATTCTATATATCCTTATATATAGGAGGTTTCAAACTCAGTAATTGCATTATTGATAGTGGAGCTTCCGACAACATTATGCCCTTATAGATTATGAATGCGTTGGGACTATCGTGCACCCCCACTCAAGAAAAGTGTTATTCACTTGAGTCCAACTTGGTGCTGTTAGTCGGTCAACTTAAAGATACCCAAGTAAGGCTAGCGTCATGTCTTGAGAAGAAGATCATGATGACCATCTTGGTAGCTGATATTCCTACCAACTACAGGATGTTACTTAGCAGGAGTTTTTGCAAAGATCTCGGAGGAGAGATTCAAATGGATTGGTTGTTCGTGACAATTCCATTAAAAAAGGGCACATTCAAGTTGGAGCCTAAGACGAAGTCAAGGTTTACAGTGGTAAAGTCCCAGGATCCACAAGCTCAAGTGTTGTATCAGGACACGGGTCCGAGCACATATGCTATGGTGTCAGAAGTAGCTAAAGATTGTCAGAAGTTTGCACTTTCCACTGGTTTGTCAAATGAAGAATCAAAAGTGTGGACAATGCAGTTTGACGGCAGTTGCTTAACATCAAGCTCAGGAGCGGGAGTAGTCATGATTTCTCCTGAAGGACATCTATATCCATTCACATATAGGTTGCAATTTGAATGCACCAATAATACTGCTGAATATGAGGCACTTCTATTAGGTCTCAAAAACACGAAGGATATGGGGATTAAACTGCTTAGAGTTGAAGGAGATGCAAAATTGATTTTAAAATAGATTAAAGATCTTTTCTAAGTCAGGAATAGTCACCTTCAATCCTATAGACAAAGGGTGTGGAATGTCATCGACTGGTTCGATGCATTTAACATCCAATATATTCCAAGAACAAACAATAGGAAAGTTGATGCTCTTGCAATTTCAACTACTCTTTTCATGCCAAATACTGACTTTCGTCATAATTCATTTGCTATTGAGTTGATCTACAGGCCAGTTGTACCAGAAAACTCAAACAACTAGCAAGCCTTTGATGACAATGATGATATTGAAGAATTTCTCATCATGGGAGACAATTACAAAGAGTTGTTCTTTGAAGGAAGTACTACTCCTTCTAAAGAATTACTTTCAAAGGACTCTGAAGCTGTAGAATTTGGGATCATTCAATTGAAAGGAAATTAGATTCCTAAGGGTTTTGTATCTTTAGAGGATATTTTTGATAGGCATGACCGTTACATCCAAGATCAAAAGAGGTCAGGTGTTAACACTTCTGCAGAATACAGTCAAGTCAACATAGGTACTGAAGACAAGCCTCGGTTTATGAATTTAGGCAAACGTTGCACTCCAAAAGAAACTAAGAAGTTTATCCCCTTGTTCAAATAGTACAAGGATGTATTTTCCTGGTCTTATGAAGACTTTCAGTCTTCACACCCATAGAATTGTCACATACAATTCCTCTGAAGTTTGATGTTAAGCATTTCAGGAAAAAGCAGAGACATTATAATCCACAAATTCATGATCCTATCTATGCGGAGATTCAAAAGATGGTGGACTCAAAGATAATATTTCCAATTCATCACTCCACCTGGGTGTCTAACATAGTTCCTATGCGCAAAAAGAACGATGAAATTAGAATTTGCGTGGATTTCAGGAATTTGAATCAATTGTCCTTAAACGACAATTACCCATTACCAATCATGGAGTGTACCTTATAGACAGTCACTGGATCGGAGATGCTATCTCTTCTAGATGATTTTCTCAGTTACAATCAAATTGCAATGGTTGAGGACTAGATTAAGATAGCTTTCACCACGTCGTGGGGGATGTTTTCTTATGAGAAGATGTCTTTCGGCCTTATCAATGCTGGTGCTACATTTTAGAGAGCCATGGATTTGGCATTTGGGGACCTCAAGGACAAGATCATAGTCGTCTACCTTGATGACTTAACCATTTTCTCAGATAAACGGGATGATTACTTTTCACATCTTGTGGAAGTTTTTGAAAGATGCAGGTATCACAAGATATCATTGAATACAAAGAAGACCATATTTGCGGTGACAGAAGGAAATTTACTTGGCCACATCGTGTCCAAAGAGGGGACTATAATTGATCTGAATTGGGTGGATTCAATCAGAAACATGTCTCTTGCAACAAGCAAAATGCAGGTGCACTCCTTTTTTCCAAAAAGTCAACTTTATCCAAAGATTTGTACCAAATTTCTCAGAGCTGACAAAGGAGATTTCAGCGATGATGAAAAAGATGTCTACCTTTATGTGGGCAGAAAAGGGAAAACAAGCCATTATTAAAATCAAAGAAGCTATTGCTAACGCACTGGAGTTGGTTCAGCCTAACTTTCACAAGGATTTTATCCTCTATTGTTATGCATTGGAACTGTAATATCCCCAAAATTTGGACGAAGTGACTTAATTATTTAATATTTCCTAAGTCTTAAATTATATTTAAAAGGGGGATATTAAATAATTAATAAATCAAGTTATAAAGTGGCTTTGTGAATTGTTCTTTAAGTGACCAAATGAAATATTTTAAAAATAACTTTACAAAGTCACTTTTTGAAAAGAATGGAGAAGAAATAAAAGAAAGGGAGTTCATTTTTGTCGAGCACTTTTGAATGAACATATTTTCTCACAGACATGGTCGAGCCTTGTTAATTTACGGTTTGGAAACCATTGCACTACCAGTTTCACGTGTGAGACAATCATCCCTAGCTGGCCATAGTTGGAGATTTTGAAAAATAAAGAGAAGGATCAATATATTCTAATTTTTGTGATTTTAATTGTTGATGTTTATAGCAGCTTTGGTCAACTTCTTCTAGATCCAAGTGAGGAAATTCTAATATAGCATAGAGATATTTGAATTGTATTTATTATTTGTCTTGGCTGACATGTGACATTTGAAGAGTCACGTCTCTCATTTAATGATTGTGCATTTGAAAAGTCATGACTCTTCATCAAGGCCGACATGTCTTATTGACTTAATGCGATTTCATGTGAAGGCACTTCATTTGATAAATTTGTATTTAATGAGAAAAGGCACAATCTTGTTATAGCCGACCTCTTGTTTATTAAAAAAGATATATTTCTTTTTAGGCCGACTTGTTTGGTCTTGAAGAGATGCATCCTTTCATCTTGTATAAATATTCCTTTGTTCTCTCATTGTCATCATCAAGTGAAGTTTGAGTTCTTCATCAAGCTAAGTTCAAGCTCTTCAAGTGCGAGTTTGTCTAAGGAGTAGATTGTAGTTTAAGCAGAAGGCTGAGATACCTGTTGGTAGTTTAAGCAAAAGGCTGAGACACCTGTTGGAAGATTGTATCACTCAGTGTTGTATTTGCATCAGATTGTGATGCTTTGTGTTGGCCTTCTATTCGGCCTATTGTATAAGTATCTTTCTTGTTGAAGATTCAATAATATAAGAGATATTATTGGTTGGATTTTTCTCCCTCAAGAAGAGGGTTTTCCCAGGGTATCTGCTGTGTCTTGTGTTGTTTTTGAATAAATTTTTGTGCATGTCAAATCTGATCCTTAATTTTAACATGGTATCAGAGCGGGTCTAGGAAAAGATCCGATCGGATGTGTTAAGCAGTCTTGAAATCTTAATATTGATGAATGGCTGATTGGAGCTGCAACATTATAAACCGATAGCAATTCTGGGTAATGAATGTGCCTCTTATGCGCCTTCGATAAGAAGATTGAATGAAGCTTTGGAGTTGTAGTCTTCATGCTATCTCATATCGGGTCATGCCTTAGAAACCTAGAATCCTGACCTTTAAAGAAGTCGCAGTTTCTGAAGTCAGAATTATATTCAAGTTCCAGTATACTTAATTTTGCCATTTCGTGTGCAGGTGCCTCTAATCAGTTATAGCTTCATCTTATCTCGACTGGCATCGCAGAAAATTCTAAGTTGTGTTGATAACATGAGAATGCCATGAAATCTGTCCGATATATATGGTCTAGTGTGTGGATGTCCAATATAATTTTTATGGTGAATATATCGATTGTCACCATAATGGAGTGTATATATATCCAATTTATATCACCAATCTTTGACTAATTTCCAGGAGTTAGGTTGTGTCATTATTGTGTGATTCAATGTTATTAAGCCTTCAGTTGCATGATCTTCAGGATCACTCCTCTATGAAATGTTGCAGACTGAAATTAATATCTCTGGAAAATGAGAAGGTTCATTTCCTTTACTTAAAGTTGCCATCTGAGAAAAGTGGAGGCTGATGGAAATATAGAAGCCTTGCAAATTACTTTGGATATTGTATCAATATCAGGGTGTTTGTGAAAGTCTTAAGTGTCAACAATCAGGAGCAGATCTAATATGTGCAGAGGGTTAAGCACCACACTCTAGGAGATTCTGATTTCAAAAGATAAGTATTTGTTCTTGTTGTTTATATATATATATATATATTGTGGAACTCAGTCTACTGAAATGTGCAGATCTGATAAAGCTTACGAGTGATGATCTTATCCATCTCTAACTCTCTGAAGTGTTGCTAGTAAGCATGTTGCATATATTTCATAATCTAGTGGATTGCAGCTAGAAACGAAGCGCATCGTAAATTTGAACGGTCAAAGACCATGTTCAAATTTAACCCTGCAAAGGGCCTATGTTCAAGCTGTGAAAGTTGCGGACTGATTTGAGCTCAAGAGCAACGTATCTTACTATGTCCAGTATGTGCATCCTTCAGAATATTTAAAGAGATAAGTATTCTTTGTTTGTTGAGTTATATCATTTAGTTGGATCTTTTAATTAGTAAAGAGTGATAGTGGTTTCTCTTGAATTGTGTTCACTAGCTTAAGATCCTTTGAAGATTTCATTTATTGCAAGTTATTTCATGTTGGTTGTGAAGATTTCTGAGTGTGACTCTGAAATAAAAAGAGAATTGCATTTTCGATGATGATTAGTTGGTCACATCGATATCATTCTCTAATGCATGAACTGTGATAGAGCCTTGAACTCTTGGAGAGAGTTGGTTCTACATGCTAATTGCATAATGCATTCAAGAAATTTGTAGTTCTACAAATTTTTCTTTTGTTGTGTTGAGTTTAGCACTCTCAAGAGG
The DNA here is from genome assembly GCA_007258455.2 of Sequoia sempervirens. NCBI lineage: Eukaryota > Viridiplantae > Streptophyta > Pinopsida > Cupressales > Cupressaceae > Sequoia > Sequoia sempervirens. Next base: position 785,115,296 of record VDFB02193867.1, on the reverse strand, counting down.
AGTAAAAGATGGAAGAAAGAGTTATATCAAAATTCAATAAAGATAAGTTTCCTTATCCCTTCATTATGATCTTCTAATATATTTCTCTTTAGGTTGATTTATTTATTCATGCTTTAATATTGTTCATAAATTCTTATGTATTCATGCTATAACCTGAGATAGTAATCCTTGTATGATTCTAGTCTTGATATTTCTTTGGATAGTTATAAACTGTTAGTAATCTCTCTCTAAAATGCTTCCAGGAAAAATCTAGGAGCAAGAAGGTGATGAGAGATTGCTTAGTGATGAAAAGCTTGAGGCATCCTGTGAGGAACTCATGCCGACTAAAGAAATGATTAAGCGTGAAGTCACAACTTGCAACCATGGGACTGAGTTGATGGCTAGAGGGAGTTCACTTCTAGAAGTCTTCTTTGCAATCTCTAAAGTAGGGATCAAGAGGGAGTTTTGTAACTCATTGGTAAGAAGTGAAGGTTGCAGCGTTGCAAGGCCAAGTGTTAAATCCTTGAAAGACCTCTTCAATAGTTGAGATCAGAATTGCACAAGACAGTCATCTAGATTTGATATTGGTAGCTCCGCAAACCTATTCAAAATAGAGTAATCTACTATGAGGTCGAGGAGGTCTACCCTAAACTCTCTATTATACCAGAGGTGTGCACTGAGGCAAGTGTTGCAGGAAATCTTGGACGAAGAGGTCAGAAGGTTGATGCAAGTGCTTGAAGATTCAGAGGGAGTCTACTGAACCTAAAGAAGATGGTAATCTAGTTGATCTTGGTTCTTTATGTTTATGATTTGATTCTTACTAGAGAAGATCACCTTATTCTCAAGTGTAAGAAGGACCTTGGGCTCATGCATTACTTCCTTGGCTTAGAAGTTTGGCAAAAACCAGATGAGATGATTCTAAGTCAAGGGAAATACACCATTGATATACTTAAGAGGTTTGGTACGATGGATTGCAAATCTATGTCTACACCTATGGAGACCAACCTACATAAATTGAAGGAGGCTGCAGCTAATTCAGACTTGGTGGATCCTACTATGTACAAACAGCTGATTGGGTCCTTAATGTATCTAGTTAACACTAGACTAGATATCTATTATGCTATGAGTGCACTTAGTCAGTTCATGTGTGAGCCGAAACAAATACATCTTGTTGCAGCTAAACATATCTTGAGATACTTGCATGGCACAGTTGGATATGGGTTGAGATATTCTTCAGATGTAGACTTAGAGCTGCATGGTTAGACTGATTTTGATTGGGCAAGGTGTGTCTCAAATCAGAAAAGCACCTCTAGTTGTTGCTTCAATTTGGGTTATGCTATGATATCCCAGTGCAGCAGGAAGCAGTCATCTGTGGTGTTGAGTTTAACAGAGGAAAAGCATATTGTAGCTTGTATGGCAACTCAGGAAGCAATGTGGCTTCGTAAGCTCCTTGCAGGATTGTTTGGACAATCAATGGAGCATACTATCATTCATTTTGATAACCAAAGTTGCGTGAAGCTTTTTGTCAATCCTGTGTTTCATGACAGAACCAAGCATGTTGAGATCAAGTACCACTATATTAGAGATATGGTACTACAGAAGGCTATACAGTTGAGGTATATCAGCACTGATGAGCAGACGACAGACATTCTCACCAAGCCTCTCTCTAGAATCAAGTTTGTGTACTTTCGAGATAAGCTTGGTATGGTGGAGAATCTAGCCTTAACTGAGAAAGAGTCTTAGTATCAGTGAACCTATTTAATGAGTTCTCTACAAGAGAAGTTCGAAGTGAAATCCCTTGATTAATGAGTTCTTCTCTATGAGAGAAGTTTGAGGTGAAATCCCTTGTTAATGCATTTTCCTCTGAGACAAAGGAATTTGAGGTGCAAGCCCTTGTTAATGCATTTTCTTCTGAGATGGAGGAATTTGAAGTGCAAGCCCTTGTTAATGCATTTTCTTCTTAGACGGAGGAATTTGAGGTGCAAGCCCTTGTTAATGCATTTCTCTTTGAGAGAGATTTGAGGTGAAAGCCCTTGCTTCCACCCTCTGAGAGAATCATGGTGGATGTCATGTGTGTGACTCCATGACAACATTTTGTACTTGTGTTTCACCCTCTGGGAAAGCCATGGTGAAAGTCATGTTGAGGTGACAACATCACGCAAGTGATGAACACTTGTACACACCATAGCATGGTTGTAGCCATTATGGTTGATATCGTGTTGAGGCGATATCTGATATCACGATGAGGTGATATTCTTCTTTTCCACATTTGGTTGTAGCCATTGTGGTAGACATCACATTAAGGTGATATGTCTTGTGCAGCTGGAAGTACTCTCCCTAGCTGAGAGGGAGTGTTGATGTTTATAGCAGCTTTGGTTGACTTCTTCTAGATCCGAGTGAGGAAATTCTAATATAGCATTCAGAGATATTTGAATTGTATTTATTATTTGTCTTGGCTGCCATGTGACATTTGAAGAGTCACATCTCTCATTTAATGATTGTGCATTTGAATGACTCTTCATCAAGGCCGACATGTCTTATTGACTTAATGAGATTTCATGTGAAGGCACTTCATTTGATAAATCTGTATTTAATGAGAAGAGGCACAATCTTGTTATAGCCGACCTCTTGTTTATTAAAAAAGATATATTTCTTTTTAGGCCAACTTGTTTGGTCTTGAAGAGACGTGTCCTTTCATCTTGTATAAATATTCCTTTGTTCTCTCATTGTCATCATCAAGTGAAGTTTGAGTTCTTCATCAAGCTAAGTTTGAGCTCTTCAAGTGCGAGTTTGTCTAAGGAGTAGATTGCAGTTTAAGCAGAAGACTGAGATACCTATTGGCAGTTTAAGCAGAAGGCTGAGACACCTGTTGGCAAATTGTATCACTCAGTTTTGTAATTGCATCAGATTGTGATGCTTTGTGTTGGCCTTCTATCCGGCCTATTGTATAAGTATCTTTCTTGTTGAAGATTCAATAATATAAGAAATATTATTGGCTAGGTTTTTCTCCCTCAAGAGGAGGGTTTTCCCAGGGTATTTGCTATGTCTTGTGTTGTTTTTGAATTAATTTTTGTGCATGTCAAATCTGATCCTTAATTTTAACATTAATATCTAAGATTTTGCAGCCTCAAGGGATCAAAATTTTGAGCTTCATACACATATTTGAGGGCGTGACTTTATGGCTACACCCTTGGCGCCTTGTTTCCCAGCATAGGAGTCAGGAAAGGGGTGTGTTTAGGAGAACCTGGGTGAGTAAGGAGAAGAAATGCATTTTCAAAGGAAGAAACGACTTTATTTGCACCCTATCTTGGTCGTGGCTGATGTTAGAAGAGGTTAGAAGTCTGTACACACTGTTCAAGAGGAGAAACGACTGTTAAAGAAAGGTATTGGCTGCTGTTGTAACTTCTGGGCGCTTCTGTGGTCTTTCAAAATCCTCTTTGAGTGGGACGAGTAAACTCTTCAGGTCTGGGGATTCTATGCATTCTAAACTGTTGTGTTTGAACTTGAAAGTGCTCCTAAATGTCACCACAAAGAGTTTAGTGAATATCATTGTGAACTGGGATTATCATATGTAACTATCAGACATTACACATACAGAAATTTGCATTCTATGCTTGTTACAGTCTGAAACATATTTCTGAGTATTTCTTTAATGTTGCAAGTGGTCTTGACATAGTGAGTTTGGGTTATGAGTTCAGTGGATGTAAATGCACTATCTCAAAATTTTGGAATGTCTTCTATGTTGTGTAAGCTCTGCAAATAACTTCTGAGCAGATCTTTAGTTTATTTCAGACCCTTCTTGTTGAGGTTAATGTCCATCCTAGTTTGTTACAACCGGATATAGATTTTTGTACATCTTTTATGGGAAAATCAGTCCTAAGGGAAGTGAGATTTGTTTAGAATCTCTCTAACAACATGCATAATGTGTCTCAGACATGACTATAAATTCTTTCCATGAAACTGGGTCTGCTGGGCATAGTTTGACAGTGAATGTAAACTCAAAAAATTGCATGGTCATCTCAGCATTTGTAAACAATTCGCAGCCACTAAAATCACCAAAGGTGGAGTTGAGTTTATATGCCAAGTGTTACAGAATTTATTACCTGTTGTTGATGAACTGTTATGCTTGTACTTCTCTTTCAGTCGTTCTTCATTATTGTAAAATCAGAAAAAACATTGTATGAAAATTTCATTTCAGACATTAGTTTCATTTCCTTGAATCATTTATGTTCATAAAATCCTTACATATATCCAAACACCAAGGAAACATCAAAACAAGCAGTTGAAGAAGTAAAGTGTTTGACAAAATTGCGAGGAGCCAAAACAGAAAATTTAGGGCAAAATTTGCAAGGCTCTTTACAGTGGTATCAAAGCTATTATCCTGCCAATCTTGGGTAAAAATCAGTCCGCTTCAACCTCAGGATTCATTAATGGCTAGAGTTCAGAATGGAAGAGTGTTACCTACATTCCTTCCTGCTACGTCGGCAAAGGAAGAGACTAGTGTGGAGAAACTATTAAAAGATATTGCACGAACTCAGCAAAGAATGTTTTATAATTTGCAGTGTTATGAAGACTCACTTTCAAGACAGTCCATGCAACACTACAAGAAGGATTTGGTAAAGTAAATTACAGGAGGTGTCTACAAAGATCTTCACGAGAAGTTTGAGAAACATGTTGATTTGGCACATGAGGCATCCACTAAGGAGCAAACAAGTTATCTTGTCATGGAGCAGGTTGGTTTAGAACTTGACTTTGATCAACTGTATGAAGGTATGGATTCTATGGATGTTCCTTTGGTTGATTCCAATGCTATTCTGCCAATGCTTGAAATTTGCAAAGCAACCATTGGGAAAAAAGAAGAGCCAAAGGTACAAGAACAAGAAAGGAAAGAAGAACATCTAGATGGGTGTGAACAAGAGAAGAGGCATGATTCAAAAAATTATGTTTGGGTATCTAGCTTGCATCATGCGGTTCATAAGCTTTCTCTTTTAGAGAACCCATTGAAGGCTCAAATCAGAGGTGGCAGTGGGCACACACTTGGTGGATCAGCCACTAGGGTTATACCTACACATTTAGAGGGAAACGTAAGCGATTCCGTTTGGGTTGAACATACATTATCCACCACGGAGGAACATTTTTCAAGGCTATATGAGGCTTTATGCCTTAGAGAGTGGATTGTAGAGACCAAGAGATGGCCTAACAAGAAATTCCTATAATTTGATAATGTTTGGTATGTTATGGATACAACACCATGGAGTTGGATGGGAGAAAAATTCATTTCAGCTAAGGACGTGAAGGTAGGGATCAATTTTGTGACAGCTATGGCAGCTAGAAGAGCATATAACTTTCAGCTGGGTACACCTCTTAGACCAGCACTCATGGAGGGGCAACCTATATGTGAAGAAGATATAGGGAAAGACGAGGAAGGCACCTCAGAAAGACATAATGTAACGACTAACATCTTACAGTTAAAGGAAAACAGTTATTTTGCCAACTTCAACTGGAAGGCAAATAAATAACTAACAATCTAGGGTTTCCAAATAAAGATTGTGATCTGAAAAGATATTATCCGCTAGGGAATAATTAACTAACTCACATCTTTCATTGTTTGATAACGAATTAGGGTCTCCAATTTAATCAAAATAAACAACTAACTTCTGAGGTCACAGATTTCAGCTGAAATGAACCTTTTAACTGTTTTTCCAAAGAATTACAATGAAATAACTGTCATTCTAGGGTTACCTTTTTAAAACAAAAAATTTCTTCATTATTCTAAAATTAACTTCAAGAATGCAGCATTTCAACTGAAAGAAACAACTGGCTAATCTAATACAACATTTGCAGATTTTCCAATGAACATTTATTGAAAATAAACAACTAATAAAGCATAATTGAAAATAAACTTTAAATCGACAATGCAATTCCCTGGAGATAAGTAAGAGGAAATTTTAGATATTTGACACCATCTTCCAGCTGAAACTCTTGACTTACTTCATTAATGAGGGAAAAAGGGATTATCATCAGGGGCTTTACCGCCCAACTAGACCTACCAGTCTCTCGTGTTCTTCGACTAAAGAAACCCAACCCTTCTCGAGGTAAATCAACAAAGATCAAATGTCATCATGTCTCTGAGCCTGGTGTCCATGATTCCTATACTGTTGGTCGATCATTCCTCTGTAGGTTCCCCCTAACCAAAAGGATCCTTCTGACCAAAGTATATCTAGAACATGGAAGCTGACTTTTCTTAACTGGCATCTACCTTGGCCAAGGATTTTCAATGTTCTGGCACCACTGTGCCAATATTTCAAGCACTACTGTGCCGTCAGCAATCACCCTTGCTCAACATGACAACTTCTAGATTAAGTTTCTTATTTCTTATTTCTTCCAACATTGTTGAATTGTCAATCTTCTCTTGGGTTCATAACCTTAGGGTTTATTGTTTTGTATTTTGATTTGGATCTTTTCCTTAGGTAGTTTAGCAATTATCCTTATAGAAGGAGAGATAGAATGCCGATTGATTATAGTTTCCTTCCAACTCTTATCATTAAAAGAATTGATTCAAAGCCATGGTATAAAAGGAAGGATACTTAAACCAAATAGAATTTTGAGTAAGACTGAGAAGTTATAACACGTGTTCACCAAGATGACCTAACTAATAACAGCTTCAGGTGACTGAAGAAGAACTTTGCACAAGAAAACAAGGGCACCAGTCAGGAAGGGTTCAGGAGGAGAGATGAAGACCCATCCCGGAAATATTTCAGTAACAAGGTGTGAAGATTCAATGAGTCTCATTAGCTACATGTATCATCATTAATTACTCTTTTCCCAGCTTCTGATTCAGGTTAGAAGATAAGATTAATGATCCAGAAAGACTAAATCAGAGATTAAGTTTCAAGGGAAGACTAAAGATATTGCAACGGAGGAGAAGAATCCATTTAGAGAATCGGCTTAGAAATAATAGTAGAAGATGATGATTGCAGAATGCCACAGACACAGTCCCAAAACAGATTCAGGAAAAGATAAAAGATTCATCGCACATATACATAACCCTACTTTCAACAGAAAACAGAGATATTTACTGCCTAATCAAAAGAAGAAAATAAATCTATACCGAATCTTTAACACACAGATATACAACTCCTCCTAATTTGACTCATTCAGATAAAGGACGTTCTTAACTCTATCTGTTAGGAAATTTAACAGAAATTCATGATAATGATAGGAACAGTTTTCAATGGAAAGATCAAGTATAAGGTTCATAACGTGCCTGGCTAATGTCAGAAACTTGCTACGCTGAGAGCCCTCCTCTTCAATTGGCTGTTCGAGGACCTCCTATGACTTGACCAAGAATTGCCAAAGTTGTTGCTCCTACACAAAAAGTCCAATTTCAATTCTCAAAGAGCTCGACAAAATAGACGGATCTGCACTAAGACAAAATACTCTCTGCCGCAGATGGATTTGAAAACTTGATTGCGGAAATAACTTATGATGGAAATCTCCTTCAAATGCATCAGATAGACGAATGGAAAAAACCCTAGCTATTTCTTGTGACCTCCAAAAGAGTATGCGCCCCCCGAGATGAATGAATGAGGATGATTTTTTTCGATAACGGGAAAGAGACCGACCTTTTGGATTGCCCTCGCGAATGCCATCTGGAATCCCCCACGCCTTCTTGCATTCCATGCGTTTCAAGATGGAGTGGCGGAATCCTATGCTATTTTGGTTTTATTTCCCTGTCCACATACGTTAATATATGCCAACGTGTAGAACGTTGTAGAGCACATCTGCACATTGGATGGTGATGGTAGGTTCCCACTTTGTTGGACTGAGCATCCACCGTTGGGTGTGATTCCAATGTGCGTCCCTTTGTTTTAACTTTGGGAAAGAAAGAGATGGGGTGGCAGCGTGATGTACATATAGTCCAGTTTTTGTGCAAATTTGGCATCCTAGGGTTTCTTTTCATGTAAATTATTGTGGAAGAATCTAAAAAGCAACCAGATGCTATCTTTCACTGTCATTCATTTAACAAGAGACGCATTGCGTCCGATTCTTGCGGGTAACATATGTAACATGTTTGTTTAAGAAAGATTTAAAGTAGTAGTCATCTTTGCATGTAATAATAATTAGATATGCGTATAAATGTATATAATTTTAAGTAATATACAAAATGTCTATGGTAGACCACTTTGGTCTATACATTGCAATTGTTATTAGATAATAGTAAATGTGATTAATAGTAAATGTGTATCACTAATGCTTTGTAGTTGTTCATTTTCAAATTCTCATTTTGTTGTTGATTATAGAAGATGAACACATTCTAAGAAGACTATTTTTAGGTGGCCTTCTAGAAGGTCTATTGTTAGGTTGTTAAATGTCATTAGATTGCCTGAATTCAGATTTAATATGAATGGATTAAATTTGGTAATAAGTTTGCTTTGCATACAACCAATCTATTCATAAGATAGAAGTTGTATTTAGATTTTTATTTATTTTTCAGGCAATAATTTTGTAAACATTATAAATAAGTGCTCTTGGCATTTGTGGATCCAAAATCTACTAATTCAATAGAAATTGATTATGTCTATTTTGTTGCCCAATTGTTGTTGAAATTTTCTCTATGTTATTTGCTTATAGGAATTGAATATTGTTTAACATTTACTGAAAGTTGTCAAGTTAGTCATTGTAGCTTTGGATGCAATCACTATGTTTACCTTATAACATGTGTATGTTTTTTGAGTTAAATTAAATTGTGATAACATGTGTATGTTTTTTAAGATAAATTAAATTTTGTTTATCGAATTTTCAAACACTATATTGCAAGTTTACTCGAAGTTGGAGGATCACCTAGATGCAGTGAGTGCTAAGCAACCCATTCATACCCATGAAAGATTAGTTTTTGTGAACCATTAATGATATATGGGTCAATAAGATTGCTTCAAAAGCTATGCAATTGAGTTTATGATAAAATGTCACATAATTTTACATACTCAAGAAAACATCACATTGTTGAAAGTGAATGAGATAAGGAGTTCTCTAATGAATGATTTATAGGGCACAAAATTTGTTGAAAGTTTCATAAATAGGGTAGCCACCCCATTTTGTTTGATCTTGGGGGAAACTATATGGTTAAGCATGCTTGAGTTAGAGTAATATCAAGATGGGTAACCTACTCAAAATTCTTAACACTTCACCTTTTTGAATATTATCTAAATGCAATGAGTACCAAGTGAACCATTCATCTCATAAACAATAAGTTGTTCTCAAATATTATTAATAAAATATGAGTCAATAAGATTGAATTAATAATTAGATTTTAAAAAAACTCCAAAATTATTTTAGAAATCATAATCATTATATTTCCATAATTATAAATAACAAAATAAATAAATATGTTATTTATAATTATTATAAAAAAATTCAATATAAACTTTAGTAATTTTGACCAACTTTAATTAAGTTTGAATAATGAACTATTAGAAGTCCTATCTAAGATGCCATTGTTGGAGAGTGAAAATTGTTCTAGCTTTTTTAAGATTTTCTACACCCTCCCACGTGAATGAAAAATACTTGAAAGGTCATCATTTATTGGTATATTACATCAATAGTTAGACACTATTGAAGAATAGTGTTTGTATATGATTGAGAAAAAAAATCAAATATTATTCAAAATGCTTGCATCATGGAAATATTACTATACATGACTATTGTCCAATAGAATTGAAGTAAAATGATTTGTTTAATATTAAAAAAAAATGAAATAAATATAAACTTTAGAAAATAAAGTCAACATAATTTAATACTTTGCTTTCATTGGTTGATTTGTGTCAAATTAATAGAACTTGTTGAATCCATAAGTATACCTGCCTCCGGCAGGAACTAAAAAATAATATGAGTGGGTGAAGTAGGTGATAATTTTCTATGTACAATAAAGATGGAATATTGGAAGGTGGTGTCAAGGCTTAAATTTGACAATGGACCTTGTTTGTTAGATAAGTTAATTTTGTTTGTCTAAGCAGCTTCTTCTTCTTTTTTTAAGACAATTAGGTATCCATTTAATTTTTTTTTCCATATACAAAGATTATATAAAATTATAATAATGTAGAAAGATATAATTATATAATTTACATTGACAATAGAGAAGAATCATCATGATTTTTTAAAAATTTAAAGTAGGTATCTAATAAAAAATAAAAATGTATGTGTTCATATATATATAATAATTGTAAAATAAAATACGATAATTTTTAAGTAAATAAAATAGCTCAAGTATTTTCTATATATATATATTTTAAATATATGAAAATATTTCTTTTTATATGTATAGAGCAAATATTCCAAATCTCATTACCAAATTATTTCATTAAAATTATTGCCTTGTAATTTATTTCATGATTTATGATGCCTTGCGGCCTCTCCCTTTTGTTTTGGATTATTTCTAAGTAAGCCTACAAACTTCATATATTCTTTGCATAGCACTTCATCGAAACACGCCATGTGTCAACATGGTGCAGGTTCAAGCAAGGCCACAACCTCCTTCTCTTGCAGAGGTGTGCAAAGCCGCCATGTGGTGGCCCCTATGTAGTATTTATAAAGGCTTTTATTCTTTGAAGTGGTTGAAGGCTGAAGGTGCCATATTTTGACACCACAAAATTTCTTGAAGGCAACTCAAAGGAAAGCCTTGGTGAATTCCACTCACATGCCATGTGCTCAGGATGTAGATATTCTTCAAGAGAAAAGTGAAAGGGAACGAAAGAGCATTGGGAGGTGCCACTTGTCAACTACATGGAAGCTTGGGCATGTTTTGAGCCTGAGAGGTTATGAAAAGTGTGCTATTAGTTATTTCTAAAGCAAAAGGGTGCCACGTGTCGAAGCTCAAGAATGTGAATGCCATTGCCACTCAAAAACTCACTCATCCAAGTGGTTGCAATGATCGCCATAATGTTCCATGTGTTGTGTATTATATTTTGGCTATCAGGGAAGTCTTGATTAGGCATAGTGCTTAATTATTTTTGAATTTTTTGTTAGAGGGCATTCATTTCAGAATCGATTAGTATTTTCCATGGAAGATTTGCACAGAGGAAGTGGTTGAAACAAATGCATTGGAGATCTTGATTTCGATTTCAATCAAATCTCACCAACTGAAACATTATTGCAATATGGCCTATCAGAGGGAGAAATTGATTTCCATCAGCTTTTTGCAAACTTCTTGTAGTTTTTCTAGTTCGCGGTTTAATGCCACCATTTATGTTTTATTATTTTTTCAAACCTGGTGGTGGGTGAGGTTTTTTGCTTGTTGCTTCCCTGGTGTTATAAAAGGGAACTTGGAACCTCATCCAAGGGGTTCACAATTTTTGTAGTAGTTTTCACCATTTCTATAAAGAGAATACTTAGAGAATCAATTTTTAGAGAGTTTTTATTTTCATCTGATCTTAGCATTTTGTATCTTTTGAATTAATCAATAGAAAGCAAAACACATCAAATTATGCCCGGCTCACCTCTGCTGTGTGTTTTATTTTTTGTTTATGCAAGCTTTAATGCTCTGTGTAATTCATGAATGGATATCATCTTGATGACTGATTGCTATGAGTTCTAGATTTTATGGATTTTAGTATAAGATTATAGATAATTGAACTATGTCATGTATTCTTTCATTTTTGCAATGATTTATGTTAGATGCCATACTATACTCATTGGTGAGCGATCTTTGTAAAAGATTTAAGAAGTTAACAAAATAACCTAGGTGTATCATACTTTGTTGAGCCTTAGTGGGTGCTTTCTATGCAGAGATCTGAATGTTATGCTTTGTGCTTACCAATCCTTAAGCATTTCATTCCCTTTTCAACAATTAAGGGTCTGTGGAACTTTGTGTTCAATTCTTAGGAGTTTGTACTTCTAGTTATTCAAAGTGGGATTTGAAATGTTGTAAAATATTTGGTGCATCACCTTAGTTTAGATTCATTTATTTTTATAATATATATATTCCCCTTTTCCTCCCTCAAATAGGAACAAAGAGCTAACTTCTAAAATCTCGAAGGTTGTCCAATCAAGCGTAATTCATCTCCCCATCCACTAAACTTTTCATAAGGTTGTTCCTATGAAGCATAAGCTTTAAGGATCAACAATATGATTTAATTTTTTCTAATTTTTTTAATTGTATTTTATGCTAATCATAAGACCATTAAATTTAGACCTTAGATGGAATGAAAACTAATTAGATCCTCTTATGCATTATACTATAAATTCAATTTATTTTATTTAATAGTTTTCAATTAATTTATTAATATAATATTATAATGAAAAATAAGATTTTTGTAAGGTTAACTTAAGATAATTAGTTAAATGTAATTCATTAGGACCAATTAGCCTAGATTAACTAATTATAGTAATAGAGTTGATAATTTGATAAAGTGTAGTTGCTATGTTAGGAAATGTAAATGTGAGATCTAGGTTACTTAGCTTTAAAACCAAAAAATGAGTGCCCTTCTAGAAGATTTTGGTATTAGGTTTATGTATGTAAACAACAATATTTATTTGTTAGTGAAATATCTTGATGTGTACATTGTGTTGAGTTATTCATGTTCTTTTTCCTTTGGTTCATGGTTTAAATATTTGTATTTCTTGTTTGGATGATCATGTGGAGCTCCCTTTTTGTTGTATCTTAGGTCTTAGTTTTAATTTTCACCTTTTTTATTTTATCCTTCTTGGTTGTATATTTCTTTTTCCTCTAGTCATATTATGCTTAGACCATGTTCGCATAATGCTTTTAAAGATTACAAATGATGTTCCAATGTGTCTATTTCTAATTGCATTGCAAGAGGTCTTAACATTGAATGAGCGCTCTTATTAATGAAATCACTATTAGCTAATATGTGATATCTTCACAAAATTCTACACATTGGCCCCACCATAGAAACATAGATCGAATAGTAGCTATTTGATTAAACTTGATTGGTCTAAATTTCAAGAATCTCAATTATTAAACTCATAATTGTTGTTGACTAAATAGGAGAAGTTACTATTGCTAATTATTGAGACATGATAGCTTCAAACATATAATGTGTCTACCATTGATAAAATAAAATATTGAAAGCAATGAAGTAACACCCAACAATTTAAAACATCACAATTAATTTGTTTTATTTGGATTAATCAATGGTCATGCTCAAAATTTATTTCAAATGGGTTAATGTAGGCTATAATGTGTCATTAATGTGTCAATATTATAATGTTTGAAACCATGGGTAAGTGCATGAAGATGGGGGACCAAAAAGGTGTCTTAAGTAACCACTTTTTTTCTAGAATTAGGAAAGACCAACCTTGGACGAGAAATTGAAGATAGTTACACTCAAAATTTTAAGATGTAACAATTTAATAAGAGTCATAGTGATTTGAATGTACTTTCTAAACTACTATTTTTTTTTTAAATGGTAAAGATTAAGGGGTTCAAAAAGGGGGTCCACACAAATTGGTCTTATTTTTATCAATAAACATAACATAACGTTAGGTGTGCCCCCCCTAAAATGCTAACTTTTTTTTAGTATTTCCAAAATCACTTCAATGAGAAATTACCTAATACTGTGTAGTTTATGCCTAACATTTTTGTTAATTTTTTAATGAATATATGTTTTTTTTACTAATTTTTCAAAGTGGACACATCCTAAAAATATTAAGCATGCCCCCCCCCTTTTTAATGTGTAGAATGAAGTCTAGTTCTAAAAATGTAATTTATTTGAAATTTTGATGAACAAATGAAAAAAGAAAAAAATACCACACATTGGTTTTTTTTAAAATGGATACAGTAAAAAAAGAAATTAAAGATGATTTAACCTTAACATACTCAAAATATGAAAAAACTTACATGGTTAGATAGCTAAGAGAGAGATTAACATTATTATGGTATTTTTTACTTGACATTAAAACACATGTAAACTTGATGGGGAGCATCCTCAAGATTATGTCAATTTTGTTACTATTTGCAAAAACACATCCTTGGACATTGAAAAGTCACTCTAAACCTTTGGGTTAGAAGCCCAAGGAAAATCCAAGCCAAAGGCTTAGAAAATTCCAAAACAAGACATAATGTGAGTGTGTTATAACGTGCTCATATTATGTTTTTGGGTTGATGCACAAAGTTGGGTCCACAAAAAGCTCAAAAAGTGGAAGTGTTTTTGTTGCTTTTCAGAATTTGTCACACTCAGACAAAAAATTTGAGACACTTACACAATGAATCTTAAAAAAAGTCACCATTATGAAATTTAGAATTTTCAATCTAGTTTCCAAAGATGTAATTTATTCTTGAAAACCGAGATGATAGAAATTGAATTTTGATAGGGATGTATAAAAACCACTTTTTAAAAGTCATTTTCTTTTTATCATACCATGCACGTGTACAAAAACCACTTTTTGACCCAAATAAAAGTATTTTGCTAATTCCTTTTGGGGAAAGATAGTTAACAACATGAAGATTGATGAGGATATTTTTTGTATTTATTTTCTAAATATTATTTTTATTGATTTTTATTGGCTTTAATTGTTGTTTTTAAAAATCAACATGTGCAGACAACATAATTGGACCTAAACTAAACATTTTTTGAATCTTTTTTTCCCATTTTGTAGAGAATTGTGTGAAGATTGATTTCATATAAAAAAAATTTACAAGAAAATTAACACAAAAAAGTTTGATATTTCAAGTTTATGGACTAGTTTGCTTAGAAATTAATTTAAAAATATCAAAATATAATCCAATCTTTAAAAATATATATATATTTGGAAACTAGACATTGTGTTCTCTAATGGGTTTAATTTTATAGATTGATTCAAAAAAAATGTCCATCAGCCATATTGTCAAAGTTGGACATTTCTTTTGAATCTACCTTAGCTTTTTAGTTGCAAGTCAAAGGCTAAGGATCAGGTTGCCAAGCCTTTCCCGAGCCTAAAACCGAGGCAACATGTGGGTTGGGAATTCAAAATTTTAAAAATGTGTATGTGTTACAAAATGCATGTGTGCTCTTTATTTACTTGATTATTTAAAAAATTAAACACATTTTAAAATGCGTATGCATTTTGTGTTACAAAACGCATACGTGTTTTAAAATGTGTACACATTTCTAAAAGGTATTTAATTTTTTAAATAAATGACTCATACATGTTATAAAATGTGTATGCATTATATAACATGTACATGTTATAACACGTATGCGTTTTATAGTACACATGCTTTTTTAGGATTGGGTACCCAAACATAATGCATACACATTTTTTAATAACGCGTACACATTTTTTACAAAAAAAAAATTGGCCAAAACTTCCCCTCTTCAAGGACCCAACTTCTTGCTTTTTCCCTTTTCTTTGTATATTTATCTCCCTCGCACTATGTGATTTCACATAAAGTGAGCACATTATAATGCACTCATGCTATGCTTCACTTAGTATATTTATCTCCCTCACGTTATCTCTCTCTCCCACTCTCTATCAATCCTTCCCTCTCTCCATCCCTCTATTCTCTCTCTCCCACTCTCTATCAATCATTTCCTCTCTCTATCCCTTTGTTCTCTCTTTCTCTCTCTACCACTCTCTATCGATCCTTCTCTCTCTCCATCCCTCTATTATATCTCTCCCCTCTTTAGGTCTCTCCCTCTCTATGTCTCCCTCCCTTCGTACCCCTCTCTTTATTCTTCTCTCCCCATATATCTTATATTTCTCTCTCCCCTCTCTAGTTTGTTACCTCTTTCTTTTTTAATTAAGAGAATAGATTTTAGGAGTACGGGTATAAGGTTTAGGGTTGAGGGAGTGTAGGGTTGAGGGTTTAGTGTATAAGCTTTGGGGCCTAGGGTTGAGGGATAGTGTTTAAGATTTAGTGTATACAGTTGAGTGTATAGGGTATAAGGTATAGGGTTTATGGTGGAGGTTATAAGGTATAGGGTTGAGAGTGTATGGTTTAGGGTTGAGGGTATGGGTTTACGATTGAGGGTATAAGGTATAGGGTACATGGTATAGTGTATAGGATTTTGGGTATAGGGTTGAGGGTTAAGGGTATTAGGAGTAGTCTTAAGCATATAGAGTTTACAGGTTAGGGTATAAGGTATAGGGTCGATGGTATAGGGTTTAGGGTTTAGGGTTGAGGGTATGGAGTTTATGGTTGATAGTTTATCGTATAGGCTTTAGGGCCTAGGGTTGAGGGATGGTGTTTAGGCTTGGGGGTATAGGGTTGAGTGTCTAGGATATAGAGTTTATGGTTTAGGGTTGATGTTATTATGTATAGAGTTGAGGCTATATGGTTTATAGTGGAGGGTATAAGGTTGAGGGTGTATATAGGGATGAATGTACATTATGTCATAGAGGATTTATCTTACATACAATAATAAAGGGATTATCTATCATTTGAGTCTTTGGTGGATAGATATCAACAAATAGGATTAATGTTTTTGATTAGATAAGCAGGGAAAGGACCTTGATCCCATGGTTACAACCACACGAGCAAAAAGGAAAAAATAGGGTGGGAAATAGCACCACCTGCCAACATCAAAAAACATCCAGGGTGGCATGCAAGCCATATATCATAACCATAACCATATACCAACCATAATTAATAAAAAACATAAAGTTACTGCTAGAGTACTTAAAGCTATGCAAACCATGAATCAAATCCACCATGTACCAACAAGTCCTAAACCATAACAAAGCTATTATGAAATAGCAATCTGGAATCTGGAAGCAGAAAGACAAAAAAAAAGGAGAGCAATCATGAAACAACATCAAAAGAGAAAGCCATTACTCGAATTTTCCCAAAAGGTCCCCATATTCACCAATTAGGGAGATATACTCCCTCCAGTCAAGTCCCTCTAAATCATCCAACACCTTCAAATTGTTAGACTTCCCTAGTTTTTTCATCTTTCTGGTAATTTTTGTTTGACTAGAAACCACACCAATCATCGCTCTTTGCATTAGCCTATTAGTCAACTTCATTAGTGTGACTAGGGATTTCTCCATGTCATCCATCTAAACATGTAAATATATTTGTCTACTTTTCATATAATCCATGCTAGAATCATCAATATTATTATCATTGCTAGTATTCCCAACATCGGGAATAGATAGAGTATCATTCTTTGGGTCCTCCTCCATTTCAGTTTGCTCCTCATCATCATCTTCATTTTCCTCTTTTGATCCCTTTTCCCCCATTTCACAAGCAGAATCCTCAAAATCCATCCCATTAGAATCTTCATCAACTTGGGCTTCAAATTCTTCAATTTCCAAGTCTTCCTCTTCATACACAGAGAATTTTTGTTTTCATTTCCTATCCTTGGAAGTAGCCATAGCCAGGAGAGCAGACCTATGACCACCACTACCTTTCCCCTGCATGTTCTCTTCAATTTATCTTTTTTCATGTACCTTCTTCACTGATAGTAATAACTTCATTTTGAGGATTCAACTCTTTTTTAATCTGCTTAGACTTGGGTAAATCTAGGAGAAGAGGAGAATGTATTCTCTTCTCTGGGGTTGCTCTCACAAGCTTAGTCTGCATGGAAACTTTACCAGTGATTTTTTGAGTCACAAAGGTAGAGGGATTCAAACATACAACAACAGGGGAAGGGATTTTATCTAGGATTAACACCCTTCTAGAAAAAACAATGGGGGGCAGACAAGGAATAGGTTCCTTATCAGGGTTTATGTCCACAAGGGGATCATCATTGTCACCATCATTACGGTATTGATTATCATTTCTAGCAACAAGAGGGTTTCCATGAGGGTTTAGTAGAAGAGCATGCTTATACAAAGAAAGCATCAAACCTTGATGCAAGGGAGGGCTAGCACCATTCTCTATGTTAATTTGCAATGAAGACAATAAGTAGAAAGGAAAATTAATTTTTTCACCATGCCTTATATGATTTAGTAAAGGAAAATGATATGCATGTACAAACATGTATCTTCCTTCTAGAGTAAAATACCTCATAATAAACAAGCTTACCAGGGCATAAGGAGGCAGAAGCTCCAACCTAGCATACCCATTTTGGAAGTGTTTCAGATTCTCCCCATCATGCAAAAACTTACAATCCACAAACCTCTAGTAGTCAGCCTCACTTTTCTTTTCCACCTTAATACCTTGATTCTGCAAACTAGTTGCTTCTACAATAAACCTCATCATCACTTCAAACTCGACAACACCGATAGCAAAATTTCCCTTCCTCCATGAGTTTTTGAATTTGGAAGTAAGGCTCTCATTATAGCCTTTCATAGACTCAAAGAAAGGAACTATGCCCTCATTTTCAAATAATCTCCACAAGTTCATATTCTACTTGAGCGCCTATCAATGTGGAGGCTCTATGTGCTTCCTCGGCCCACCCATCTTAGCACTCTACAAATTTTTTGACTGCTGCGAGCTATTCTTCATAACTACACACCTCTTCAACTCTCTACCAGTCTTGCAAAAAACTCTTTTACTCAAAGTTTCAAAATAAACCCATGAAGAATTAGGAATCAAGAACTTTCTATTAGGGGACACCAAAGACGTGATTCCTAGAGCCACAATCTCATAATTTTATTTACAAATAATTAACATCTCATTAATAAGCTTACCTTGCAAATATTCACAAATATGAAATGAGCTGACATTAGGCATATCAACACGTTTGGATTTGACATCCCTCTGCCACTTGAAAGAATCCATGTGATCCTTGATCGCCTTGGGAAGGAGAAAATGATTATATTTACTTCCAAATAAGATCAACAAGCTTGACACCGTACCACAAGACACATCATTAAATTACATCCCTTTAAAATCACAAGATCTCCCATGCTTCCCATGCCACTTCCATACTTCAACTTTTGTAAGTTATAATCATATTCAATTTTTTTATTTAAAATCATGTCTCTTAAAGACCTCAACAGATTATTATTAACCCAATGGGTCCACCTCACACACCTTAGCACCTCATTGGAAGCACAATCAGTAGATTTATTCCCTTCTCTATATACATGTTGCACCATGCAATTAGTAAAATATCTCTTAAGGGACAAACACTTGTCAATGATATTATTTAGCTCCTAGGGGGGCGTAGCCACTCTATTCAATATATCCACTATTAACTTAGAATCTCCTTCCAAAATTACATTTTTAAAGCCATTCTCTTTAAGAGTCTTTAAGCCCCCCTAAAACAACCATAGCATCAACTTTGTTATTGGAATAAACACCCAAGTTAACACCGAATCTCACAATGCACTCCCCTTTGTGGTTTTTGAGCAATCCTCCTACCCCTGCCATACCCAAGTTTCCTTTAGAGAACCCATCAAAATTACAATTGATCCAATATTTTTGATGAGGATTCCACATTGTAGACTTTCGGGTTAACATTTTGGTCCAATTTAGGATGGTAAGATCCTTCCTTATACCCTAGATCTTCTTTATTCTTATCTCTTTGTAATTCAGCCAAACTTTGGAGAAACTGTATCTTCCAACCTCCATATTTTCCTTAATATGTGCTTTTATTATCATACAAACCTCATAGCTTCTTCTCTTCACGTCCCTAACAATCCTATTATCTGTTTCCTTCCATATTTCTAGGTAAAAAAGGGGGGAACTTGGTTCCAAAGATCAACAATAACTTTATGGGAAAAGGGGTAATTTGAACAAATTTCTATAAAAGACTTCATAGAGTGAGGAAACACCCAATCAGTGAACAACAATGGAAGGAAGAAGGATCAAACCTCTCTCAAGAATTGGAAGTGAAAGAAGATATGCATTATAGATTCTTCATCCCGCTTGCAAAGGGAGCATCTGTTAACCAATTGGAACCCTCTTCTAACCAAGTTATCAATAGTAAGAATTTTTCCATGTGAGGCAGCTTGCCAGAAATAATTAATTTTAGGAACCATATTCTTTAGCCACACTTTTTCCCAGAGGTGATCTCTATTGTCTAACAAGGGCTTAACCATTTCCTCATAGGCATTTTTTACAAAGAAACATCCTGAAGAGCTCCCATTTCAAACCCATTCATCTTCCCTTTCACTAGAAAACCACTTCACCTCCCCAATTAGATTGTGAAGCCTCAATAGGGTCATATTCCAATTAATCTGTCTCTAACCTCTTAAATTAGCCCTCCTTTATAACATATTGAACTCCTTCCATTTAGGGTCATCCATCTCCAAATTAACATAGTCTAATTTTTTTTTGCCACATATCTTGGTTAAGCTTTGTTTAAGGGGATTGAAGCCATCATTTTATGATAGAGTAGAAGTATCAATCCAAGGGTCCTTCTAGAAGTCGGTGTTTTTACCATTTCCAATTCTCTTTCTAACCCCCAATTTCAACACATTTTTTTATTTTAACAAGGTGATTCCATAAGCCAGAACCACTAGGCAAGTCAGTCATAGAGAGAAAATACCTAGGGTTCCTATTCTTCAAATACTTGGTTTGAAAAATCTTCACCCAATATTTAGAGCCTTCTAGAGGTTCCATACCACTTTAGCAGTTAGGGATTTATTAAGCAATTTGATTCTCCTTATCCCCAATCCTCCAATAATTTTTGGAATTGACACTTTCTCCCAACTTACCAAAGATAGACTATTATTTTTTTCTTCTATTCCTGACCACATGAATTTTCTCTAAATCAGTTCTATTTTTTCCCTATAAAGGTTGGAATTTTGAAGAGAGACAAGTAGTAAATAGGAATATTTTGTAAGGAGGATTTTAGTAGTTGGATCTTCCTTGCTAAGCTAAGAATTTTCCCCTTCCACCCAACCAACTTATTTTGAACTCTCTCAATCAATTGATTCCAATAATTATTTTCCAACTTCTTGGAAATCAGAGGTAACCCAAGGTAGGTAGTAGGTAGGAAAACTTCCTAACATCCCAATATTTTCACCACTCTTTCCTTGACCATTTGGTTAGTATTAAAGAAATATATCTTACTTTTTTCATAGTTGTTAAACTGACCATAAACAACAACATAGTCATTAAGAACCTATTTCCAAAGCCCAACTTCCCCCACCAAGGCTTCCCTAAACAAGTGTATCATCAACAAATTGTTGGAGTTAGGTGAAAGAGACAAGGCAACTTTAACATCTTTTAGGGCTTTTGAATCCACCAAATTTTGGATATTCCTTCCAAGAACCTCAACAACAATAATGAAAAGATAGGGTGAGAGGGGGTCACCTTTCCTTAGGCCACGACCATAAGAGAAATAGCCTTGTGGGACACTATTAACTAGAACAGAGCACATAGGGAAGGTTACAAAAGTAGAGATCAACTTAAGGAATCTTCCTTCTATCCCAAACTTCTTAAGAACAACAAGGATAAACGACCAGGAAACTCTGTCATAGGCCATAGATATATCAATTTTGAAGGCCATCCCAGGATTTTTACAATGGTCCATAGAGTGGAGAATTTCATGTGTAGAGACAACATCTTCAAGAATGTTTATGCCTTGGAAAAAACCTTTCTAGTTTGGGGCAATCACTTTGCCAAGCACCGGTTTGAATCTAAACACCAGAATTTTAGAGAAGATTTTATAGACCATATTGCAGAGGCTTATAGGTCTATAATCCTTAATTGAAGAGGCATCAAAAATTTTATGAATAAGGGAAATAAAGGTGGAATTCAATTCGTTTAAGAGCCTACCCGACCTAAAGAAATCTCTAGCAGCATTAAAGAGATCAGTTTTGACAATATTCCATTAGGTCTAGAAAAAAGTAGGAGGAAACCCATTCGGGCTGGGGTCTTTAAAAGCACCAAAAGAGAACACAACCTTTTTAACTTCTTCCATAGAAATAACATTAGTCATATTATTTAAATCAAGATTAAAAAAAAATTTAGGGATCACCTCAAGAAAGTCATCATGTACCTGATTTACATTACCCAAAGCAATATGGTGAGAGGAGAAGAAGTTAACAACTTGCCCAATAATTTATTTTTTAGTGGAGACCATGGTACCATCCTCTTTCAAAAGCGATATGATCCTATTCCTGCTTTTGTGTTTCAAGGTAGATTGATGAAAGAATTTTGTCTATCTCCTTCAATTAGCCATTGAACATGAGACTTTTGTTTCCAAATGATTTCCTCCTTTTTGTTTATCATAAACCATTGAGATCTGAGGTCTCTTTCATTAGCACATATCTCATCATCCACAAAACCAACCTCCATGTTATCCTAAAATTCCTTTAAGTTGTTTATGAGGGAATTCTTAATCTCAAAGATATTACTAAAGGTCACCTTATTCCACCCTTTCACTCTCTACTTGATTCTACTAAGCTTTTCCACTAGGAAATACATAGGGGTGCCACTTATAGGTTCCTCCCACCAAATTTTAATAAGAGAAGCAAAATCTAGGTGAAGGCTCCACATTATTTCAAATCTGAAAGCGAAGGGATCCCTATTGTGATCAACATTTCTTTTAAGCACAAAAGCATTATGATCAGAGTCATATCTTGGAAGAGCAGAAAGAGAGAGGTATTGGGAGATATTCTAATTAACAGAGATCAAAAACCTATCTAACTTGACTTGGATTAGATGGTTTCCATTTCTTCTATTAGACCAAGTGAACTTAGATCCTTGAAGAGGAATATCAATAAGGCCAGCTAAGTTTAGGAATTCAACCAACTCCATCATGCTATTAGAATAGTCATCCAGCCCCCCTAAATTTTTTGAAGGAAGAAGGGGGGAATTGAAATCCCCTCCCAACATCTAATGATCATATTTTTTATTTTTAATAGCATAATTTAAGTGCTCCCAAAGCCGCATCTTGTCCTTGCTCAAATTGGGAGCATAGATATTTATTAAATTCCATTTATCTTGGGAAGCCATATTTTCCAAGGAAACCATCAGATTATTCCTACTACCAGAGCATAGAGTTCCTTTTAATTTAGAGGGGTTCCAAAGGGTAGCTATACCTCCAGAAGCCCCATCAGCCTCACTAACAAAATAATTCACACCAAGCTAGATACTCAAAATAGCTTTATCAAAAGTCTCCTTCTTCATCTTGGTTTCTTGAAGGAGAGGAACATCCACTTTATTGTCCAAGATACAGGTTTTAACAAAAATATATTTACATGGGCTATTAAGGCCCCTAATATTCCAGGAGAGATACTTCATTGAGAAAAAATGAGGGACAACACCACCAAAAACCCCAAAGAGTAACAACTAGGGCTACTTCTTTTTGGACTTCGATCCTGCAATTGAATCTAAAGTTCTTTGTTTTCCAATAGCCACATCCCTAACAGTGTCTTTGGTTCTGGAATCCTTTTGGAATGGTCTACCAACCTTATTTCACCCCCAACATCCGACTTCTTTTTCTTTTTTGATTTAATTGTGGATTTTGACCATTCATCCTCATCATCTTTATCATTGGGCCTAGGAGGAAACTCCAACAAAGCTAGAGAGTCATTCATGTTACCTACCTCCTTTTGGGATAAAAAATACATTTCCTCCAATGACAGGTTGGTGTCAAAATGCACTAGCTCCCCTTCTTCTAAATCAACTCCCACTTCATATTCAAGAACCTTCCCTAGAGATGACTGCAAATTGTCCATCATAAGGGAGACCTCCTTAGGTTTGTCCCTAATGTCCATAAGAACTTCTTTCCCTGTGTATGGAATCTCATTTTTTGGGAAGCCAGGGGTTGGGAAACTGGAAACAGGGGCAATAACCTTAAGGTTCAAGATTTCCAAGTCCTTAGAAATAGCAAGAGGTTCAACTGGGACAACCTCTAGGCCTAAGTTTGAGGATTTCTTCCCTTGGAGAATAGTATTCATTGGGAGAACATAAATTTCAAAAGGATGAGCAACTGAAGTAGCCACCAGGGACTTGGGTAACTTCTGAGAGAGAGAATTCTCAAAAGAAAAGGTTTGCTCAATAGGTTTTTTCTCACATGAGTCAATGAGGTGACCAAACTTCTTACACAACTAGAAAAAATGATGGGAATTTTTCATATTCTAGCTCGATTGGGTCCAGTTACCAAATTTTGACTTAAGGAGTATGGAAGTAGGAAAGACCATATTCACGACCACATTTACACACATACAAGCGAAGACCAGTCTAGACTTCTCTAGAGTGATATTATCAATGGCTAGAATACTACCAAAAGAGTTAGTTATACCTTTAAAGATACTTGTCTCCCAAAACTTGAGTGGTAGTCCAAGAAAGAAAACCCAAGTTGGAGTTGTGGCACCCAAGTCAACTGAAGGATCAAATCCCAATTTCCATTTGCAGAGGGAGAAAAAAGTTATTAAACCTAGATTCAAAGGCCAAATGGCCACTAGTTAACACCTTAAGCATATCTTCATAAACAACAAAGGAGAATAGGAAGATACCTCTTGGCATAGAATTTATAATGACACTACCTTTGAGATTCCAAGTAGAGGCAACCCATTGATGAACCAATTCAATATTCAACCGATATGCCAAAAACTTACCAACCAATGCCAGTTTAAGACTATCCATAGCCTTTAACATCATAACTTTAGGGACACCAACTTCCCAGCTAGTCACAGAGCAAGAAGCAGACTCCAAAAACCTTTTTCCCTAAGTTGGTGAGTCTGAACCTACCAGTTTAAACACGTAAGAAACGGGTTCTTCAATAGAGAAGAAATATTCTAGCCCAAAAGAAGGGGATAAAGGTGACTTTCCAGAAATATCCTCAGTCCTTCCCCTAGGGGAAAGGATAGTTGTACAAGTCACATGGGGAACAACTAAGCTATTTGTTGCCACCACAAACACAGTGCCAGATAAAAGAGACAACATCCTTGGAATGGGGAGCCTTCCTGGGCCCCCCTCCTAACCGTCCCATGAAATAGTCAAATCAATGTAGGGACTAGAAATTCAAAAAAATAGCCAGAGTGGGAAAATGTTGAATACAATTGAGGCTAATATTTTTTGTAGTGTTCACAAAAGTCCAACATAGTTATAAATTTTATTCATTTGAAGCCAATCCAATTAGTTTGCAACTTTATTTGTTGTTCTTTCTTATGACAAATGTTGAGATGAAAATATTTGAGGTAACTAGACCACCGTTTATTTTGATCATTCTACAAAAATTCTTATATTTATATAAGTTTAAGAGGCTTATGATCTATCTGAATAACAATTTCTTTCCCCAAGATATAGTAATTCCATGTTATTTACAAGTTTGAACAATATGTATATAAATCCTTGTCATACATGGGGTGTTTATATATAGCATTCTTGGTGTGAATAAAAGTCTTATATCTAGCTAATTCCTACTAGGGGAATTATTGACATGCTAAGTTTAGTTAGGCCCTTAGATTCCTTCTAGAAGACTTAGTTGTCATGTCTAGATCTTGTCTTTTTGACTTTTATGTCAAGTCAGTTGTCTCATGTAATAGGATTAAGACACTTGTCATGATCTTGTCTAATCTTATGTGTCACCTTGGCTATATAGCTAAGGGGTTCTCATTTATAAAATTATATTGAGGAATGATACTCAATTCCATTGCAATCTTGAGGATGTTGCATATTGATATTCTCTTTGTGCTTTCTATTTGGCCTCTAGATCTTGGGTGGTTATAAATATAATTAAAATAACAAAGAAGGATAGTTGAAGAATTAACACTATATATAAATTATTCATTGATAAAATTACATATGTATAGTTAAAAATAACTTCATCAACATCCTATAATAATGCTAATTATTTTGATAGCAAACCATAGCTGAATGGGAGCTAAATGGAGTTGTTTAACAATTGGACATCTAATCACAACAAACTATGAGTTATTGACAAATAACTAATGATTATTAAACATGACTGAAACTAACACCTATTATGTTGGAGCATTAATTCGAACACACCCTCTTAATGCTACAACACCAAAGTAGTTGACTACAAAATAATAAGAAATATATTTTGAAAATAGTTCTTGGACTAGTAAGAGTTCTTGAAGTTGCTCCCCCACTATATGTATAGTCATCTAGCTATCATCCAAATTCCCAACATCATTGGACACGATTTGCACATGAAGTGTCTCATCACCCTCATAAAGGTATGATGTTGAACGTCCATATATTAGATCTCCCCTGAGCTATTAGACAACAATCCTCACATGTATGTCCCTCTCTCTTAGGTTCCTCCCTCCCACCCACTCTCCATCTCTCAATTCTCTCTCTCTCAGATTTCTCCCTCCCTCTCTCCCCCCACCCTACCTAGACAACTCTCTCTCTCTCTCTCTTAAAATTCTCCCTCCCTCTAAATACATACATACATATAAGCAGACATACATACATACATATGTACATACAATATTAAATGCATACATACATACATTGATACATACGTACATACATACATACATACATACATACATACATACAAGCATACATACATACATGCAAGCATGCATACATACATATTATACAAGCATACATACATACATATATACATACATACAAATATATATACATACATTTAATAGACTAGAATTTAGCACAAAACAAGACATAAAATGAGCACGCTATAACACACTTGTGTTATGCCTTTCTTAGGAAACTCTTGACCAAAAATGCAAAAAATATGTCAAAACCATAAAATAGTGCGAGCACGTTATAATGCACTCACATTATTTCTTGCTTTGGGAATCCCCAAGCCTTAGGCTTGGTATTTTCTTTGTATTACCAACACAAAGTCTTGGAGTGTCTTCCCAATTTCCAAAGACATGTTTTTGCATATTCTACAAGATTTCACATAATCACGTTTGTGCTAACTATCAGGTTTGCACGTGTTTCAAGTTTGAACAAATAGAATACCTGGGTATTGTTAGTCTCTCTCTTAGATATTTAAGGATGCAATTATTTTCACATTTTGACAATGTTAAGCCTTTCATCTTTAATTTCTTTTGTTTGTGTGTCCATTTTTTGGTATTTTTTCATTATTAATTAACCGTTCATTGAAATTTCAAATAAATTACACTTTTAGAAACTAGAATCCATTCTACACATATTTAAAAGAAATGTTTTTCAATTAGTTTTAAAAAATTTATAAGGGTAGCACGACCAAAATTTTGATTTTCAGGATGTGTCCACTTTGAAATTTAGTAAAAAATCAAATATTCATTAAAAGTTTATCAAAAAAATAGGGCATAGACTACATGTTAGCTGATTTCTCACTGAAGAGATTTAAAAATACCAAAAAAAAGTTAACCTTTTGAGGGAGCCACAAAAGTCACTATGTTGTGTTTTTTTGACAAAAACGACACCAATTTTTGTTTCTCCCTCTTTTGAAACCCTTAATCTCTACCATTTCCAAAAAAAAAATGGTAGTTTAGAAAGTAGACTTGGAGCGCCATGTTCCTTGTTTTTGTTGCATCTAAATTTTTTGAGTGCAACTATTGTCAATTTCACATCCAAGGTCAGTATTTCCTAATTTCAGAAAGAAAGTGGCCACTTAAGACCTTGTTTTGGACCCCCATCATTTTGTACTTACCCATAGTTTCTTTGATCCACAAGTACTTCAAACTATTGAGCATTTATCTATCCTCTACTACATCCTTCCCTATTTTCAAAGTGTTGACCTCTTCAAAATAAAACAACTATTTCATCTTCAATGAAGTCATCATCACTATCTTCTGGTGGTTCTTCAACAATGGTTGATATTCTCTCAGATCTTATGTGTTGCAACAAGCTACACAACAACAAACTTCTTTTCATAAAGGTATGATGTTGAATGTCCAGATATTAGATATTGCTTGAACTATTAGACACCAATCCTCACATGTATGTCCCTCTCACTTCAACCTCTTCTCTCCCACTCCCTCTCTCTTAGGTCCCTCCTTCCCACCCCCTCTCCATCTCTCAGTTCTCTCTCTCTCACTACCTCTCTCTCTCTCAGCTCTCTCCCTCCCTCTCTCTCTCCCACCCTACCTAGGCAACTCTCTCTCTCTCTCTCTTAAAATTCTCCCTCCCTCTAAATACATACATACATATAAGAAGACATACATAGAAGCATACATACATATGTACATACAAT
Organism: Sequoia sempervirens; assembly: GCA_007258455.2. Lineage (NCBI taxonomy): Eukaryota > Viridiplantae > Streptophyta > Pinopsida > Cupressales > Cupressaceae > Sequoia > Sequoia sempervirens. Next base: position 785,087,346 of record VDFB02193867.1, on the reverse strand, counting down.
CTTAAATGCATACATACATATATACATACATACACTGATACATACATACATACATACATACATACATACATACATACATACATACATACACACATACACACATACATACATACATACATACAAGCATACATACATATGTACATACAATCTTAAATGCATACATACAGATATACATACATACACTGATACATACATACATATATACACCAATCCTCTACTACATACATACGTACATCTATCTATCCTCTACTACATCCTTCCATGTTTTCAAAGTGTTGACCTCTTCAAAATAGAACAACTATTTCATCTTCAATGAAGTCATCATCACTATCTTCTAGTGGTTCTTCAACAATGGTTGACATTCTCTCAGCTCTTATGTGTTGCAAAAAGCTACACAACAACAAACTTCTTTTCAAAATCCTCCACAACACAACATCAAACTTGACATAGACTCACAACAACAAGACCTCCCATTAGCTCTGATACCAAAATAGAATTAAAATAACAAAGGACATCTGAAGAACTCACACCATATATATTATTCATTAAAAAAATTATATATATAGTTACAAATAACTTCATCAACATCCTATAATAATGCTAATTATTTTGACAACAAACTATAGTTGAATGGTAGCTAACTGGAGTTGTTCAACAACTATACATCTAATGACAATAAAATAAACTAATGATTATTAAATGTGACTAAAACTAACAACTATTGTGTTGGAGCATTAATTTGAACAGTTATCTCCATAGCCCTCTTGCATGGTATTAGAGCTAGTTGGGCACCTTGGTTAGTTTTTTTTGAAAGATCTTGGTAGATCTTGAAAATTTGAGTATTCTCTTCTCTTACATCATATGATGATCCAAAGAATAAAAAAATTGATATAAATAATAGATTTTGGGGGGTTCCTCTTTGTGGCTTTGTATTGCAAGTTTATTTTGGAGCTTATTGGTGCAAATATAAGCTCACCATTGAGTTCAGGGTGTTCAAAAAAGCTATTTTGTCTTTTGTTTCATCCAAATTGGAAATATGAGGCCACATTTATGAGGGTTTGAAGCCAAAAAGTGGTTGCCATATCAAAGAGGTAGCTATAATTTTGGAGCATTTTGGGTCAAATCTAACCCTACCATTGCATCTAGAAGACCCAAAAACCCCAAGATCAACTATCAATTTGTCAAAATTAGACAACTTTGCTTGTGGTCATCACAAAAAAAATCCCCAATTCGATCATCTATATGATTGTATCATCGCCATTTTTTCTATGGTATAGTCACAATTTTAATTAGCATTTATAAAAAAAATTGTTTTTAAAATAATATTATACAATCAATTAATTTCCAAAAAATTATATTAAAAACATACATATATATGCATACATACATACATAATACTGTGTGCAATGTTTTTCTCCTAGTCTAAAATGAAAAACAAAAACAAAATACAAGCAAGGGAACACACCAACACCTCAAGATTGGCCTAGTTAAACTTGAATAAAATAAAATACAAAACAAAGTATGTTACCATTCCCAAGTTGATCAAATGGTTGGACCTGTTGATTCGATCCTTTGTGTGCTCCTTCAGATGGAAAATAGCATGCAAGTGGATGCAAAACGATGTAGATGATATGAGGAATGCAATGGTGAAGATGGGTACGTGCGAAAATGCACAAAATCGATGCAAAAATGAGCTCTAAAGTTGCAACAATCGAGTATGGTTGTGAGTGCTGGAAGGCTTGATTGCTTGATGGCTTGAATGTTGAGTCCTTCCAAAATGAGGTCAAAATATTCTAATTTTAGGGGAAATGCCTCTAAGGAATGGAGGGATAGGATTTGGCCACCATGGACAAGATGAAGGGCTAGGGTGATTTGAGGACTCACAAGCCCTCACATCTTTCCAAGTGTCAAAGAGGTGTAAAGGGGGAAGGTGATGTGGAGGTACTTTAGAGTACCTTAGGATTGGGATAAGATCTCCTCATAAAGGAGGTCCTTGTCCCCATGTGGGAGATGTGACACATGAGGAATTAAAAATTCCTCAAATATCCTTACGGGGAAGAGGGGAGGAATTTAAAATTCCTAAAATGCATGGGAAAGATAAATGTGAATTTTTAATTCACATGGGGGAGTGGGCTACCTTGTCCAGATGGAGAAAGCATTAATGATGGTTGACTTGGAGATATTCCATAAATGGCATAGGGATTAGGTTAACCTAATCATGCAATTAAGGTTGTACAAACAGGCGATTAAGGAGGTTAATGGAGGATTAAGGAAAGTTGCAAATTATGGAGGATGTGACATTAATCTTGATTATGAGTGTGCACGTCCTAATCATGGATTAATTAAATTAATCCATATTAAAGAGAGATTATGGAGGATTGGACAAGGAGAGAGAAAAATTTAATTTAAAATTGATTTAAATTCAAAAGGCCAAATGACTAAATTAAATAAATTAAGGCATTTATTTAACTTAGAGAGGAAGGGGACAAAAGGTAAAGTATTTAATTATTAGATTAAATACCTTGGGACATTAGAAGAAGGGGAAATATTAATTAAATAAATCATTTAATTAATGTCGATGGGGGATGCGAAATTGACAAATAAAGGGGATGAATTTTACCATATGAGAGTGGTAAAATTTAGATGTCTACATTTTGTCCCTCTTTGAAATACTGTTAGAATAACAATGTTTTGAAGAAAAATAAATGCAAATGACTATAGAGGAAATGACTAGAAAGTGATGCCCGAGCATGGGAGAAGTTGTGTAAGTTGTCCAAATAGTGGAAAATGAAGGGAGATGCCCCAGTCTCACAAGGGAGTGGACATGACAGAGGAACGAGGGAAAATAAAAGGGTATGCCCCCTTGAGAGGGTGGATGGGGAAGAAAAAGCTTAGCCTTGGGTGACTTCTCGATATGAGGAAATGGAGGGTACCATGGGATAAAGCTCAAAAAACCATGAAGAATTTCTTTTGAATAGAGGAAAACAAACACATGGTGTGCAAATGGCAGCCCGCAGAAGAAAGAGGATTAAGCAATTAAAAAGAGGGTTAAATAATAAGTAAAAATACCCAAAACTTAAAATTTTAAAAGGAAGTGAAATGGTTACATATAGTAATTTTAGAAATTACTATTCATCATTTGCACACCTAGCAATTGAGTGAGAGAGTGAAGATGAAGAAGGTGATGAGGATAGCTGACATGGTAGGCGAGGACAAGGGGTTTGTAGATGACAAGATCATCCACTGAGGTGAGGAGGTGTGACTGTTCTACCATGAGCGTGCAGTACCCCACCAGGTTAGCTCCAAAACATTTCTGTGTTAATTTTAGCTTAAGCTTTGTGAATTTTTATGCATTTGAAAATGTGGGTTTTGGGATTTGGGTAGGTTAGAAAAATGGGTAGTTGGCAGAATGCAATTTCGCTCAAATTTTTAAGCAAAATCACCTATTAGATTGATGGCCAAAGAGAGGTGAATTCACCCATATAAGGAGAGAATTCACCCAAAAAAGAGGGATAAGCCCATAAAACGGTGAAGTTTTTGGGAAAAGGGGCAGATTTTCCCATGAATCGGGTGAATCTTCCCAAAGAAAGTGGACACAGGAGGGCTTGCCCGAGAGACGAGCAAACTCGCTTGAGGGATGGGTGGATTCTCTAGCTGTGGGAAAGGATGGGTGGACCCACCCGAGCGACAAGCAGATTTTCCCGATGTGAGCAGAGAAGGGCCGACCCACCCAACGCATGCAGGGAAGGGCAGACCTGCTCGAGCGATGGGAAGATTCGCCCGACGCAAGCGAAGAGGGGATAACTCGCCCAAGTGACAGGTGGATTCACCTGACACAAGTGAAGAGGGGTAGACCTTCCCAAGCGACATGCAAATTCACTTGATGCAGGTAGGGAAGGGCATACCCCCCAAGTGACCGGTGGATTCGCCTAACACAGGCGAAGATGTGGGACAAATGATCTCTCGAGAAAATTTTCCTATTAGGGAAAAAGTCAGGGAGATGGGAAGATTCACCTGAGAGATGGGTGAATTCACCTATTGAGGGTAAAGGCATGAAAATGGGTGGGTTCACCTGCTAGTTGGGAAAATTCACCCGAAAGGGAAAAATGGTGAAGGATAGGCAAATTCACCTAGGAACTAGGAAAATTTACCCAAAGGGAAAGAGGCTAAGGAACATAGGAGAATTCGCCCAAGGGATGGGTGAATTCATTCAAAGGGAAGAAGAGGATAAGACACAAGCGAATTTTCCCAAGAGATTGGTGAATTCACCCAATGAAGGGAAGAATCCCCAAAAGAGAGGCAAACTCACAGTAGGAATGGGAGAACCTAACAAGAGAAACCTGAGGTGGGAAGAAAATAGGGAGCAAAAGAGAATGAAAGTGATGAGATTGAAGGAGAATGACTGACATGTGTGTGGTGTGAATGTAGAGCTTCGATACATTACAAACAAGAGAGACGTGGTTAGTGGTCTTGGAGGTGACGTTCGAGAGGATGGATGCATGGGACCATGAAGCCTTAACATAGGCAGGACTACTACACATGTTGGGCTACCCTACCATCAAAGCACATTGGACATTGTTGAAAGTGTTGATGGAGCAATGGAGTTTAGAGATATCTACCTTCCATCTCCTGAAAGGGGAGATGATGGTTATGCTAAAGGATGTATGGAGGATCCTACGACTTCTAATCACAGAGCACTTGGTGAGTTGGACATGTAGTGAGGGGAGAGACAAAGACAAGAGCTTATGTGCCATCTTCAGACAAGTGGAGTTGCTATCCAAGGGCAAAGCTAGACTTGGATGGATGTTTGGGATTGGGAGTGCCAGCTCTGCCACTATACCTCTATGGGTTGATGAGTGGTATTTTGATGCCAGACAAGAGTGGGAGGTTCTACATCCTCAAGGGTATTGAGGTTGTTAGACATATCATGGAGAGGAGGGAGGGGGAGTTCACATGGGGCACATGAGTACTAGCACAGTTGTATAGATACATTCACATTGTATGCTATTGACAGACACTTAGTGTGACACATGTGACACTACTAAAAGTATGGGCCTAGGAGCACATCAACATGGCTAGGCCAGGAGTTTTGATAGTAGGCACATAGGATGACTCACTACTCGTGGCATGTTGGTATGGGATGAAGTACAGTTGGTGGTTTCATTACAAGGATGTCAGTGACCTAGAGAGGCATGGAGGAGGAGACAAGATGACTTGCAGGAGGACAGGATAGTATGGAGACCGTACATGAAGCAAAAATTCTTGGGTTGGAGGATAGATGATAGTAGACACAAAGGGTACTTCTTCATAGTATCCTACTTGATCAGGAGAGATCCACATATTGTGGAGCTTCACAGGGTAGACAAAGTGTTGAGACAATTCTAGGTACTGTAGGATATCCCTCTGAGACCACAGAGATTCAGGCGGATCACTCAAGAGTGGTTATGGGGTGATCCAATCATGACAAAGTTCACTACATAGCTATGGGAGGATCTACAATATTTATCCTATCTAGGTAGGGGAGGAGAGGCAGACATTGAGATGATAGTGAGATACTCCATGTGGTGGGCACATCACCGACCACCACAGATTACAACGGTGCACTCGATTAGAGGGGAACTAGGCTATGGTTCAGAGGAGGCCAACAAAGGTGGGGTGGAGACAAGGAGGTTGCAGAAGATAGGAGAGAGATGATCGATAGAGGAGAGGATAGGGGGAGGTGATGGAGGTAGATGTCCCAGAGGTAGATCCACTGGTCATAGTACTAGACATACCAGAGGTTGTGGATTGTAGAGCAGAGACTCAGGGAGTCAGAGTCAGATAGGGATATATTACAGGCTAAGGTGGATAGGGTGAAGATAGAGGGAGAGAGGGATTACAGGACCTTGGCATACGAGGTAGGACAACATGTATTTGAGCTAGAGACGAAGAGAAAGATTACAGGCCGAGGTGAACAACTTGCAGGTAGAGGTGACCAAACTATAGGTGGAGGGACAAAAGCACTATGGAGAGTTAGTAGACTAGGTATCCATACAAGTACATGATGCCAAGAGGGAGAGGGAGGACTTGGTGATACAACTAGTAGAGTTGCAGCGGGAGAGGATTAATCTAAGGAGGGAGTGAGATGAGCTTCAAGACAGGGCAGAGGTGGAAGAACAAACAATCGAGGACATGGGGTTAGTGCTAGAGAGGGAAGAGACAACAATGGGACAAATGCAGATGATGTAGGGCTAGAGGTATGCAACAGAGGCATGGGTACATTCCCTACAGGATGAGAGGGATACAATAGTAGAGAAGATGCATACATTATAGTGAGAGAGGGATGCAGCAGAGGCACAAGTACAGGCTCTGCAAGGTGAGAGAGACACAATAGTAGATCAGATGGTACAGATGCAGGCATAGATAGACTAGTTGATATTGGCACAAGATGCCTGGGAGAAGGAGAGGAGACATCTGATTGAGTCACGGGATAGGTATAGGATGGAGTGGGATGTGGCCAAGATACATGCGCTAGAGAGAGATGAGTACATGAGGGAGTCTAGTTATTACATGGGGGCCTAATTTAGAGAGGTTCCAGATGCTTCCCGATATGTACCAGCCTATGTTAGAGCGGTGCCATAGATGCTCGCACCCTCACAATCACTAGGGACATATACACGAGGATATAACAACTATCGAGAGACAACCCCACAGAGAGGGCCAATGCCAGATTCACTGCAGTAGTCAGATGAGGGCAGCTCAAGGTAGAGAGGACAAAGGATAGATGAGAGGATACAATTTTTTTATAGGTGCAAGGTGGATGTGCAGTATAGAGGGACAAGGATCACATTTGATTCAGAGCCTTTTACTTGTGTTTTATTTGATGATTATTTATGTATATGATGGACATGTATTTTGATGATATGATGGACTTTATTATGGGACATGTGATAGCTCTTATTGACACTATGTTGTGTTTATGTGATGGATGATTTATTTATGCACATGTGTATGTATGCCATTTTATTATGGATGGCTAGGATGATGATGTGGTATATGTATATGTTTATGATGATTTATATTTATGCTTACGTGGATGGCATGGATGAGATGCATGATTCCTAATGTTTATGATGTAGGATGTGATGAATGAGTTATGATATTATATGCTATTGATATGAGTCTAATGATTTGTGATGCGGGTGGCAATACATGCAATTTAGTAATGAGATGGACTAATATGAAAGTGAACTAATGATAAAATGAACCTAAGATGGTTAGAATAACCAATTAAGATTAATTTAAATAATTTAAAATGAATATGAGATGGCAATGCACATGGGATAAAACACAATGTATGTAATGAATCGATAATGAAATGAAACTAAGATGCTTAGAATAACTAATTAAGATCAATCTAAACAACTTAAAAATGAATATGGTATGATAGCTGCACATGGGGGGAAATTCAATGAACCTATCATTCTAGATGAGATGAATGTAGCCTACATGGATGATGGGATGCAATTAAATTCCTTACAAACACTAATAGCAACATGAAATGAACACGGACATAAGTGTAAATAAGGGCTTGCATAGTGATGGAAGGTGAGGGTAGGCCTACTTTATTTGTGTATCATACTTGCTTTAGCTTATTGGCAAGTACTTACCCTATAATCATTATAAAATTAAGGGAGGATGAGTGTGAAACTGCACCTATCAAGAACCGTAGCTATGCTGAGAAGAAAAGAAGGTGGAGGATGAATGTTTGCACAACCAAAATCACAGGTCATAGGTTAGGGACAAAAAGGATGGAGGATAAATGCAATTCAATGGAATGGAAAATGAAATGCAATCCTAATTCTATTTTCCATTTTTAGAGCACTGATTTTTGCTATAGCATAAGACACGATATGCCAGGGTATGTGGAACTAAGTCAAATTAGTGTCTAACGCATGAGAGAAACACAACAAATAAGAAGGCTATCCCAACACCCCAAAGTCACAATGACTTTGGTCGGGCCAGGCATTGAGATAACCACAAGCACAAAGGATGCCCCAGCGTAACGCAAGACCACAAGGATCTTGGTGGGTACTACACGGGACAACCAAGTAGACAAAAACAAATAAAAAAGATAAAGATATGCCCCTATATTTACTAGTCAAAACACACCATAATATGATGGATCATGGCAGCCCTGATAAGGTAGAATAGGGAGCTCAAATGATTAAAAAAAAATCCAAAAGCATCAAAAGAAAGCAATTTATTTTAAATGTCATTTGCCATAGAATCAAAAGGTGGATGGGATTGATGTGGTCTGATGAGGAAGGATGCATCCTATTAAGACCAAAGATGGAGAATAAACTAAAAGATCGACATGACGAAGGATACTCGAAATTGATTGAATCTTATGATACTAGTGGATCTCATTTGTGAGGAACTAGCAAGATAAGGGCATACCTTGATGACACAACACAAGACACAAGACTGACACACCCTAAAGACCTAGGGGCTTGAGGGCTGATCAAAGATTAGCCTTGCCTACATGAAAGCACAAAGCCCTCTTAGTTTGATAAAAGACCATGAATAAAAGTGGAAAAAGGACAATGGAGACAATGATGGAAGACAAAGACCAAATAGACCAAAGCCCTGGGGGTGGATCAAATGATCAACCTTGCCTATGTGAAAGTGTAGGGGCAATGTAGTTCAAAAAAGACCAACGACAAAAGACGAGACTAGACAAATGATAGAAAATGACTAACACAACATAATGGATAAAATCCCAAGGGGCTAATCCAAGTCAATTTGCAGACTGTACTATCTTAGATACTACAAAACTAATGAGGATATCCATCTGGAGAGGAAACACCACGACTAGATGAAGGCATACACAATCGGATTTTCCATAAAAGACACGATGAGATGAAACCTAAGTGAGAATTGACATGATGGGTTAGTCTAGACAGACACAAGAGCCTGACATGACAGGGACTTATTTAATTCCTGCAAATCCAAAATCAATTTGGAGACCATGATATTTCAGACTAACATCACTCTTAAATTTTAATAACTTCTTATCATGTCATAAATAACAAATGAAAGACAAGATGATATCTAATGAGGACTGACACAATGGAGGAACCTAGATGAAGGTGGGGGACTGACTGGCAACAAGGATAGATGGCACAAGCACAAATTAGGATGAAAGCTTAGAATCACAGATAGCGAATGAAGATCATCCAATGCTCAACCAAAATACACCAAGTGGCAGATGAGAGGATGCAGATGGAAGGATTGGATGTGAGGATATGATAGATGAAAGCATAAAGTAACTAGGACACAAGGTAGATAATGAATAAGCCCTATACGAATGACATCTGTTGCTAGGATTTCACCAAACATACTTATCCAAGGCACCAACAGGGGTGGTTTTCACCATAGGATGAATTATTTCTCTTTATTATTTTTTGGATTTTTGAATTTTTGGATTATTTTGTATTTTTGACAATTTTTTACTTTTTTTCTTTTTTTTTGATTTTTGCAAGATAGGACAACCCAACTAACTTAGGTGTAAAACCATTTTAGGTGCATGATGTTGATGGGCTCCTCTAGGGGCTCTCCTTCAGGTGTGGCAAGTTTATATGCCCCATATCCATATTTAGCAATGATGACATAGTGACCCAGCCAATTTGCCTCAAATTTCCCTTTCTTGTTCTGGTCTTGTTGGGTACGTTGATTCTCCTTAAGAACTAGATCACCAACGTTGAATTGGCGAGGATGGACCTTCTTGTTGTAGCTTCTCTTAAGACAGTTTTGATATGCTTGAAGATTATTGTATGCTTTGATTTGTTTTTCATCAAGGAGTTCCAATTGACTAAGTCTTGCAACCCAAGCATCTTCATCCCTAATGAGGTTCTTCAAAGATATTCTCAATGAAGGGATCTCGACCTCAATCGACACCATAAATGAGAGAATATGGAGTAGCGCTAGTAGGAGTGTGGATGGAGGTGCAGTAGGCCCAAAGGGCAGGATGGAGATGGAGATTCCAATCTCTACCAGTATTATTAGCCACCTTTTTGAGGATTTTGATCAAGGTTTTGTTGGTTACCTCCATTTGACCATTACCTTGGGGGTAATAGGGCATGGACCAATGATACTGAATGTGAAAGGTGTCACATAGGCATTTCATGTCCTAGTTTTTGAATGCCTTTCCATTATCAGTAATAATGGTGGATGGTATTCCATATCTGCAGAGAATATGAAAAAGGATAAATTTGGATATCTGAGTACACATTATTTGAGAGAGTGGCATTGCTTCCACCCACTTGGTGAAGTACTCAGTGGCAGTGATTATGAAGGTGTGTTCATTAGAAGATGAAGGGTAAATCTTGCCAATTAATTCAAAACCCCACTGAGAGAAGGGCCATGGTGCTATGAAAGGCTACAAATCCTAAGTAGGAGCATGTATCAAATCTGCATGTTGTTGGAAAGGTAACCACTTCTTCACAAATTCACAAGTCATGCTCCAGTGTAGGCCAATAGTAACCAGCTCTGAGTATCCTCTTGGCTAAGGCCATGTCATTTGAATGGGCCCCACAAACACCACTATGAACCTTAGTTAACGTAGTGTGGGCTTCGGTCTCATTCAGACAACTAAGAAGAGTTCCATCATACCCATGATGATAAAGAGTATCACCTACGATAGTGTAGCAAGAGGTGCATTGGATAAAAGATTTTCATTAGTTATGTGCAAGGTCGGGTGGTAAGATGTTATCATGAAGGTAGGTGTAAATGTCATGATACCATGGTGACTTAGGACCTACTATGTCACACACCATTTCACTCTCAAGGATGTCATAAGAAGGGATTAAGAGTTGTTCGACTAATAACTCACAGCCTGTTCGATCTTTTGGCATGTCAATTATGGATCTGCTCGAACTAGATAGAGGTGAAATTATTCTTGAAGTAATACACCATGCACTTATAAGGTAACAAATTGTCATCTCTTGTTAGAAACTCATCATTAACCTGCTTGCTGATTAACTAGGAATCACCAAAGGCTTGTAGGTGAGTGATGTTCCATTGGATGGTGATTTTGAGACCAGTGAGAAGAGCTTCATATTTTGCTATGTTATTTGTGCATGGGAAAGCTAACCTGAATGAATTTGGGATGTAATCACCTTGTGGGGTGATGAACAAGATACCTATCTCCACTCCATTGTGAGTGTACGACCCATCAAAATAGACTGTTCACATAGCTTCTTTTGTGACTGTAAGAACCTCTTCATCAAGAAATTTAGTTACCAAGGGATAGGCATCTACCAAAGGAGCGTCTTCTAGCTGATCTGTTATTACTTTCCCTTTAATTTCCTTTAGTCCACATACTCAATATCAAACTCACTCAATAGGATAACCCACTTATCCATGCGACCAGTCAAAGATGTTTCAGATAATAGGTACTTGAGCAGATCAAATTTTGATATCAGCTTCACTCTATGGCTGAGCATATAATGACGAAGTTTCTGTGAACTGAAGACTACAACTTGGCAGGATTTTTCCATTAGATAATAATTGATTTCATAGCCTACTAGGGTTTGACTGATATATTAGATAGCACATTCTTTTGAGGACTCATCATGTTGTGCTAACAATGCCCCTCGTGTAACTGAAGTAGCTGAGATATACAACATAATTAGTTTTCCTAGAATTGGAGGATGAGGATGGGTGGATGAGCCAAGTACTCTTTGATTTTGTCAAAACCCAACTAACATTCTGAAATCCACCTAAAGGAAGTATCCTTTTTTAGGAAATGGGTGAATGACTGGCACTTTTCAACCAACTAAGCTATAAACTGTCTGATGGATTATAGCTTTCCTTGGTGGCTCCTAAACTATTTTAGATTGTGCGGTGGAGGCATTTCCTTGATTTCCTTAACTTTGGCAGGATCAACTTCTATGCCTCTCTTGGAGACAATGAAACCCGGTAACTTTCCTAGTGTGACCCCAAATACACATTTCTTCAAATTTAGATGTAGCTTGTAGTGTTCTAGGTGCTCAAAAATCTTCTTGAGAATCATAAGGTGCTCTACTGTAGTTTTGGATTTTCTCAATAGATCATCAACATAATCATCCATTATGATGTGAATAATATCATGGAAGATGACAATCATAGCACACTGGTACGTTGCCCCCGCATTCTTGAGGCCAAAGGTCATGACATTGTAACAGAATGTTCCCCAAGGAGTGGTGAAGGCAGTCTTATGTTGATCCTCAGGTGCTATTCTAATATGATTGTAACCAGAGAAACCATCCATGAGGGATAGATTCTCATGTCCAATAGTTAAATCAACCAACATGTCAATGTTTGGTAGGGGGAAATTGTCTTTAGGACAATCTTTGTTGAGTTCTCAGAAATTTGTGCAAATCCTAATGTTCCCATTTGGTTTAGCAACTGGTACTATGTTGGAGATCCAATCAAAGTAATTGATAGGCCTGATGAATCCAACCTCTAATATTTTTTCCAACTCTTTCTTAACCAACAAAGCTACTTGAGGATGCATTTTCCTGAGTTTTTGCTTGACGGGTTTAGCATCCAGGTGGACATCCAAATGGTGTACGACTAGAGCATGATCCAAACTTGACATATCTGAATAGGCCCACACAAAATTGATGATGCCTTCTTTGAGAAGATGGATGAAGATGGTGTGCTCTTCTTCTGATAAAGACTTAGCTACATAGGAAATTTTTGGATCTTCTTCGGTTCCCAAAGTTACCTCTTGTGTTTCTTCGGTTAGAATAGATGATCATTCAGATAGTTGAGTTCCCAGAAGGGGAAGATGAACGTCCCCATCTTCCAATGCCTCGTCGAGGTTTTCATTGTTAGATACACAATTTATTTTTACTTTTTTTGAGTTAAGAAGCATCTCAGGGAGGTTTTCACTAGATGACCCTTTTTTATTTTGTTTCTTCTTATTTTTGTGGTTAGGGCATTCATCCTCCCTCAATCCCATAAGGTCTACATAAGCATCCACTGAGGGAAAGGTGTCAACAAGTGCACTACCATGTAGGTCATAGTCAATAAGCTCACGATGGCAAAGGGAAAGGCTAATGGAGCAAATGGATAGGCAATCAAACATGGAGGAAAGGTCCATGTGATCCACATCATCGTATGCACATATGATGGATTCTTCTTTAGGTATGTCTTCAAGGAGATTATTGTCCACACTAAAATTGTTAGAAGCACTAGTTGATGGTATAGGACCCTTTTGTTTTGTGTCATGGCCTAAACCCTAGTATCTTGGTCATAGGGGGCCTTAATAGGTTGTTTCCTTCCTTTCTATTCTATTCCAAGGACCCCCCTTGATAATTATACTTTTCTGCTACTTTTGCAGAATAGGGATGTCTCCTAGAAATACTCCTTTCAAGGGGGAGAAGGTTCGGGCTCCTAACGATATACCCATTGGCTGATGTCATCTTCTAGTGTATCTTGTCTTAACCCAGGGGAGCAAAAGGTGTTGGATCCCACATTTTTAGAGCTCAAGATGATTTTCTTCTCTTCTTTCTTCAGCTTTGACTGAGAAAGTTGGTCATATGTATGCGATGAGGGTGGCATAGTTGCCACATTTAATGTTGTACATATTTCATATTCACCACACCCCTTGTCGATGATCTGGAATTTGGTAATGGTGGATTTAGATGTGGATGAAAGAGTGGATAAAGTGGTGGCTAGCACATTGGAGGATGGACAGGATGAAGATGCATGAGGTGGCCCCATTTATACTCTTGGATAGTAATGAGAATGGGGGAAGGAAGCTTCTAGTGCGTGACAATATTCAAATGGTTGAGGGTCTGCATGTATTGTAACTTCCATCCCATTAAATGGGAACCTTAGACACTAGTGGTACATGGATGGAACAACTTGCATGGCATGGATCCATGGACAACCAATAAGAATATTATAGGGGAGGTCTAGATCAAGAACATGATAGGTAGTGTATTGTACAACGGGCCCAACCTGAATTGGAAGACAAATTGTCCCCTCAGAATCACACTCTGCATTATCATACACCTTGATAGTGATGACCTAATTATTTAAGTGAGCATGGGTATAGCCTACCTGATTTATGAACTTTAATGTGCATAGATTCAGGGCAGAGCCATTATCTACCAAGACCCTTTTCACTTTATGGAGAGCTATAAGGATCTCAAGATGGAGGGGGCAGTTATGGTTGGAATCAATACAAGGCATGTCATTTTGACTAAATCCTAGCTAATATGTGGCTGAGAGATGTCCTACTAATGCTTGGAATTGTGTAGGATCAATGCCATTGGGGATGTGGGTATCCTGTAAGGCTTTGGTTAAGATTTCTTGGTGCACATGAGAAGACTTGAGCAAATCCAAAATGGATATTTGAGCAAGGGTTTTTCCTAGGTGATTAAGAATATTATATTGGGAGCTTATAGGATGTGGTTGGGTTGATGCAGAGGCTCTAGGAACAATGATACGAGTGTGGTGAGTCATAAAAACACACTGTGGGTCTTTTCATTTTACGTGTATCATGGACACATGTGGTTCTACCTGCTCAATGTGCATGATGATGCCATTGTAACTAAATGGAACATTTTTGTAATTGATGTTATTTGTGATGTTACTGGACTCAGGATTTGTATTTGATGTGCTAGCTCCTTGGCTATGTTTTGGGAAGGCATCTTGATATATTTGAAGTTGAGGATTGGATGACGGGGCCTAGTTGGAATCCACATATATATCACCCTGATCTATAAGATCATGGATGTAGGTTTTTAATCCTTGAAATTTATTTAATGAATGTCCTTTGATCTTATGGAAATCACAATACTCGTTTTCTTTATACCAGGCTAGCTTGGGTTTGGATTCATCAAGAGACTTGGTCATAGGATATGTGATTGGGTAATTAGCCTAAAGAAGCCTATTGAACACGACACTTAAGGGTTCCCCTAATTGAGTGAATTGGCATTTGTACACCCTTGATTATTTTGATTAGACTGCTGGGGAGGATGAGGTGCCCCATGTGTCATTGATATGGCATTAGGAATAGATGGTTGATTAGAGATGTGTTGTTTTCTCTAAAATGTGTTAGCTACTTGAACATGTTTGGTGTCGGCGAAACCATCATTGACAACATTCTTATTCTTGTTCCAGTAGTGAGGTTTATCCCCGGATGACTTTTCCTTATCAGGATTATAAATTTTGACCAATCCTTTAGCAATAAGTGCTCTCTCAAGGATGGGCCCTTTCTCTACTGTCTCTACAAAGGTTGTGACACAATGGAGCTTGAAATTATGTGCCATGTCTAGGTGATATTTTTCAACAAAAAGGGTGACCATGTCTTTTTCTCTAAGTGGGGATTTCATCCAACCAACCAAAGCACACCTCCTTTGAAGGTACCTTGCAAAAGTTTTTCCCTCACGTTACTTCTCTTTCAGAAGGTCCAAAGTATCAACATCCTTCTCCAAATTAAAGGAGAAGTGAGAGACAAACTTTTTTGATAGATTTGCAAAAGACTTGATGGATCCCTTCTAGAGACCCATATACTACTCAAGAGCTATTCTAGTGAGACTCCTTGGAAATAATCATAGGAGATAATTGTCGTTATGTTGGAATTCATGAAAATGAGAATAAAACTCCTAAAGATGGGTCTTGGGATCTTTAGTTCCTTTATACTTATCAAATTTTGGCATCTTGAAATGCTTTGGGAAAGGAACTAATGAGATTGAGGGATCAAATGGATAGGGACAAATGTATTCATATTTGAAGGATTGTTTGTTAGTCCCTACTCACAAGTCTTTTAATGAAGCTTTGACTTCTTCCCACTCTTGATTAGCAGGTGCGGAGGCAGTCGGATTAGGCAGATTGGATAGATTATAGGGAGGATATTGTTCATACGATGAAGATGGGGCTGATGCAGTTTGATCATATGTCGGTGGAGGTTTCTACTGATACTAATTGGTATAGGTGGATTGTGGTTTTGAATTAACATAATATTGATAGTATGATGATGGATTTTGATAATACAAAGAGGAAGCCCTTTGCTGATATGGTGGTTGCTGCTAATAATAAGAGATAGAGGGAGCACCTTGTTGGTACTATGGAGGAGCTTGGTAGTATGATGAGGTGGAAGTGCCTTACTGATATGATAGTGGCTACTGATAATAAGAGGTGGAGAGAGCATCCTATTGGTAGGGCAGTTGTTGTTGGGTGTAATACAAGTTGGATTAGTAATTGTAAGTAGGATTTGGTTGTTGGGTAGCATATAGAGGTGGTTGTAGATTGGAGACTTGATACTAAGGATTTGAATGTGATTGTTGAGGGTTGGTGTAAGATGATGGTTGCTAAGGATTTTGATGAATAGGATTGGGGTTAGGATTTGATGGATTAGCATAGACAGTATATGTGCTAGATGGATGATAAAGGTATTGCATAAGAGAATTGCCTAGTGTTTGTGTGGGAATTTGAGTATGTTGAGGTGATTACTGCTGATGAGGTGGCTACTGGAAGAGAGGGCGAGATAGGATATGTTGCTATTAAGGGATTGGAATGGAGGAACCTTATGGTAGTTGTTGAGGTTGTGATGTAGTTTATGTTACTTGATGAGGAGGTTGTGTAGGAACAACAGTATGTTGTTGCGGGATTGGAATATTTTTTTGTAGAACTAGGATGTTTTGCTGTGGAGGTTGTTGGTGAGGTAGTTGAGATGAGATGGTAGTAGAGGTATGATGTGGTGGCACTTGCGATGGGACAATAGTGTGTTGCGGTGGTGCTTGCAATGAAGTAGACTGTTGCGGGTTAACCAAAGGTTGTTGGAATGTGGGGACATTGCCTTAGGGTGGTGGTAGTAGATTTGATACAGATGTAGCTCTTGGAGGTGGTGGCAGTGCAAGGAAAGGATTGTCCCCAATGTTGACAGGTGGTTGACCTAGTTAATTTGGTGGAAGAGGTGGTGCAGATGGTATGGGAGTCAGACCTTGCTAGGATGACATGGCAGGGGGTGAAGGTAGAAAATTCTATGACATATCATAAGCAAGGGGATCATTTAAATCAAGTTGTGCTCCTGGGATTGAAATCAAAGGAGCATTGTTGACTTGATAAAGCACAACATTCCTGAACCCAGGTTGATACCAATTGTCTATGGGTGGACCCTCATGGACATGAATTTCCCAAAACGTTCTATGAATTCTGGGGGTCTTGAGACACTGGAGGAGGTGGAGTGTTTTTGTATTCGGACATTTCAAAGTTAGGTGGCAATTTGACTCCCTTTAAGAGAAAAGTGGAAAGGATTTTGTCTCTGCGCTCATTAAGGAGACAACCTATCATCTAAAAATTGATGGGATTGCTAAGGTATTCAGTGACATTGAATTTAGGCTCATTGACCATGTTCTCATCACCAGGTGGTGAAGTGTTTTGGACATTGATATTGCATTGCGACGAGGCACCGTTGTGATCTTGAGGGATGTTAGGTTGAGAACCTTGACCTTGTTGTTCAACCATTAGTTTCTTTTTCTGTGATAGGGCTTGAATAGGCATGGAAGTGCAAAACTACCAGATGAGCTAAGATGATGCTACTCTCTAAGATGTAGTGGATGGATGACCTAAATGATAATTAGAGGATTGATTAGATTGGATGAAAGATCGATTGATTGAGTGATTGGATAAAGGATATGATTGGATTGGATTAGATTGATTGGTGAGATGGAATGATTGACAGGTTCAGATAACTGATTAGATAGGATGATAAAACAGATATTGGACCAAGTTCAGAGATCGAACTAGGTGGCATGAGGTGCTGATTGATCGGATTGAAGGAAAAATGGAGGATTATGGCACTGAATCTACCTCAAGATGGAAGTGGATTGATTGGGTTGCAGATGATGACTAACTTAAGAAAAATGACAATCCTAAGCAGATAAAGCTTATGATGATCAGATTCAGGCACCTAATCCAGCTTGGATAAAAACTTTGAAACAAAGTTTAGGGGATTTGGATTGATGAAACAATAATGGATATGCAATCTAGAGATGTTCTAAGATGCACCTATACAATTTGGATGATGAACATATGACTTTTGGAAACTGCAGACAGACTCAAGTGAAGATTACAAGCGAATGGGAGGTGATAAAATTTTTTTGATCACAACAAAGGACTTGGAAAACAATAATCTTTTAATGGCCCAAAGGATTCACGTTCTAGAATTTGTATGGGAAATAGATATGCATCTGTGTGTAGCAACTTTTCCACTTTATGTGAGAAATTTTCCTATCCACAATAAGCAAATTTTCCTCTATGTTTAGCAAATATGCCTGTCTAGGGAGTCAAATTTTCCCAAAACTTGAAGGGACACAAGAAATGAGTGAATATTCTTATCAAATTCACCTTTATGGAAGGTCAAATTCACCCAAATCTAGGGGGACTAAAAAAAAGGCGAATCTGCAAAAGAAAATTCACCTATCCAAAAGAAAATTCGCCCAAACTTTAGCAATTTTTCCCAAAATGGTGACAACATTTCCTAAACCTTGACAAGTTCAACCAAAACAAGAGCAAGATCACCTAAACCTTGGAGAATATTAGGAAAATGAGTGGATTTGACTTTCAAGATCGCCTAACGGGGTAACAAACTTGCTTATTTCTTGAATGGTACTTATAGGGAGTAGATTCACCTAAAAATAGGATCACCTATTTGACAAACAGACTCGGCTAAATCATGAAACAAACGGACGAAGACTTGGATAGAGAAGCAAAATCACCCATTTAGGGAGCAAATTCACCCAAGGTGATTCCAAATTTTCCTATCCTAATGAAATGGGAAAATTTGATGGACAAACGAATGGACAAACTGACTTGGACTGACAGTAGGTTCACCTCTAAATAGGGAAAATTTGCATGTTCTGAGAAAATGGGTGAATTTGATAGAAAATGACTGATGGGATGACTCAAACCGAGAACAGGATCACCCTTGTGGACAACAAGTTCATCTCTGAGGGAAGAAAATTTGCTTGTTTATAAAAAACAAGTGAATTCAATAGGAAAAACTAATGGACTTTCCTAAAAGCTAGATAGACTTGCATGTTCCTTAGAACGGGAGAAAACGAGGTCACCCAAAAAGTGACCCATAGGAAAATTCACCTTTGACAAAGGAAAATTCGCCCAAGTGGATGACCTGGACTGGACTGGATGCAGAATCACCCTTTTGTAGGGAAAAATCACTTGTCTATAGTACAAATTCACCTCTGTAAAGGGGAAAATTCACCTCTAAAGGCAGGGGCTGACTATGGCAAAGGATGAAAAGCACGACAAACAATAGAAAAGAGGCTAAGCTAACTCAACTAAAAATAAAAGCACTGGTATAGCACAATGAAGACACATCGAGCAACACAATCCTAAAACTTAATGATATGGGTTTACAAACTTGATGTAGGCCCACCACCTTGAGCAGACAACCCAAGGTTAATACTCTGTGATACCGAGGTGGTTCTTTGGATCACCCTTTCTCGCAAAGGTGGATAGCTGGCGTTCTAGTGGCATAGGGTCATCAACAGATGCCACAGGATCACCTTCACACTATCATGGTCCACCATGAGGATTTTTGTCTCAACCTAAGGGAGTATGTGGTGAGTAACTTTAGGGTATGGTTTGCATCCCTTGCACTACACCAAGCTACGGCTAAAACACAGGTCTCTATCTAGGTTGAACAAGGCTATCTCGTGAGTCCTCAATATACATAGTATGTGGGGCACAACTGTGAAAACTAGCCTATCACAAGTGTGAGTTAGGAGCCCCAACAAGGTACGAGAAACTCAGACCAACTCTTCATGTCTTATCTAGGTATCACCCTAGCTTCAACACTCCACCAAACACAATACGACTAGATTAAGGTCTAGATTTTGCTCTCCCCCTTTTATATACCTTGTCGATAACGCATGGTTGAAATTTTCCCTTGGGTGATGAAATCCCAAGTAGGTCTCGCTAAAGGAAGAAGATACTAGACGTTTTCGGTTGGTCCCCAGGCTCGCACATAGCACAAGGGGAGAGCTTACACACACTAGCACCTCCTCGGTAGACACAATTGGACTAGAGTGAACTTTGATTTCTCATCACCCAAGATCACAAAATGGTGCAAGGGCACTGGATACATCAATAGTCCACTCACAAGCACAACAAACAAGTTTATTGACCCTCTAATTAATCTACGTGTGCTTAGCTAGTATGGAAAACAACATACAAACTAATCTAAATTATTTGGACCGATCATTCTATAGAAAAAGAATTAGTAGTTTCCAATTGTCGGTCTTGGATGAATGAGAAACAATTGCACAAAGTGTTAGTGAAAACCAGGCACAATCACAAACTAACAAGTTAGAGGGTCAGTACCTAAAAACAAAACGAAATAGAATCTAAAAATTGAAAGTTCAAGTCTCGAGTTTACCTCAAATTTTCCTTTGTATGAGGCAAATTCAGTCATTTTGATGAGCAAGTTCACCCCTGTCTTGAGAAATTTTTCCTTTTCTGATGATCAACTTTGCCTATCTGCAACTTGAGAAAGTTCGCCTGTTTCTGAACAAACTTGCAAATTCACCTTTCTGTTAAAGAAAATTTGCCTATTTTCTGGGACAGAGTGAAAATTCGCCTAAACTTGAAAAATGGGAAAATTTTCTAGGTGCAAATTCACCTATTTTCCAGTGCAAGTTCACCCCTGCAAGGTGCAAATTGACCCATTCAAGGCAAATTTTCCCCTATGTGTAAACTTGAACCTACAAAACTCAAACAAAAAAGAACATAAAAGTGCAGACCCATGACGTGGGTCCCACCGGGCGTGCTAGAAATGTGTGCAGTGTTTTTCTCCTAGTCTAAAATGTAAAATAAAAATGAAATGCAAGCAAGTGAACACAACAACACCTCAAGATTGGCTTAGTTAAACTTGAACAAAATGAAATACAAAACAAAGTATGTTACCTTTCCCAAGTTGATCAAATGGTTGGCCATGTTGATTCAATCATTTGTGTGCTCCTTCAGATGGAAAATAACATACAAGTGGATGCAAAACAATGTAGACGATATGAGGAATGTAATGGTGAAGATGGGTATGTGGGAAAATACACAAAATAGATGCAAAAATGAGCTCAAAAGTTGTAGGAATGGAGTATGCTTATGAGTGCTTGAAGGCTTGATTGCTTGATGGCTTGAATGTTGAGTCCTCCCAAAATGAGCTCAAAATATTCTAATTTTAGGGGAAAGGCCTCTAAGGAATGGAGGGATAGGATTTAGCCACTATGGACAAGATGAAGGGCTAGGGTGGTTAAGGACTCACAAGCCCTTACATCTTGCCAAGTGTCAATGAGGTGTAAAGGGGGAAGGTGACATGGAGGTACTTTAGAGTACCTTGGGATTGGGACAAGATCTCCTCATAAAGGATGCCCTTGTCCCCATGTGGGAGATGTGACACATGAGGAATTAAAAATTCCTCAAATATCCTCATGGGGAAGAGGGGAGGAATTTAAAATTCCTAAAATGCATGTGAAAGATAAATGTGAATGTTTAATTCACATGGGGGAGTGGGCTGCCTTGTCCAAATGGAGAAAGCATTAATGATGGTTGACTTGGAGATATGCCATAAATGGCATAGGGATTAGGTTGACCTAATCATGCAATTAAGGTTGTGTAAACAAGTGATTAAGGAGGCTAATGGAGGATTAAGACAAGTTGCAAATTATGGAGGATGTGACATTAATCCTGATTATGGGTGTGCACATCCTAATCATAAATTAATTAAAATAATCCAAATTAAAGAGAGATTATGGAGGATGGGACAAGGAGAGAGAAAAATTGAATTTAAAATTGATTTAAATTCAAAAGGCCAAATGACTAAATTAAATAAATTGGCATTTATTTAATTTAGAGAGGAAAGGAAAAAAAGGTAAAGTATTTAATTATTAGATTAAATACCTTAGGACATTAGAAGAAGGGGAATTATTAATTAAAAAAATCATTTAATTAATGTCGATGGGGGATGTAAAATAGACGAATAAAGGGGATGAGTTTGACCATACAAGAGTGGTCAAATTCGAATGTCTACACATACATACATCCATCCATCCATCCATACATACATATATATAGTTGCAGGTACTACCTACACAATACCTACATAGACTGCAAATGTAGGTAGTACTTGCACCCGCCTAACAAGCGTTATGTGGTGTCATACCATTTGGGGTAGTTTGGCCACCTCAAACTATGTGCATAGGTCAATCAATGAAATATTCTATCAGTTTGAAGAATACACCAATGAATGAAAACAAGAATATTTTGTCCTCTTTGAAGATTCCTCCACCATCAACTAGTCATAGAATATTCCATCACGAGGAATATTGTGTTTAGCAAGGGAATATTTTTTTTGTGATGGGCTGCAAAATGTCAATTTAAACTAGGTTGACTACTAATAGAAGCATTGCATCAACTACTTTTTTGAAAATTTTGTCCCCCCTCACTGTTACAATTTTCATTTTGACTATCAAACTTCAAAAGGGCATATATTGATCCAATTTTTTGTTCTTCACAGTTGTACAATTGGTTTTTCCAAAATTTATAGATTCTCATAGGTGTTATTGAGTGATTCTCATTTTGGGAACTTTTGGGGCTCCATTCTTGACCCTATAGTAACATTTTTAGTTGATTTTTTTTTTAAAGTGCATAATTTTTCATGTACTTTTCAATAGTGTGATTGGATTGATCCTATTCTATTTAAAAAAATACTTTGAACTTGTGGAAAAATTTGTCATTTGTAAGCACTAATATCAAGTCCACTTCATTTTTTTGGCAAGTGGCACATGTAAGCACACTAAGTATAAAGTTCCAAATCATATATTGTTGGGGGGATTCTTGATTGAGTGATTTAGGGGGTTTCTTGGTGCGTTCTTTTGATTTTTTTACTTATGTTCTTCTTTTCCATGGATCATTATAAGGCCCCTTTGCTAACTCCATACAACTATTCAAATTGATATCAAAATGCATGGAGTGCTCTAATGACTCAAGTTAGTTCACTCTTCATATTTTGAGAATAAGGTAGTTGAACCTAAAGATGATGAGAAAAAGATAAAATGGATGATTGAACACACTAAAGCTCTTGGATGTCTTTGTAGCTTAGTTTCTCAAGATATGTTACTTCAAAATCACACAATAATTCTCATAAGGCTTGGGAAAAATTGAAAACATTGTATAGTACTAAATATGAAGTAAGAGGCAATCAAATTGATAACATTTGAACTAATGAGCCTTGTTCCTAAGAACTTTGACAACATCAAATTTGACCAGATCACCGAGTTTAATGATCTAAGAGAGAAATGTAAAGAATGTGAAATTGATAAGGACATTTAGTAGGTCTACAATACATTGATCAAGCTTTGTCTTGATTATGCTATTAGAGTAAAAGGTATTTCTTAATTAATTATTTACTTAATTATTAGGTTCAGGTTTTCCTATAATTACTTAAGCTTACTTAGGTCATGTTATTTTTATGTTTCATTTCATACGATGAGGACACGTGTCATGATATTGTTTTATCCTCACCTATGGTTTCTAGGTTTATTATCCTTTTTATAAGAATTTTTTATTATATAATCACTAAGATACACATTAATTATGATTCATGTTTTTTTTGGATGAATAGCACTTGGCCTCCATAGCTTTGCTATTCTCTCTTTCTGTGACAAGTGTTTGATTGCAAGTGATCTTTGGTAGCTGTGAAGATGATTTTTCCAACTTCAACGTGGTATCAAAGCTCCAAACTTGATATCCCTTCTCCTTTTTTGAGAGTTTTTTTCCTTAAGCTAACATTTGGTGCATACTAGACCAAAACACAATATTCCATTGGATTCAAAGCTATTGAAAAAGTAAAATATGCCTTTTTTTTGGCTTGATTTGGACTCTAGAGGTTAGATCTACAAGGGTTTGAAGTAATTTCTTTTTTTCATATCTAAAGGGTAACAACATTTTAGAGCATTTTGAGCTAAAAAAGGCATTGCCATTGTGTTCAAAAGGCCCAAAAACCTTAAGATCCCTTGTCAAATCATCAAAATCTGTGTTGAGATCATTTGGAGCATTTTTTTTCCCTAGAGAGGCCATATGACCTCCCAACATGTAGATCAAGGCACTTTTAAAAAATATATACTATTTTTTTTCCTACAAATTTTAAAAAATAAATCAAATCAACAATTTTATAAAAAAAATATAATTCAATTTTTTTGTGTTTTTAAAAATATATCAAAAAAATATTATATGTTGGGGGTATCTACAGGGGTACCACCCTCTACCACAATATGGTAGAGCGGTAGCCCCTCAGGCCCTGCCTCACCATGAGGGGTACCACCCCCTACCATAATATGGCAGGGCAGTGGTCCCTTGGGCCCCACCTAGGGGTGGCGTGGGTAGGATCAACCCCCCCACCACAACATTTTTTAATATAAATTTTTTATAACTTCAAATATTTTTATATATTTTTCTTATAAAAAATATGTGTTAGTTTTTGGGGTTTTTAACTTTAAAATAAAATCAAGGCAATTTTTTTTTTTTTTTTTTTTTCCTGTTACCTTGTATTTACTTGGTTGGTTTTTTTAGTAGAGGTTCTAAAGGTGGTGGACCTCCACAATTTGGAGTTTTTTTTTCAAATTTGGCAAAGGTGACTTTTTCCCCAGCCCTACCTCTCTCTAATGGGCTTTTCAATTTTGCACTCCATCTTCTAGAGGTGATATCTTGGCCATATGATGGTATTTTTTAGTGCATTTTTTTGAAATGGGGTAGAATTTTGTTTTCTTCATAGTGGTACATGTGATTTCTAGTTTTGGCTTCTATTTTTTCAATAAATCAGTTTTCCCAATGCTTTTGTTGTGCAATCCTAATTTTGGAGACTTTAACAATCCATATATTTTGTATTAGATTCCTTTCTGGGTCTCATTTTTTTTAAAGTGCATGATTTTTCATGTACTTCATCATGGTGCTATCAGTTTCCTCATTGTCTATCAGATAATTATATTTTTAGCATGCGATCCTTTTTGGACATTATGAGCTTCCATTGTAATCACTTCTCATATGTAAACACACTAAAATAAAGTGCCTTAGTATTGTACATGTATTATTAGGGTATCACACATCATGTTGTGTCATGATTGTACTTACACTAATTCACAAAATTCCATCGGGGTTTGTTGTGTGAGCTTATTTGCAATCACAACCTTGTCTACCTTCATGGGAGTGTGTCTTTTGTTTGCACAACTTGTTTTAGTTGTTGGTACATATTCATGCACCATTTGATGTTGCTACCTATTTTTTTCATGCACTACAGTTTGGTATTTAGTTTTAGTGTACATATCATATCTCTCCCTCTTCTCATTATGGGGGGTATCA
Source organism: Sequoia sempervirens (assembly GCA_007258455.2). NCBI lineage: Eukaryota > Viridiplantae > Streptophyta > Pinopsida > Cupressales > Cupressaceae > Sequoia > Sequoia sempervirens. Next base: position 785,061,936 of record VDFB02193867.1, on the reverse strand, counting down.
TACTTTTGGTGCTAATGGTTCCTTGGTTTTGATTCAGAGTGAGCTATGTATCTAGTTTTTGTTCCTATGTACTAGGTGGATGCATAGGTTGGTTACCCATGCATTTTGGTGAGATGAGACATTTACCATATAGATACTCTTATATTCCTATTTTGTGGAGGCGACCTTCCATATTCAATTGATTAGTTTCTTTGGACTATTGGTACATGTATTTTCAACTTGTAAGGTAAGTGCAGGAAGATGGCGGGCTAAAAAGGGGTCTTAAATGGCCATTTTTTTTCTTCTGAAATCAAGAAATACTGACCTTGGATGAGAAATTGAGCATAGTTACACTCAAAATTTTAAGATGCAACAAAAATAATGTTCATAGTGCTTCGAGTCTACTTTCTAAACTACTATTTTTTTTTAAATTGGTATAAATTAAGGGGTTCAAAAAAGGGAGCCATAGAAATTGGTGTTGTTTCTGTAAAAAAACATAATATAATGTGTTTTGTGGCTCCCTCAAAAGGTTAAATTTTTTTCAATATTTTTAAAATCGCTTTAGTAATAAATTAGCTAACAACATGTAGTTTATGCCCAATTTTTTTGATAAATATTTAATGATTATTTGATTTTTAACTAATTTTCAAAGTGGAGACATCTTGAAAAATAAAATTTTGGCTGTGCTACCCCTTTAAATTTTGAAAACTAATTGAAAATATATTTTTTTTAATGTGTAGAATGGAGTCTAGTTTATAAAAATTTAATTTATTTGAAATTTGAATGAAAGGTTAATTTATAAAGAAAAAATATCAAACATTGGTTTATGCCAAAAAATAGACACACAAACAAAAGAAATTAAAGATGAAAGGCTTAACATTGTCAAAATGTGAAAAAATTTAAATTGTTAAATAGCTAAGAGAAAGCCTAGTATTACCCAGGTGTTCAATTTGTTCGACCTTGAAACACGTGCAAACCTTACAGTTAGCATGAACAAGAATATGTGAAATCTTGTAGAATATGCAAAAACATGTCTTTGGATGTTGGGAAGGAACTCCAAGCCTTTGGATTGAAAATCCAAAGCAAATCCCAAGCCTAATGCTTGGGGATTCCCAAAAAAATATATAATGCGAGCGCATTATAACGAGCTCACATTATGTTTTGGTTTTCATTTTTTTCTTTTTTGCAAATTTTTTCCTGATGTTTGTCAAGTTTGACATAATGCAATCATGTTATAATGTGCTCGCGTTATGTCTCACTTGGAATGTTTTATGTTCAAGTTTGTTAATTATGTTTGATGTATGTATGTTTGTATATATATTTGTATTTATGTATGTATGTATGCCAAATTGAATGTATGTATGTATGTATGTATGTATGAATCTATGTATGCATGCTTGTATGTATGTATGTTTGTATGTATGTATGCCTGTATGTATGTATGTATGCCTGTATGTATGTATGTATGTATGTATGTATGTATGTACGTATGTATACACATATGTATGCTTGTATGTTATGCTTATATGTATATATGTAAGGGTTTTGGGTTTAGGGTATATAAGGACATGATCCTATATAGTTTCTAGGGTTGAGGGTTGAGGGTTACAATTGAGGGATAACATTTAGCTTGTTTATTGTATAAGATTAAGTGTGTAAGGTATATGGATTATGGTTTAGGATATTGGGTTTAAGGTTTATGATATCGATTAAGGATATAAGGCATAGGGTGACTTGGGTTAAGAGTGTATGGTTTAGGTTTTTAAGTATAGGGTTTAGGGTATAAGGGTGAGGTTATAGGGGATAGGGATGAGGGTTTGTGGGTGTAGGTTTCAGGGTTTAAGGTATAAGGTTGAGGATTGAGGGATTAGGGTTTAAGTGTATGGTTGGTGGTATAGGGTAGATGGTTGAGAGTTTATAGTTAATGGATAATGTTCAAGGTTGAGTGTCTAAGATATACGGTTTAGGGTTTAAGGTTTAGTGTATAAGGCATGTGGATGAGGGTTGAGGGTTTAGGGTATAAGTATAAGGTTGAGGGTATAGGGTATGGGGTAGAGGTTTGAAGGTTGAGAGATAATGTTCAAGGTTGAATGTCCAAGGTTAAGTGCATATGGTATAGGGTTTAAAGGTATCTAGGGGTAGAGAGTTTCAGGTTTAAGGGTTTAAAGTTTGAGGGATTAAGGGTTTAAGGGTTGAGGGATTAGGGTTTAAGGTATAGTGTTAAGGGTAGAGGGTTTATGGTTTAAGGTTTAAGGGTTGAGGGTTGAGGCTTTAGGGATTAGGGTTTAAGGTATAGTATCAAGGGTTGAGGTTTTAGGGATAGGGTTAAGGATTTAATGTTTAAGGGTTGAGGGTTGAGGCTTTAGGGATAGGTTTTAAGGTTTAGATTTAAGTGAGATACCTAGATGGCTAAGGAGGGATGTAGAGGTAGACAAGGAGTGACTGAGATACCTAGAGAGGGGAGATGTAGAGAGGTGAGGGGGAGATAGAGGTGAGAGATAGAGAGGTGAGGGGAGAGATAGAATAAAATGAGAGAGTGAAGTTGACAACTTGAGGGAAATATGGGTAAGGAGGAGGGAGAGAGGTGGAGAGGAAGGGAAATGTCTAGAGAGCCTTGAGAGATATACAAGTGAGAGAGATAGGGGAGAGATGGGGGTGATGCAGATAGGGGAGGAAAGGGGTGGATAAGGGTTGAGGCTTTGAGGATTTAGGGTTTATGGTTTAAGGGTTGAGGTATTAAGGGTTTATAGGTTTAGGGTTGAGGGATTTGGGTTTAAGTTATAGTGTCAAGGACTTAGGGATAGGGTTTAGGATCTACGGTTTAAGGGTTGAGGCTTTAGGGACAGGGTTTATAGTTTAGGTTTAAGGGACTAGTGTTTAGGGTATAGTGTTGAGGGTTGAGGGTTTAAGGATAGGGGTTAGGATTTAAGGATTAAGGGTTGAGGGTTGAGGATTTAGGGATAGGTTTTATTGTTTATGGTTAAGTGAGAGGCCTAGATGGCTAAGGAGGGATGGAGAGGTAGACAAGAAAATATTGAGACCTAGAGAGGGGAGAGGTAGAGAGGTAAGGGGTAGACAGGTGAGAGATAAAGAGGTGAGGGGAGAGATAGAAGAAAATGAGAGAGTGAGGTTGAAAACTTGAGGTAAAGATGGATAATGAGAAGTGAGAGAGGTGGAAATGAAGGGAAATAACTAGAGGTCCATTTGAGAGATATAGAGGTGAGAGACCTATAGCCTAGGGAGAGGGGTGAGATACATAGTGAGAAAGATAGGTGTGAGAGATAGAGGGGGGAGAGGGGTTGGTAATGAGACAATGAGTTAGGAAACCTTTAGGAAATAAACTTTTTTCATAACATGAGCATGTTTTGAAGAAGTTGAAATATGGTTGTTTTGTATAGAAAGATAAAATGCGCTCACATTATAATGTGAGCGTTTTATAATGTGAGCACATTTTGGGTTACTCTAAAAGTAGTAATAGCTAGGGAACCTATGATCCAGGCCCATATGCTTTGTTATTCTCCTACTTATGCACATGTTCTGACAAAAACAAATCTTTTTGATACTGTTGGGAAGTGCACATGCAAATTTTACACATTCAACCACCTTTGCATGAACTTTCCACCACTTTTTTCTAGTTTTCCAACTTAGGAAGGCAAAAATAACGTAGTTTTCACATCAAATTTTATATATATTAATTCAAGTTTCAATTTTTGTAGAGTTGCTTGATGTTAATTGTGATTGAATTGTAGGAATTTAACATTATACATTGGTTAATTATATTGTTGTTAGTAATTCTATTTGAGTGATATACAATTGAACATTAAAAAGGAAGCAATTTTGAGAAAAATTCAAATTGTTGAGGAGTTTGATGCAAGAAGAAAAAAGACTGCATAATTGGGTAGTCTCTCCATTTGAAATCTCTATTTTTTAGGTACGTCAATTCTTTACACATGTTCTTTACATTTTCCTTAATTCTATTGTGTTTATTTATCATCCCTTATCATACATGCTTAATAAAATGATTTGATTTTTTCATTATGCATATTCCATGTTCATCTTTGTTTTTTTCTCATTATAACCTTAGCCCCTCTTGGCACATTTTAAACTGCACAATTCTTTATACTTTCCAATTACATTTTCTTGGTAGTTTCAAAATATTTTCCAACAAATTCCAATTTGTGCAAATCTTGTAATCATTGTGTTCCATGAGACCACATCTCTTTGAGGCATTTTGTTAAACAATTGACCTACTTTGTGTATTCTTCCACATTTTGTATACACATTTACGAGAGTAGTTATAACTATGTAATATAATACATCATTTCTCAATCCTTTCTTTATGGATATGCATATCCCTTTCCAAAGCTTCCATTTTGGTATAGGCATGGGGGATGTTGGAAAATTCTTTGGAATTTGTTTTTACACCTAGAAATTGCATTTACTTGAAATTTTCTAAATCATTTTCGACAAATCCATTTTGTGCATATCTTGCAATCATTGTAGTCCATGAGAACATATCTCATTGAGGCATTTTTTCAAATAATTCATGTGCCTTGTCTTTGCATCCACATTTTTTATGTGTCTACTAAAAAAATTGTAGCGATAACACTCATGAAAATCCCCCCTTTTATATTTTGATAGATTTCATACCCCATTCCAAGGTACCCTTGCTGCTATGGCTAAAAGCCTAAAACATGTGCTTTCAAACAAACTATGGATGCATGGAAAAAATCTATCAAAGCATAATAGTAAGAAAAAGCATAGACAAGATAGTGAGCTATTTGAAAAGAAGCCTCAAAGAAATATGGTAAGATCCATGAGACCATATCTCTTTGATGAATTTTTCCCAACAATCCACCTATCTTGTCTATGCTTCCACATTTTTTTATACATATACTAGGGTAAGCTATAACTATAAATTTAAAAAATGCCTCTATCCTTAATGCTTTTATGGATGCCCATATCCTATTCCAAAGATCCTTTCTTGGCATGGGTAGGGAGGATCTTGACAAAGTTTGTAGAATTTTACTTCACACCCACTGATTGCATTTGTTGGGAAGTTTCCAAAACCTTTTCAACAAATCCATTTTGGGCATATCCTGCAATCATTGTAATCTATGACATATCTCTGCAATGCATTTTTTCAAAAAATTCGCATGCCTTTTCCATGCTTCTAAATTTTGCATACTTTGTTGCAAAGGGAGTTGTAATTATAACATTTGGAAAAAATCTCATTCACTTTGGTTTGCACACCTTCTATGGAGTTTGTGTAAGGTTGCTTTTAGATGTTCTACAATGATTTTACTAGAAGCGACATATCATTTAGTCAACATATCATATGGGCGAATAGCTATGCATCACATTTCAAGAAATTATAGATGTTCTATTGGTTGAGCAAGATGCATAATATTATAAGTGTTCAACACAAGTGGAAATTTTGTGAGGCCAAGCACGGAAAGGGGGAGCATGATGGTGTGGGAGAATGTATCCAAATAACCATAGTATGAGAAGAGTTAAAGTATAAAGACAATGCAAAGTTAACAAATACAATACAATCATCGAGTGGTGTAATGCTTCAATGGGTCCAAGTAATGAAGCAAAGTCTTTAGTTCATAGATTTTTTGGTTGATAAATGATACTAAAATTGCACCATATGAGGATTTTTGTGCATTGATATGATCAAGTGAGCTACACTCTTTTAGAAGCTCAAATGTAAGTTCATGGAGTATCCATATGTGAAAGATGGCATTCTTTTGTTCTTCATGTACAATTCAAGCCTAGAATGAGTGTGAGTCAAAGGAGTGGGTTGACGAATGGTGGTTAAGTTATCTTAGCCTGCTTGACATGTATCGGCCCCCAATGGCACTAGAAATGACACAAATGGAATCATCAGTTGACTTTGACTGCATATCATATCTAGTTCAACTAGGTAATATATCTACTTGCATAGTTTTTGAAATTCCTAATGTTATCTTTGTAGTGTTTTTGTAATGTTGACTAATTTCATCTAATTTGTTGCACATATCAATGTAGGGCATGTTTGTGTAGTTATTATAGATGATGACAATGAATTATTACTTGTGTCATTGTGTTGAGGCCAAAATGAAATTAGAGGCCCCAGTTACAGATGGAGAAAACATTGAATACCCTATAAGCTCGTTGGTTGTTACTGGAACATGGCTTAGAAGGTACCCACATAATAGTGTTAATGTTTGGTTGTTTCAAGACATTGACACACATCTAAAGATTCTTCATTACTTAAACCTTGTCATGGCATCCAGTGTTCATTTGATACAATATCAGGGTAGACCTTTGAACAAGACCTTGTGTAATGTGTATGAGTCTGACCATGAGGCAATACTTGACACAATAAAGAGTAGAGTAGACTCAGATAGTTCATTAGATTAATTTGTAAGTATGCACATTGATTTTGTAAAGTCATGTTATTGATATTAATGTATTGTAGTTGATAGTTAAACCTTTTGTTTCTATATATCAAGTTTACATATGTTTTGTTCCAAGTTTACATATGATTGTCTTTCTTTTTTTTGTTGTATTTTTACACACAATGAATATTATATGCATATTTATGATTTCACCATTTGACTATCTAGAGACCTCAATTTGCAAACTTGACCTTTGCAACCCTAGATTAGACTTGGGAAACACTTCCTCAACCATCATTTCACTTGAAACGTCAACCATTTCCATCATATCCATCCAAAATATATCATCTTTCTCTCATCTTAGAATTTTCATCCATTATCATAAGCTAGTTGTCACAACCATCATATTAAGACCTTGGTCCTTTCAGCCATTTTCCTACCATTATCATCTTATCATTATCATCATCATTTCAACCATTCTTATCTTCCTATCCAATCTATATCCTATCATATGATATCCAATCTTTATCATCTTTTATCCTATATCATCACCCAATCATAATCCATATCATATCATATCATATCAAAATCAATCTTGTCAAGAGTCTATGAAATATAAAAGGGATCTACTATAAAAGCACTTGAAAAGAAGCTGTGAATGAGATAGATAATGTATTGAATGAAGAGATTCTTCCTTCTCTAGAGAAGTTTCAAGGAAGGTGCCTATACAGTATGTGGAATGGGAAGATGGCAATGGAGAAGTGGAAAATCTCAAGAGGTTTTGTATTTGGTAAGAATTTTTGTAGGAAAAGAAAGTGAGAGATAATATTATAGGTGGATTTGACCAAATGAAGTCAAAGATTCTTGAACTTAAGACTTCCATGGAGAAAATACAACTAGAAATAGATGATAAGGAAGAAGCAATATCAAATGTAAGTGCAAAAAAAGAGAATCGGTGTGGTGGACACATGAAAGAATTCAAGACATTGAAAACTCTATCAAACAAAGGGATGTTATTTTCCCAAGCATTGATGACAGAGCAACTGATCTAAAGCTCAAAGTAAAAGATATGAAAAAGAAGTTAGAAGATCACGAAAAGGGCTAACGGGGGTGTTAATAGGTAATAGCAGTATAAACGAGGAAAAAATTGTGGATGGTCAAGTTGTAGATGCAAAAGCAATAGTTGGAAGTGTTGAAATTGAAGCAAAACAATTGAAGACTAAAATTAACCACTTAGAAAAGGAATTAAAAGATAAGAAGAAGATTTTATTGTCAATGAAAAGGAGGTTGGTCTTCTTTAAAACACTTGAAAAAGAAGCAGACCAAAATGAATGAGATAGATAATGTATTCAATGAAGAGATTCTTCGTGCTCTTGAGAAGTTAAGGAAGGTGCATGTGTAGATTCTTCTCTATTCATTGTGCAACTAAACTAATAGTTCCAACTCATTTGTATGAGTACATTTAGGCTAGGAATGGTCCTATTTTGTATCCAAATGTGTTGAAACACTCCAAGCTACATTGTACCAAAAATATCCCTTAAGAGTCCAAATTGCAAAAAGGCAACAATCTTTAACGAGCTATTACTTAGAAATTGTGTCAATCCAAAACAACTTGTCTAAGTCTATTGGATCATGTAGGGATCCTCTACAATAATCTCTCCCAATTTTTTATATCTCTGAGGTGTTTTCCTATGGTGTCTAGTTTTCAGTTAATGGAAAAAGTGTCAAATGCATGCAATGTAAAGTTGCAAAGGGGTGTAAATTTTATTCTTCTCCTTGTGCGACCAAACCGATAGTTCCAACACATCTAGACGGGTATGTTTAGGATAGGCATGGTCCTGTTTTGCACCCAAACATGTTGAAAGATTCTGAGCTACATTGTATCGATGATATCCCTTAAGAGTCAAAAGTGCAAAAAGGTAGCAATCTTTGATAGTTGTTACTTGAAAACTATGTCACTTAGAAACATTCCATCTAAGGCTACGAGATCACATAGGGCCCCTCTATAATAATCTCTCTCGATTTTTTATATCTCCAAGGCATTTTCTTGTGGTGTCGAGTTTTCAATTGATGGAAAAAGGTCAGATGCATGTACTGTAAAGTTGCAAAGGGGTGATTCCATAATACTGATTTACAATTTTTGGCCAAACTAGACACTGAACTGATTTTTTCTAACTAAATCTTTACTTTCGGACAACTATAGCGGCTAAACCATGAGGAATTTGAAGATGATGCAAACTAGTGATTTGTGAAATTTTTTCTATAGATTCTAAATATATATTTTTTAAAATTTTTGGAATCGGATTGCATTTCCTTTTCCATCTCCTTCGAAAACTATTTTTTTCCAGTAAACACCATTTTTAAGGAGTGACACTCACCATATAACATATAATTTTTTTTCCATGAAGGATAAATTCTATTTTTTATTTTATTTTAGATTTGTAAATATTATATCTAGTGCTTCCAATTGGTTTCATAGTATTTTATTTAATATTTTTTCCTTAATCAAGTTTTGAAGTCAAACCAATTACAATTCAGACATAGGCAGACTATATAACACAACTTTTTTTGTATGTATCAAAATTCATTTTTTTTTGTTGGATCAAGGAATTCAATATCTGGTGCAATCATATTTTTCAATTTTTGTTTTGATAATATTCTATTTTTCCACATGTGCAGAACAAAGAGGTTGATTTTCATTGAAAAACCTGCATTCAAAAGAAATAAAAAATAAATATAATAATTTAATTTAATTTAATTAAAATTATACTTTTTTGGAAGCTTATAATAAGGACTACATACTTACAATTTTTTTTTTTTAAATGAATTCACTTGATCCCCCAAAAAGTAAATCAAAAGTGGTTTTTTATCAACATTTTAATAGGTGTAAAGGAGACTCTATTATAGGTATGGTTTAAAACTAGCGGGGTTCTATCCAAGTGGGCTTGGTCTAAGGTGGTTTGATCAAACCGTCTTCAATTGGAATCCTTTAAATGGAACTTTTCAAGACTTAAATCATTATATTTTCTAAAAATATGTGGTTTTTGCAAAAAATTAGGATCTCCCAGAAAGTGTAAACCACTATTGTGGCAACACCTAAAGGGGTGTAACTTTTTTTCTACTCCTCATGTGACCAAACTGACAATTCCAAAATGTCCAAATAGGTGGGTTTATGCTAGGCATGGTCCTATTTCACACCCAAACATGTCGAAATAGTTTGAGCTACATTGTACTAGTGATATCCCTTAAGAGTCCAAAGTGCAAAAATGAAACAATCTTTGAAGAGATGTTACTCAAAGACTGTGTTGATTAGAAACAATCCATATAAGTCTATGGGATCATGTAGGACCCCTGTACAATAATCTCCCTGAGGCGTTTTCTCGTGGTGTCCAGTTTTCAGTTGATGGAAAAAGTGTCAAATGCATGGAGTGTAAAGTTGCAAAGGGGTGTAACTTTCATTTTGCTCCTCATGCAACAAACCAAAAGTTCCAACACATTTAGATGGGTGCATTTAGGCTAGGAATGGTCCTATTTTGTACCCAAAAATGTTGTAATAGTCTAAGCTACATTGTATTGGTGATATCCCTTAAAAGTACAAAGTGCAAAAAGGAAACAATCTTTGACAACTTGTTACTTGAAAATCATGTCACTTAGAAACATTTTATCTAAGGCAATGGGATCATGTAGGGCCCCTCTACAATAACCTGTCTCAGTTTTTGATATCTCTAAGGCATTTACCTATGGTGTCCAATTTTTATTTGATGGAAAACAGGTCAAATGCATGCAATGTAAAGTTGCAAAGAGTTGTAACTTTTGTTCTACTTCTCATGTGACCAAACTGACAGTTCCAATACATTTGAATGGGTATGTTTAGGCTAGGAATGGTCCCACTATGCATCCAAACATGTTGAAATAGTTTAAGCTACATTGTATTGGCGATATCCCTTAAGAGTCCAAAGTGAAAAAGGAAACAATATTATATGAGCTATTACTCAAAAATCATGTCACTTTGAAACAATCCATCTAAGGCTACATGATCATGTAGGCCCCCTCTACATTAACCTCTCTCATTTTTTGATATCTATGAAGCGTTTTCCCATGGTGAAAGTGTTTTTGATGCTCCAAAAATTATCAGATGCATGTAGTGTAAAGTTGCAAGGTAGGCTACTTTTTGTTTTGTTCTTCATAGGACGAAACCATTAGCACCAAAACATCCAATTGGGCACATCTACACAAGGCATGGTCACCACCCTTCATTATAAAAGGGTCATAGCCTTTCCTATTTGAAGGGTCACAACTTTTTGCCTTTGAAATGTCACAACCTAAATCATATCATCACTATTCATGAGAACCTAAGTTAATTTATTTACAATATTGCCTAAGGTTGTATTCTTAATTGTATTATTCAAGGATGCTATGGATGTCTTTCTCAATGAAAAATTTCTCTTCCTTTTATGTTAATGCTTATCAACCTATAACGCATTTCAAAAAACAACATTTTTAATACACATGGAGTAATCTTGTTGAAGATACATCCGGTCATGAATTCAAAAAAATAGATATATGTAATACACAAAGTACGAGGAATACACGTGAACACACATAATACGTGACTTATACATAGGAAGCATGAAGCATACATGTGAATACACATAATACATGAAGTCTACATAGGAAGCATGAATCATATACATGAAAACATGAAGTATACAGAGGAAGCATGAATCATACACATGAAGTATACACAAGAATCATGAAGCATACACGTGAATGGTAGCATGAAGCATACATGTGGAATGGTAGCATGAAGCATACATGTGGAATGATAGATGTCTTCCAAGAATTATATGACAAGCTTCTAGAGGTATGAAGTCACATGTAATAATGTCTTGCTCATTTTAGTTGCATACTTCAAAGTGCATTATAGAATTGCATGGATTTCCTTACCATGCTACAAAGATCCTACATACTATGGGCTTAGATGTATAGTGGTAGAGAGGCCTAGGTGTTAGATTGCATCAGTATTATTATATTCATAGGATTGATTTAATGTTCAAACTTTATATATTTACAATTATATAAAGGAAGAGTACATGTAATACAATTGGAATTTAAATATTTGAAGTAAACCATCTACAAATATCCATTGAAGCATGGATTTATGATGCAAATATGGACACCATCAACAAAAAAAGATGTGTATTAGCCAAATAGCCATATAGGTATACATCAATATCTATTGATATAAGTATAACATATACACAAAATAGCCATATAGGCTTACAAGAATTCCATATAGGAATATAATGTCAACTATATGCAATATAAAATATATGTCCACGAGTGCCATATAGGCATACAACAAAGGAACCCAATAAAAAGTCATTCCCCTTTGCGTGAAGAAAATAGATCATGAGCGGTCTTTGATCTTCGAGGGGATGGAGATGCATATGAGAGTGGTCTACTTCGAACCTGAGGGATGATCCTCCTATTTAGTTTGTCATGGAGCTTTGGTTGTTACAATAAAAAAGTATAGACATTAAAATATAGAAATTACATTATAAAAAATAAAATATTTAACAAAATAATCACTTACCACTGCCAGTTGACCTCTCTCATTTTCCACATTAGAAAAATCAGGTTGTGGCATTGTAATATCCTATAGAAACCATCTAAATATAAATTAAACTTCAAACCAATAATCATTTGATTTTTCAATAATAAACAACTATAACAATGAATGTAATTTGAAATTTGCTAATCTATCTCATACCCCCATCAAAGGCATGGAGCTATCAATTGCGGAAGACATGCTATGCTTCATTGCCATATCAACATTAAGAGGTTTCTACACTTGCATCGTCTAAAAATAAAACAACTTATTCAATTACAAAAACTAGAATAGTGATGTAGGTCATGGCTTATAATGTATGAGATAATCAACAAAATTTTGAGTACTTTGGTAGATATGTATGAAAAATGTGGTAGCATAGACAAGACAGTGAACTATTTGAACTTTTTTTGAGAGAATTGTTTGATAAAATTCTTTGGTAGACATGTATGGAAAATGTGGTAGCATAGACAAGGAAGTGAGTTGTTTTAAAAAATGCCTCAAAGAAATGTGGTCTCACGTTGATGTTCATCAACGTGAGACCACATTTCTTTGAGGCATTTTTTCAAACAACTCACTTCCTTGTCTATGCTACCACATTACTATTATGCTTTAATAGATTTTTTCCAAGCATCCATAGTTTGTTCAAAAGTACTTGTTTTATGCTTTTAGCCATAGCAGCAAGGAAGTGAACTATTTGATAAAATGATTTGGTAGACATGTATGTAAAATGTTGTAGCATAGACAAGGTAGTGAGATGTTTGAAAAACTACCTCAAAGAAATGTGGACATTACCATGATACCAGATTTCTTTGAGGTATTTTTTCAAATAGCTCACTACCTTGTTTATGTTAGATTGCTTACTATTATGGTTTGATAGATTTTTTCCAAGCATCCATAGTTTGTTCGAAAGCACCTGCTTTAGGCTATTAGCCATAGTAGAAATGAAGTGAATTGTTTAATAAAATGATTTGGTAGACATGTATGGAAAATATGGTAACATAAACAAGGTAGTGAGCTATTTGAAAATTGCCTCAAAGAAATGTGGTCTCATGGTGATGGACATCACCATGAGACCGCATTTCTTTGAGGATTTTTTTAAACAACTCACTGCATTGTCTATGCTACCACACTACTATTATGCTTTTATATATTTTTTCCAAGCATCCATAGTTTGTTCGAAAGCACCTATTTTATGCTTTTAGCCATAGCAACAAGGAAGTGAACTATTTGATAAAATTCTTTGGTAGACATGTATGGAAAATGTTGTAGCATAAACAAGGAAGAGAGTTGTTTGAAAAAATCCCTCAAAGAAATGTGGTCTCATGTTGATGTACATCACTATCAGACCACATTTCTTTGATGCATTTTTTTCAAATAGCTCATTTCCTTATCTATGCTATTGCTTATTATTATAGTTTGATATATTTTTTCCAAGCATCCATAGTTTGTTTGAAAGCACCTATTTTAGGATTTTAGCCATAACAACAAGGAAGTGAATTGTTTCACAAAATGCTTTGGTAGAAATGTATGGAAAATGTGGTAGCATAGACAAGGAAACAAGCTATTTGAAAAATTTCCTCAAAGAAATATGGTCTCATGGTGATGGACATCACCATGAGACCACATTTCCCATCACCATGAGACCATATTTCTTTGAGGCACTTTTTCAAACAACTCACTGCCTTGTCTATTCTACCACATTAATATTATGCTTTGATAGATTTTTTCCAAGCATCCATAGTTTGTTCAAAAGCATCTATTTTATTCGTTTAGCCATAGCAACAAGAAAGTGAACTATTTGATAAAATGCTTTGGTAGACATGTATGGAAAATGTTGTAGCATAGACAAGGTAGTGAGCTATTAGAAAAAATCCCTCAAAGAAATGTGGTCTCATGGTGATGGACATAACCATGAGACCATATTTATTTGAGTCATTTTTTTTAAATAGCTCATTTCCTTGTCTATTTTATTTCTTACTATATTATGGTTTGATATATTTTTTCCAAACATCCTTATTTGTTCGAAAGCACCAGTTTTATGCTTTTAGCCATAGTAGCAAGGAAGTGAACTGTTTGATAAAATACTTTGGTAAAGATGTATGGAAAATGTGGTAGCATAGGCAAGGCAGTGAGTTGTTTAAAAAACTGCCTCAAAGAAATGTGGTCTCATGGTGATGGACATCACCATGAGACTGCATTTCTTTGAGGCACTTTTTCAAACAACTCATTGAATTTTCTATGCTACAACTTACTATTATGCTTTGATAGACTTTTTCCAAGCATCCATAGCATAGACAAGGCAATGAACTATTTGAAAAAATTCCTCAATAAAATGTGGTCTCATGGAATTCCATGACAAGCAAATGCAATAGGCAACTACTCCTAGTTATTAGTTATGCAATGTGAAGTAATTGCATAACTGCTTATGTTGACTTTCTAAAAATCTACATTGAAATTGAAATTTTGTCATCTATCCACATCTAGCTATTAGTTATGAAATGCGTAGTAATGCTTTGAGTTTGAAAGATGTGCAATATAATGTAATAAAAAATATGAATATAAACTACAAAAATCTATTAAGTACAATTAATTAGTTAAACTCTTTATTTTATTACCTGAGTGAAGCTTTGAAATCCACCTCCACTGGGAGGTGTTACTGTGAAATCTCCAAGATTAACCTATTCAACATCCAAAATAAAAGATTAGAATACCATTCATATAGCAATGTTATTCACATGTAATATAAATATAATTTTTTACTAGTTACATACCTCAATAGTAGATGTTGTAGTGTAATACAAAGGTGGAGAACCACTAAAAATTGAATGAATGTTATGACCCTAAAATTTTATTACAAACGTTAAAATAAATTAGTTAATTTTGCATTTCAAAAATGAAATTTAATAAATTAAATTCAATGAACTTGCTAACATTTACTTGAGTATCAAGGTCGAAAGCCTCATTCAAGAGGGTATATGTCATCACCAATTACTAAGTTGTAGATGGAGCCTACACACCTGCATCCTAACAATCTGTGGGATCATAACCGCATGCTGACCTGCAAGCCTGACAAGTATGGGGTGGAACCCTACTCCTTGAAGTCTCCCCTAGCTCATGTTGTGCTACAAGACTTGCATGCTCTATGATGCTCTGGGTCAAGGAAGTAATGGACTATAGTGTCTCAACATCGACACTCTCATTTAGAACGTAAGGGATAGCCACATGTTCATAGGATGGTTTGGTGAGTACTCATCTCGCTGGCCACTATGGGTCAAGACATGCCCTTGGTCTATCCTATGCTGACTCCCCACCTCTACCCTGAAAGTCCCACATATCAAAATAGTTTGGAACTTTATTGAGGACAAAATTGTAATAGAGTTTCCTCAAAAAATATTGTGGGACCTCATTATTGTTGCATGGAGGATGGTCAAAAACCATCCACCACCTCTGCCAAAAATGGCTATTTATCCCTTGGTGGTTGCACTAATGGATAGGGAACCTCTTTCTTGTAGGGTGTAGACATTGATTTGTTCATGGGTTTTTGAAAAGGGAACACAAGTCAAATTTTATATTTTTTTCATTTTTGACTTGCTTGTAAGATAACTTATCCGCATAGAATTGTCTAAACTCTCTCCTCTTATTTGACCAAGTAGAGATTTTCTTGCTAATTGAATCTACATTTGATAACATAGATTCAAGAGATTGAGCAAGCACAACTCTATGAGAGGTTGAACTTGTAGGGTCTTGTTGATGGTCAAAACAACACAACAACATTAAACAAAATATTACTAATCTATTTCTCCTGAAAGAGAAAGATCACACATAGAGATCTAACTCCCAAGGTCCTGGTAATCGGTTCTCGATTATGCTAATTTCACTCAGTGATTGATACGACCATAATGTTCAAGGGGCCTTTACTAGTAACAAAGAACAAGAATGCATAACATTAGGTAGTCTATGTTTGGGGGTTTTAAATAAAAGAAAAAGATGGAACAAAGCTTTAAATTAAAGAAACATGAATAAAATCCTTACATATCCAGACATGCATATCAAAAATGAGTGTTCATTCTAACTAACCACAACTACAACAAGATACAATCCATAGAATAAACTATGCTACTGCATACATCCATAATGATAATTTAGATATCATCAACATTCACTAATCTTACTTCAAATAAATCATTCACTCATAATCCAAACCACAGATCAAATAAATATAATAACAATTTAATTCTCAGATAATCCAATGATATGACCTTGAATCTAGTTCCTTCTATTGACTTTCATCAAATAAAGAACAATTAAGCACAAAAAACCACTGGTGTATGGATTAATCATATATAATTAACCTTATCAAAATGGATCCAAACTTTCAAAATCATCACAAGAAAACCTATGAAAACTGTAAAATAATCAGGCCTTTTACTAAACTTTCCAGAGTATCTTTCTAAAACATTGAAATCCTAGATCTAGTTTCTATCTTCTATCCTCAGGTGGCTGATCTTTCTTCAATTAGCCGACCTTTAAAAATTAGATTCTAAAAAGACATATAGAGTTCCACATGCACAAATTTCTCAATCATAAATCAAGATCCACAATTCATGGAGTTGAAATTGAATGTAGAAGTGAACTCAAGAACCCCTGCTTTCTAGGCTGATCACTTTGTTGTACAAAAAAGGAAATATGATACCCCTAGAAGGAAGTGAAACCCATGGATTGGACTCAGAGTTGAACTTATGTCAAGATCCACAAAAAGAGGAGAAGAGCAGATAGAGCATGGTGAAAAGAGTCAATCACTTTTGCACTGAATGCTCAAGAATGTACTCGTCATAACTGGAGAATACTTGTTGAAGAGTACTTAAATTTGGCCCATCCAACCAATCACTTTCAAATTTGATTCTTTCCAACTCTGTGAAAACCAACCTTTGCATCTCTTATAGCTTGATTAGCTCCTTTCTGGTAGTTCTTATCTCCTCTTGGATACCCATAAATTGATCTAGCAATAAACTCTCCCCATCATCTCCCTTTTGCATGATTTCCTCAAATCTACTCCTCCATCTCTCCCTTAGTTTATCCAATGATAGGCCTTCTTTATTGGAGGAATCCAATTTGATTACAATAGCCACAACTGCCTCTAACTCAATCATCTGTTGATTCAAGTCCTTACTCATTTCTCAGACTTCTTCTTGATGTCCATGTATAGCTCTAGACTTGTATCTTATGATACTTACAGTCTTTTCCACAAAATCATCATTACCCTGCTCAAGAACTGAATATTCTAACAAGGTGGATTTGGGCACTTTACGAATGTCTTCAAGCTTTTTAACATATTCCTTATATTCCTCATCCTGCTTGTCCAAATCCTTGGCTTGTTGGTCTAGATCTTCTGCTAATTCCAGAGCAACTTTATGAATCTTAGCACCCTCAACAAGAATATCATCAACCTCTCGATTGAGCTTATCCAACCACTTGTCCAACATCCCCACCTTGCTTTTCATCTAAATCAAATCATCTGCCTCCCTCTTTGTTAACAAAATTGGGGATTCAAGAGGAGCATCCTATTGAGAAATGGGACTAGAAACATCTTTTAAGAAACTATGGAGCTGATCCAATTGAGATTTAAGCTCATCCTTCCTTTGCTTATCCTTTATCATCCAGGTTTTGGTTGAAGAGGCCACAATGTCAGTCAAACTCATTTGTTGATTTCTTGTAGGCTTTCCCAAATTTATAGCCCCCAATTGATAATCAGTGACTTGCATATCATCACGGTTCTTCTCAATTACAGGAATGGCACATTCAACAATGATCTCTCCAGCATCTATGAGCCTAGTGGAGTGAAGAACCCGAGCCTTCTTCTTTGGCTTCTCTTTCCCAATTTCTTTCATCATTTCTTCCCAGTTCAACGGTTGTGGTTGAACAACTTGTTTTCTCTCTAAATCCAATTTTATCCAAGTAGGATCAATAGGAGTAGTGGTTGCCTGGGCTGAAAAAGAAGCAACAGTAGTGGAAGACAGAGGTTGCAACAACATAAGCTTTAGTTGAGAATCAACCTCCTGCACATTTTGTTGATCACTTTTCTCCCTTTCCCGTGCTAGCTTTTCTACTTTCTCTTTATCCTTTTGATCTTGTAGCCTCTTAGCCTCCAACTCCTTCTTTAAACATTCCTCTTCTTCTTTCTTCTTTTCTAACATTTCATCTCGCTACTTTTTTAATGCTTCAACATAGTCCCATGCTTCCTTAGACTTCTTCGCATGTTCATCAATCTCAGCAACCTCCTTTTCCCTTTTCAGGCATTCTTTCCCTTCCCTTTTTCTGGAGGCCTCCTCTTGTTCCTTGAGCTTAGCTTCAATAGCTTCCTTTTCTCTTCTTTGCTGAGCTTTTTCCTCTTCAATATCATGAATTTTCTGCTGCAATATCAATCTATCCCTTTCTTCTTGAAGTTTGAGCTCTTGCTCCTTTTGTTGTTACTATTGAGCTAACTCATTGGCTTTCACTTTATCTTCCAACCCCTTCTGCTTGGCCACCAACTCAAATTGTGCTCTAGCCTCTTCTTCTTGTAGCTTAGCTGATGCCTCTGCTTGCGCCTTAGCATCAACTTCTCTTTTAGCATCTTCAAAGAGTTTTCATTGATCTTCTTCAATCGGTATGTGCTCAGTCCCTGCATCATATGTCATATTCAAAGATGCCAAAGCTAGATGCTCTTTATTAGATGCCATATTCTCTGAATCCATTTCTATATTATGTATCTCAACCTCACCCTCCATTTTCCTCAATACTTCTGCTTCACCATGGAGAGCTCCCTTTGGTGATTCTTGACCTAACTCTTGTGATTTAAAGGGTTGAGTAGGTACCCCTCTTGCAATGGATGTAGAAACACCCTCTTCTGCAGCTGTTTCATCTTCCTATCCCTCTAGAAATTCCTGAGGAACCACCTCCTCTTCTTGGACATTAGAAGGAATAAACTCTAAAGGTTCCTTAGGAGCCATCCTTCTTTTTTCCCTTTTGTATCCTTGGGTGGTACCTGTATCCTTTCTCTTCTTGGATGATGTAGCTTCAGCTTGATTAGCCCTTAGACTTACCCATCGAATACTCCTATCAAGCACTGGTCTTGCAATTTGCATTATATCAATGGTCTCATCAGTATCCCAATTTATTGGATCAAGATCCTTAGTTCCAATCTTGTCCGCATCATACCTGGGATCCAACACTATCCCATCATCAGATAATGTGTCAGGAATATCTTCCTTTATCCCAAACTCAATCATGAGTGGGATAGGTATCCTTTCATAATTTCTTCTCCTGATATTATAATCATCTTGCAGATCCTCCCAAAAATCCTCCAATATATTGAAGTGCTTCTCAAAAACACTGGGGAGAAAATCCCTCATTTTATGCTTGGGGTCATAACATTTCCTGGTAGTGTACAAGCCCAACTTCAAATAAATTAATTCATCATAAACAACTTTACCTTCTTGAATGTGTGGACAACAAAAGGCCCCTAGCTTCATTGGAAACTTATGGCACCCAGTCTTATGTTTGTTGCTAAACTGGAGATTCACAGCCAAGGCTTGATAAATAAATTCCATTAACATGATCCTATCCCCACAACATCTTGGTAGAAAATGGGGGTGACCCTCAAAGCCTGCTATCCTAAAGTAAGTGAATGTGGGGTACTAGATAAACCAATGTCCCCACTCATTCACAAAAGCCATTGCCTCCCTACTAAGTCTATACCCAGCATCACCATTAAGTTTGTTGATAATGACATAAAGAAAGGCATCATTTACCCTTCTATAATGTTGCTCTGAGGCCTGCAAGGTGAGCTAGTTATAATACTCCCACACCTTCTTCTGTCCTTGGGCTTCTCGCAACATACCCACTGTTCGAAGTCCAGGAAAAATCCCCACTCAGGCAGCTGCATAGACAACATAGGAGGTCATAAAGAAATGTTTAGTTTCTCTCACCTTTATCATCTGATTGTGAATGCTATTAAACACTATCATTGACCAATCAAACTATTACCTCCCATCCAAAATAACTTGGATGAAAGGAAACATCCATTCCTTAAACAACAAAGCATCCCTTTTCCCAAACACCCTTGAAAGGAACATGATTATATCTACAATTTCTTTACTAAAATCCACCCTTTTAGGCTGGTCTAGAAGCTTGGTCAGAGACTTCTTCTCCACTGTCATCCAGGTCTTATTCATGTGGAGTTTATTTCTCTCCTTGATATCACTGTAAAGCTTTAGAGCCTCTGCCTCATTTAGTTGTCTAGGATTCTTGGGATCAAGTATATGAAACAAGAATTTCATCATTTGAGGTGTAAAATCAATAATGACATTACCCTTCACATCCATACACTTCCTAGTCACAAGGTTATATGCTCCAGCTGCTGCAAGAATCAACTCCAAACATTGAATAGACAGAGGAAAGAGTGCAACATGTGCCAACCCGGATTGAATAATCCTTTTTCTCCTTCCTGTGATCTACTCTTCAGTGAATGTATCCTCATGCAACTCTTGATAGTTGAAAGGACCCAAGTTGGTGTCAGTTATGTCAATCCAGTCAGAGTCAATTTTGCTAGTAGTGAAGATGGCTTCCCTATGCTTACACCTCAAGGTATACGAGAGCTGCTCCACTTTTATCTTCTTTGTCCTAACTCCCTGCCATGAAGTTTCACTTGGCTGGCTCCTTTGGGAGGCCTCATCTGATGCTCTCGACATCTCTAAATACTTGTAGCAATATCCTGTATTAAATGAAAAAAACATCTAAGTTAGTCAATGATATAATCCCTCCCCCATCCTCCTAAGAGGATATTTACTTGGTCAAAGTATGCCTCTATCAGAGACAGGACTGAAAAAGAATTAGGCATAAACAATGGTTCTCAGCATGTGGTGGGCCCGGGATCAAGATTGGATATAAAACACAAAAATGTAAGAGGCAGGACCGGAACGGGAACCAAAACATGATCGGAGGTAGGACTAGAATGAGAATCGAAACTAGAAACAAAAGAAAGTTACCAAGTTCAACTTCCTTCCTGGACCTGGTTCCGACCAAGAGTAAAGACTGACATCATAAGAATGAACAAGAGTAGATCAGAGACAAAGTCGGAGGTGGGACGGGAACGAGAATCGAACCAGAAACAAAAGATAGTGACCAAGTTCAACTTCCTTCCCGGATCCGCTTCCAACCAGAGTAAAGATAGTCATCATAATAATGAATGGGAGTGGAAAAAATTCAGCCAATGAAGAGTCTACAAAACAAGATGGTCACACGGGCCCCCAAACCATAGGTCATATGGGCCCTAATGGAAACTAGAAATAGCATAACTTAAACCTCCAGTAACTTCTCCATACAGAAGTCATCAAAACCATGAATAGGTTATCTCATAACCCTAATTCACTTGATATCCTATTTGCAAAAACTAGGGCATGACGAGAAACTGGTACGAACAACCCACAAACCACTATAATAAAACCAAAACAGGGTCCCAAAACGTAATTCATTACCCAAGCAAGGAAACCTTATCAAACATCGAAACCTTGGTCAAAACTAGAGTACGAAAAAATGGATTTGTCACAAAAGTGACGACAAAACAAACAATAAAGCAAAAATGACAAACATAAAGAATAAACCCAACGAAACAGAACGAAATGGAAAAGAAAGAGACAAGCAGACATAACAAAAACAAAATAGAAACAAATAGCAACCAAGTGAACAAATTCATAGAAGAAACACTCCCGTGAATACGCTAAAATGACAAACAGAAAGAACAAAATAGAAGAAAGGAAAGCAAAAGAAACCTACCTCAAAACACCCCTCAGGACTGACCAGAAATTTGCCAAGATTCGCTCCGCAATTCGCCCCCATGATCAAATCAATTCTCTCAAGAGTTTCCTAGCCGTAATTTTCTTAAACACTTCGCATAATAACAACAATGAGGTAGTTTAATCATAATTAAACCTTTAATCAAAAATTTGTGCGTGCCAATAGGCTGCATTTCATGCCATAAATATGGTAGATCGAGGACGAAGCCAACGACGCAATTGGGTAGTTAAGTCAAGTCAACAAAACATCAAAAGGTAAGGTGAGTGTGGAGCTGGGTTGAAAACAAGATAAAGAAACTACACAAGGTTCCCTATTTCATTTCCAACCCCGAATCCGGCCCCGACAAAAAGACCGACCGAAAAGTACAAATAGAGAAGGGAGTGAAGACAAAACCGAAATGGAACCTTCACAAAGTTTGAAGTTCCATTCTAGTTCCGGATCCGGTCCCAACAAAAAGCAACGAACAACACAAGAACAAGGGAAGCGAGACCGGAGCCAGCATCGGACCTGGCCTAAACAACAAAGAGTGAGAAAGAAAAACAAAGAGCGGAGTCAGAGTCAGGATGGGAACAAAAATGGAAACTTAAAACTTCCCAATGTGAGTTCTAATCCCAGTCCCGATCCCGCGAGAGAAACCCAAGAAAAACACAAGGAAACGATCAACAAACATGACAGAACAACCCAAGTGTTAGTAAAAAAAAAGAAAAAAAACAAAGAAAAAAAAACAAAAGACAAGGTGGATTCAGAGTCAGAACTTTATCTGCACTATAAACCTTGTGAGAGTTCCATGTTTGGATTCGGTTCCGGACCCGCCTCCGACAGAACAAAAGACAAACTTAGGAGCAAAAACAAAAAAAATCCTAAGACCCAACCAGATAACCAAAGACGATGAAAACAAAAAAAGAAAAAGGGGGACCCATTTTTTATTGCACTAAAAAAAAGGGGGTGGTTATGCAAGGCATAACAGGTCTTTCAACCTTGCAATTATGTCCTCAATTTATTTTTTGTTATTTTCAATTTTCCCCATTAAATTTTCTTGTTCTCTAGGGGCATATATTGAATAATTACAAGAGGTATTTTTTGTTGGGGTTTTTATTCATCAAGTATTTGGTGTTCAGGTGATTAAGGATTTTGAGGATTTTGAGGAGGAGGTTGATTATCAATTCCTATAAGTTAGAGAAATTTGCATAAAAAAATCACTTAAATCTACCTATTTAGTAACAAATCCACACAATAAAATAGAGAAAACTTACTCCTTTGACCTCCTTGACATCGTGGTAGAATTTTGATGAAGAATCAGTAATGATTTGGTGAATAATTTTCCCTCCAAAAATGTGAGCATGCTCTCAAGGGTTTGTAGGTCATGGGTTTTCAAGAAAAACAAAAATCACAATTGACAAATATTGCTTTTTTTTTGTTATAAAGAGCTATAACACGCTCGTGTTATAGGGTGAGTGTGTTATGCCCTTGGTGTTGTTGAGCCTTAGGCTTAAAAACAACAAGCCATAACGTGAGCATGTTATAACATGAGCATATTATAACATGCTCGCGTTATGGATTTTAAAAGAAAATTAAGAATTTTGGCCACTTTTTGGTCCCCCATCTTTTTGCACCTGCCTTGAAATTTTTATGTACTAGTTGAGTAGTTTCATTGGGGTCACTCGTGTAGATTTATATGCCATTTGTATCTTTTAATTTCATATTGTCACCTTGGTTTTCCATTTGGTCATTGGTTGAGTAGTGTCATTGGGGGAACTCATGCAAATTTGTGTCTTCTTCATCCTAATCTTCATCATGATTTTAGAGAAGGTTCTTCTTTCATAATTATATCAATCATTCTTTGATCAAATTTGTAGTTTCTTCATGCTTTAGTGGCATTATTCATGTTCATCCTTTGTTCCTACTCTTTTGGCATAATTTAGTTTGGAGGCTTCTTATACCTTCATTTGTATTTCTCTCTTTTGGAGAGGAGTTTTTTCCCACCCAGTCTTTCTCATTCTCTCTTGTTTTAAGAGATCTTTTGTTTGTACATGGGTACCTCACCAGGCCTTGTTTTTCAGGACCCATCATGCACTAACATTTAGAGTTTTGATCTTCTCCCTAAGTTTCACTTAAGGTGGGTGTTAAAGTAAAAGTTATTTTCTAATTAATTATTTACTTAATTATTAGGTTCCTTTTCCTCTAATTACTTAAGCTTACTTAGGTCATGTTATTTTTATGTCTCATGTCATAGGATGAGGAAAAATTTCATAATCTTGTTTTATCCTCACATAGGGTTTATAGGTTTTTTATCCTTTTATAAGGATCCTTTATTATATAATCATTAAGATGAACATTATGATTCATTATTTTTTGGATCAATAGATCTTTTCTTCCATAGCTTTAATATTCGCTCTTTCTGTGATAGGTGTTTGGTTGCAAGTGATCTTTAGGAGTTGTGGAGCTGATTTTTCCAACTTCAACATATGTAGCTTTTGTTTCTAGCTTTCACAATCATAGGTTGACTTGGAGTTTATATATACTACACCTTCATTTGTAGTTTTTTTCTGAGATGTTAATATATGATCAACACAATCCTCTTTCTATGGGTCTTATAAAGTCATCTAAATATCGGGCATTGTTGATTAGTCAAGTAAAAGAATCAGAACACACTAATAAGAAATAGAAGAAATTAAAGAATAATCCCCATTCAGATTAATAAAAGAAAATCCTCTTCCACAAAGAAATCATCTAAGAAAGTGAAGCCTACTTGTTCATATTATAAGAAGCTTGTGCATGATGAAAATTCTTCTTATAAGAACATTGATGAGTTCAAGAATCTTCTTAAAAAGAATCATATTGATTTTCCTTCTAGAATGTCAAAGTCAATTTCTCATTCTTCTTCAAAATAGTCTAATAAGGACAAATTCCATGTTGGTATAGTTACTACTTTAGGAAGAAAAGTACAAGCTCTTTGTTCTTCTACAAGTCTTGGATCAGGGAGATGACTTCTAGATTTAGGAGCATCTCATCATATGGCATATTCACATTTTATATTCTCTTCTTTTGGGACTTGTTCTATCTCTCCTATTTTGATGGTAAATAATACA
The DNA here is from genome assembly GCA_007258455.2 of Sequoia sempervirens. Classification (NCBI taxonomy): domain Eukaryota; kingdom Viridiplantae; phylum Streptophyta; class Pinopsida; order Cupressales; family Cupressaceae; genus Sequoia; species Sequoia sempervirens. The sequence goes on along the minus strand of VDFB02193867.1, from coordinate 785,037,034 downwards.
TATATGAGTGTAATTGGGAAGAGATCTATTGATATTAATCAAAGCACTTTTAATGATGTTTTGTGTGTACCTCATTTTTCAAACAATCTTCTTTCCATTTATCAAATTACATAGGGTGGAGATGCGAGGATAGTGGAATTCAATCTTGATTAAGTTATCATTAGTGACTTGGAGAGTAGAGATATTATTTGTATTGGGATAGTTGATCATTCATCTTGGTTGTGCACCTTTTTTGATTTTTCTTTTGATGATGACATTGTTCCTTCAACTATTGATCACACTTCTAGTGTGGAATATTATTTTGAGGAGACTTTTGGATACTTGAATTTGGTTGTTCTCATATCTGATCCTATTCTTGAGGCTTACATTTCATATCCTCCATATTTTGTTGCATTTTATGGTACTTGTGTTGGCACAATTTTGGCCTCTTGTGATTAGTGAAGCAAGATATGAATCATCCTCCATCTACATCTACTCGGGATGCATACTTTACAACCATTTTTGGTTTTTTTGTTGAGTCTTGCATTTCATATTTGGGAGACACCATTCATTGTATACATCTTTTCTTTGATAGAGATGATCCTTCTTCAGTTGTTGTGAGGGAGCACTTTGACCCTCTTGTTCAATCTCTACATGATTATTCTTCACCATTTGACATGAGCATAGATTATTTTGGACAAAATTTGGAGGAGTCGTCTTTGTCATTAGAAAATGAACCTTTGTCTTTGGATTGTGTTCTACATTCATCTCTACTAGATTACGGATTGACATCTTCCACCATGTGGCCTAGAATGCCTATTTGGAGTGTGTTAGCTTTTGGCATTAGCATGAAAACACTTGAGCATTATTCAAACACATCACATATCATTCTTCTTCCTGCATCTTCCTTTCAGTAATGCAAGAAAATTTTCCAATCATCCTAATTTTATTTCTTCCTAAAGGGAGGAATGTTGTTCAATGAGATTAGATCATCTTCAACATTCAAAGTCAAGCTTCTACCATTGTAGAAGACTCACCATTAATGGGGGTTGCATGGTCTCTCTTCTTCTCTCTTATTGGAGGGTCTTTTTCCTTATATGGGGTTTCATCCTTCTCATTCTTTATTGAGACTAATTTTTTCATCTCTCTATTAGGGAGGAGTTTTGTTCCATTGGGTTTTCTCCTTTTCTCCATTTGTGAGGTATTGCATTTGTACATGGGTATGTAACATGACCTCATAGTTGGGACCTATCTTTGCATCATTTCCATAATAACGTACTCACTAAATTGCATTTAAGGGGGGTGTTGGTGTGAACAAAAGTCTTGCACCTAGCTAATTCCTATTATGGGATATATTCACATGTTAAGTTTACTTAGGTCCTAATATTCCTTCTAGAAGACTTAGTTATCATGTCTAGATCCTATATTTTTGACATTTATATCAATTTTTTTTGTCTCATTTCATAGGATTAAGACACATGTCATGATATTGTCTAATCCTATGTCTCACCTAGGCTATATAACCAAGGGATTCTCATTTGTAAAATTATACTTAGGAATGGTATTCAATTCCATTACAAACTTTAGCATTACATATCGATATTTTATTTTTTATTTACATTTGGCCTCTAGATCTTGGGTGGTTATCTCCATAGCCAACTCTTAAAAGCATTAGATAAAATTTCACTATATTTTAGGAAATTAGATGACCATATTGTGGACCAAAACTACTCCAAGTGCATATTTAGAAGTATCAACCTCAATTTCAAAGGTAGTGTACCCATTTGAAATATTCATTCAGATTTGAAGGTATTATTTGACAAATCTAGTGACTCAATGTTAATTTGGTGGTACCTAATGTGTAGTGAAAAGATGGCCCCCCTTAAGTTGATCTAAGAGGCCACCAATGCAAGGAGCTAGATACTTATATTCACCCAAGTTATCTCTACTACTTAATACTTTTATTCCACAAAACTTATCTACCTACCTAAATATTTTACCCTTAGATCACTCATCCTATAGACTGTCATCATGGGTGTAGTGTTTTCTATAGGTTCAATCTCTTAAAAATTTAGTAGATATCAAACTTTTTTTACTTCTACTTTTAAAAATGTGAATTGTTGATCCTTCCCATTCACCCAAATCTATGAGTGGACTAGGAGTTCCTTTTCCTCTTCAAGTAGCAATTCCAGGATGAGGGTATAAGGTATAGGGTTGAGGGTTTAGGGTTTAGGGTTTAGGGTTTAAGGTATAGGGTCAAGGGTATAGAATTTAGGGTTGAGGGTTTTGTATATAGGATTAGGGCCTATAGTTGAAGGTATTGGCCCCATGGTTATTGTTGCACCAAAAGTTATAACTATTAATGCCCGATAAAATCACCAGAGTTAATAGATTCATGAGAGGTGGTTAAGCCATGTCATGAATCTCGAGGGCAACACTGACCATCTTCTAACAATCTCCCACTCAACATTACCCAAGGGGATTCAAACCTAACACCTTTGGATCTAATTCCAATTGTTGTCCCCATATTTCTTGTTGCACCAAATGGTCAACCTATCAATGGTTGATACAACCGCAAGAGTTAACAAATCCACAAGAGGAAATTAAGCCATGCCACAAATCACAAGGGGAGTGATAACCATCTACTGATAGAAGGAACATATTTAGGATTGAGGGTTAGGGTATAAGGCTTGGGTTTGAATATATTGGGTATAGGATTGAGGGTGTTTGGTTTGTAGTTGAGGGTGTAAGGTATAGGGTTTAGGGTTGATGGTATAAGGAATAGGGTTGAGGGTATAGGGTTTAGGATTTAGGGTTGAGGGTATAAGGTTTAGGCTTTAGGTTTGATTGTAGTGGGTATAAGGTATATGATATAGGGTTTATGGTTAAGGTTATAACGTATAAGGTGTAGGGTTGAGGGTGTAGGGTTTAGGGTTTAAGTAATAGGGTCAAGGTTTGAGGGTATAGGCTATAAGGTTTAGGTTTAGGTTTAGGATATTAGGTATATGGTTGAGGCTATTGGTTTGTGGTTGAGGGTAGAAGGTATAAGGTTTAGTGTTGAGTGTTTAGGATTTTGGTTTGAGGGTATAGGTTTTAGGATTTAGGGTTGATGGTATTGGGTATAAGGTATAGGGTTGAGGGTTGAGGGTGTAGGGTTTAGGGTTGAAGGTATAGGGTTGAGGTTGAGGATATAGGGTCAAGAGTTTTTAGCATATAGGGTTTATGGTTGAGAATATTGGGTATAGGGTTGAGGGTATTGGGTTTATAGTTGAGGGTATAAGGTATATGGTTTATAGAAACTAAAAAATAGCTTTTGATTCACTTTTTGGTTAGGGTTTTTCTTGCACCACTACTCAATCACTTCAATCACTCCACTTTGCTTCTTCACCACTCTTCTCTTCTCAAATGCTCATTGCAAATGAATTTGATTAGGTGAAATCACTTATAACCCATTTGATATTGACCTAATTTTGCATTGAATACTTCAGCCAATAAAGCCAGAAAGCCCTAACTATATGCACAATCAACTTCAAATGCTTTGCAAATTTTTGTAACTCAATATTTTCTATTGGGATATTCTCCAATAGATCAAGCACATTGATTTATACCTCATATCTATGTGTTGAAACATCAACATAATTTATTTGGAAAGGGATGAAATATTTACATTAAATCCCCCCTAAGCCAAAGCTCTCAACTTAGTTTCTAAAGGAAACATCTACACCATATACTAGTATAGATTCATTCTTAATCTCTATCTCTTATTTTTCAAAAAAAAATCCATCTTTTTCTTTGTATCTCTCAAATCAACATTTTGTACTAGATCATTTTCTTTACTGGATTATTAGGTTCTTTATATTTCTATTTCTACAAAACTTAGAAATGTGTCCATGCCTATTGCAATTATAGCATATAACATTATTTTGACCAAACTTACTTCCATTTATTCTAGATCTACATTGATTAGCTTTATGCCCAAATCCATTGTATATATAATAGTATCCATTGAAATGTTGAACCATTCTAACATTATTATAACCATTCATCATTTGAGTTTTGCATTCATTTGCTTTACGACCAAATATTTTGCATGTAAAGAACTGATTGGAAAAATATTAAACATTATGATTCACTTTGCTTCTACATTCCATAGCCTTATGTCCAAATCTATTGCAATAATAATAGAAACCATTAAAATATGGGTACCTTTGTGCATTTTGTTGTCTGACGAGTGGTCTTCTAGTTTCATTCCTTTGATTTCAGATCTACTTTCCATTGTTCTTCTTGTCTTCAATCTTCTTTTCAGACTAGTTTTTAGTTTGATCTATCTTTGAGCTTTCTCCCATCTCAAACCCTAATCCACCTTTGTATTTAGATCCTTTTTTATTTGCAACCATTTCATCAAGCTTTGTAGAACTCATCTTGAATTTATCTTCATGATTCCTTGCTTTTTCAAGATCTAATCTCAAACTCACAACTTCTGGTTCAAGCTTTGTACATTCTTCAAATTTTCTTTTTGTCATTGCATTCAAACATTCTCCAATTCTTTTTCTTTCTTCAGCTCGCACCTTCAAACTGATGATTTTTTCATTTTCTTGATTCAACTATTCACTTACCTCCGTAAATGTCTTTCTCGGAATTTCTCAATATTTTCTCTCTCAATTTTTTGATGCATTCATTTGCTTCTTTGATATTTTCTTTCAGATCTCTATTTTCATCTTCAGTTCTTTCTAGATCTTTAAGAGAAATTTTTATTTCTCCATTTATGTCAAATATACAATATTATTTTGTAATTCCAACTATAGGAATCTCTTTCAAAGGAATAGGTAATCTTCTAATGGCCATGATGTGTTCAACGTCCAATATTTTCCCCAAGCAGTTAAGCTCTTTCCAAGGAACCAAGCTCTGATACCAATTATTGAACAACCAAAATACTAAGAGGGGGGGTGAATTAGTATTCTTTTAAACCACTTAAGAATCTAAACATTCAATTATCACATGATATTTATTTTGCAGTAGTGAATGAAAGCATGAAGACAACCAAAAAAATCACATAACACATGAACACCATATTTTTACGTGGAAAACCCAAAAATGGGAAAAACCATGGTGAGGATTAGCTCACAATATATTAAATAACTTGTTATAGTATATTACATAAGTTCTCACTACAAGTGCACTCATTGTCCAAGTGGACTCACTATCCAATGAGAAAAGGAAAGATAGAAGAGAGTGGTGGCACACATCCAAATTTGAATTGTTATAAAATGCATCTACAACATGCTAGAGTGCAGTTACATTGAAGCTCAATATACTGACTTCACACACTTCATACTAATTTGAATTATTACTCTGCTCTTCTCTTCATTCACCTTATATTCGCACAACTCATATCAATTGATATTCATCATACACACACACACACACCAAAACATCAAAAATATCTTACATATATATCAAATTTATCCACAAACACCTATACCATCAATTAGGTCAACATAATTAGATGTATTATACAAAATGTAACTTTTTTATGATCAATATACATACATACACTCTTTATGCCAAGATTCAAAACTCATAAGAATTTGAAATAGGTTAGTATGGACCTAAAATAACTCATACATAATAGATCTTGACACTTATTCAAACTCTGCAATACACAAAATTCATTAGTTCAACACCAATAATGACCTAATATCAAAATTTTCCAACTATACACCCACATTTGGACACGCGGACCTCCAAACTCAATGCCATCTGGAATACACACTCTACTGACTCTTGTCAACTTCTCCACAAAACCACAAAGCAAGATTCCAATCCATAAAGAAGTGTGGATTCACCAAAACATATGCACTGAACTGGAAAATTCCTATTACTATCAAGTTGATACACTATCAATCATAACCTCAAGACCAAGAGCCAATAAAATATGAAAATTTGGATTTATACTCTTCTAACAACCATTAAAATCATCCCAAAACTGTAGAGCAAGATCTTCTACAACAAACCAATGCAGACCTAAAAATTGGATGCCCTGTATATTGAAATCCCTGTATTGACACTTAGACAATTTCTTTTTCACCTGTCCTCATCAGATAAAAGCTTCTTGCAAATGTCCAGTGGATTAATATCTTCAAACATGATCAAGTTGTACAAATTGATCTACACAAAGGTCTTCATACTAGATCACAATGTTGACATCAATGACAACACTACAATATATAATTACACAACTTGTGCTCACCCCACATTCTCATGTTGCCAACAAATACATCAACATGACAAAATCCAAGTTATTCTTCCAACATAATAGGCACAAAGACCCTTGCTAGGCCTAAAACTGAGCATGTCATGATACCTTCCATTATGAAGTAGAGTATTGAGATTGAGACCCTATAGTCCATCAACTTTCTCACTTTGACCCTTTTACACCACATTGGGATTTTAGCATATGGTGATGAGTGTGAAGATACTAGGTCACTAAATTCACCTCACATTTTTTGAAACTACATGCCCTTAGTGATTATGGGTTTGAATATGATCAATATGCATATGGCCACCAACAAGCCACATCCATATTGGATGAATTGGTGTTCACATTTGACATTTGGTATTGATAGACAAGTAAACTTCAATAAGGTTCAATTCAATTTTCTATATTTCATTTTGAAATGCAAGATGAACTAAATTACTAAATTGATTGTAATAAAATTTTAAGGTCAAAGTGTTCATCCTATGTATGGTGGCTCTTTAGCTCTTGATTATAGGACCACATTATTTCCACATGTATGCAATTAGTAAATAAATAGTAAATATAATACATGTATATATTTTTACTTTATATGAATGGCAATATTAAAATTCACGTTTGATTTTGAACAAGTGGATATTGGGACTTCAATATCAAGACCTATTATTTCAAGTGGCCATAAACATTTCACTGAGGTAAGATTGACTATTTTTAATCATTATATTTGTAGAATAATGTTAGGTATATTTTGGTAATTTAACATGGTTTCATTTTCAGTTGATGAAATCAATTCATACTCCTCATGATATTCATCACTCAATGGAGGAGGGTCTTTTTGCAATAGTTTTATCTTTGATGCTTTTCATAGAGGTATGAGCTAAATTTAGTAAATTTCATAGTCTATTTTTTGTTTTATCCTGTGCCTATTAGTGTAAATTTGAATTATATTATTCTATAGTTTAATTTATTTCTTGATGATTGTCACATGGGTCACAACTCCATTTCATTCACCTCTCCCTCAAATAGATGAAGAGAGGAAGTGATCTCTTGAGAGAGATTATTAGCTGGTGGTAAGTGATTGTTTTATTATATGCCATTCTATACTTTATTCTTTATATATTAATTTGTGAATATTTTTTATTTATTAGGCAGAGCTCCAAAACATTTATGAGAGGAGGTCAATTCAATGGGTTTGAAAGAAACCATCATCGCTTGTCTCTCCATCCACTTGACAATCAAAGGGTCATCAACTCTTCCCTTCTAGTGGAGAGTATTGATTACATTATGAATTTTTTATATACCTATATGTTATTTTTTTACATATATTTTTTATTACTAACATGTGACCTTGTACACATATATAGTTTTTTCATAAGTGTATATAGAAGTCTTGTACATATAGTATACTTTTTCTGACATATAATAGGTATGCCTATATGAACTTTTAGTTAATATAAATTTTATTTACGAGTACATATTATGCTTACAAAAGTTGTGTGTACCATGTATTTGTTATTTTCATGATCATGGTATCTTAATATAGTTATTTTTGTCTAAATTATAATTATCTTAGATGAGTTGTCTTGATGTTTGGTGTCCTTTTTTCTTCATTATTTTATGGTGAAGAGGGTGAAGGCTACATCAATTCTTGTACCACATGTGCAATCGTTAAATAAAAACCAAGGTTTATCCACACTTAGATACTAGTTCCAAAGAGACTATGAGAATATGTTTCCATGAAATTAATCCTAGTCTACTCTAATACAAGGAATACAAATAATTTTATTTTTATTACTATTTGATAGGTTCTCAAAGACAATAATTATGATTTCTTTAAATATTTAACAATCTTACTTCAGAAAACAACTCAATTATAATTTTAAAATTCCTAAATATAATTTGAAATCCTAGAAACTACCCTTTTGAGTAGAGATATTAGGCGATTAAGAAACATTCAAAAGAACTTTAGTCTATACAAGAGAAATAATTAAGTATATTATATTACATCCCTATATTGATGGGTAAATGAATGTGGTAAATAGGATGGAAATGCATCTTCTCATGGTATGCAATTCAAAAAAGTAGTAAACATAAGATGAAAGTATTCCTTTTATCCAATACAACTACAATAGAGTTATACACAACTCTGTAATGCACAACCCTTTGCAAGTCTACTTAGATTTCCAACCTATTGCACATATTCACATATCTTAATCTATTCCACCATCAATAGTAGTAAATAGTTCACACACACACACACACATTCCATGTAGATGATGGAGGAATAAATAACAACATATCTACTATTTTAGTTGTATGTCTCTCTCAATATTTGAACTAATCTATCTCACATATATTTTACACATGCACATAGCTTCATGTACATATTTTAATGCAAGGACTTCCGGAGGTCATAAATTTTGACTTGGGAGTCTATTTGGGCTGAAATATTATGTGGAGAAGTGTCTCAGAGAGTAGAATCCAATGCCAATTGAATCTATTTGATTGGACCATGTCTCGACACTTTTTTAGAGTCAATTCACAACATATTTCTTAACATTAACATTGGAAACAAAAGGAAAATAGAAGTACAAAGGATTTAATTAATTTTCCTTCATTATCCTCCTTCCATTCTGCCCTACAACTGAAAATAAAACCCCTTATAACAATAATCTTAAAATTAACTTTTTTGGTAGATTTTTTATAAAATCTTGAATTTTCCATTTTTAATAATTTTGTATGCTTATTCACACAACTACAAAAATTAATAATTATTTAAAGCTAACAAGAGTGACACTATTTGTCAAATCAAAAATTTAATTAAAAGTAGGAATTAAAAATTAATTAAAAAAGCAAATTGGGAAATCTCAAAAAAATACTAAAAGTCTAATTTTAGGCCTCATATAAAGGAATTTAGCTCATAAAAGTATCGAGATGTGGTCCAATCAAATAGATTCAATTGGAATTGGATTGTACTCTTGGAGATGTTTCTCCATGGAGAATTTCAGCCTAAATGAATTCTCAAGTCAAAAGTTATGACGTTCGAAAATCCTTGCATCAATTATTATATGTTTTAATCATGTTTACTAATATTTATGGGTGGATATATTCTATATTATTATTAGCTTATTTTGTAATTTCTTAAAAAAAAACTAAACATTCACAAGTTACTCCAGTTGTTTTAAAAATCTTGGTTTGGTCATAGTATCTTCCAACAAAGGTTTAAAATGTTTTTTTGTTGGATTGTAAAACTTTGTAAAGTATTGGCTGTATTCCAAAGGCATTCATATTTCAAACTCATAGGTTGAGGTTTTAAATACCTTAAGCTTTTTAAAATTATTCAATGACCTTATCAATTTGATAAGCTCACGTACATAACATGTAAAGAATTCCTTGTTTGAAAATTTCAGAATCTTGGAGGTTTTTAGGGTATTGTTGCCCAACAGTTGAGTAAGTCCTCCTCTCTTCAAGGCATGGAGGATACCATTATCTTCTCAGGCGAGGAACACGTTGCAGACCTTCACCTCCAAGTTGAAGATACTTTTTCAAGCATAAACATGCACGCGAAGAAGAAAAAATGAATGTTGATATGGACTTTGTGGCTACAGATAGACAATATATAACAAAAGAGTTAGAGTAGTCTCATATGAAGAAGCATGCACAAGGGTTTCAATGAAGAGGCATGGCTGCTGCCTTTGTGAAAATTTTATTACTGTTTAGAAAGATATACATGTGATCTTCAAGTTAGGAAAAGTCTTGGTGGTATTTTTTTACTGCATTGGCTAGAAAATGCATCTATAAGTATAAATACCCTGTGGCAGTCATCTTAGAACCAATTGATGGTCTAAATAGCTCATCAAGATACTAGTAGCTTCAAGGTAGTCTTGAGTCATTCATATAGATAGACAAACATCTAAAAAGTTTCACAAAGTTATATGGTCACTAAAGGGCCTGTTTTGATCATGATAATCCTATACAAGTTTTTTTGTTGTGATAAATATATATGCACTATTTTTGGGTGTGAAGTTTCATTGTCAAACATCATGAGCTCTTTAAAAAATTTGACTGGCATGAAAGTCATTAATGAATGGGAAATCTTTCAATGCAATTGCAACAAAACTAGTAGATAAATTTATTACCTATACACCTGACCACTTTGAAGCCTAGTCATTGTTTAATAAACTCTTAGGAGAAATTGCATGGCCCTAGCTTTTTGTACTGTAGAAGCTATATAATTAAGAGAGTGGTTGATGAGGACGTAGTAGACTGTAAGCTTAAATATGGATGGCTTATATGGTCCTGATGCATGGCCTCACCAAGTCCTTAATCATCAACCACATGATCTTCAATAATTCTCTTAGAAGCTTCATTCTGAAGATCTAGTACCCGAAATAGTGAGATGAGGCTGCAAAGAACAACATCAACAAATTTAGATATGTTTGATGTTAAAGGATTCCTCACATCTCTTGCATCTTTTAAGGGTGTAGATTACACCCCAAATAATGCTAACTCTTTTTCCAGGCCTTATGGTCATCCACAGACGATCCGCTTCGAAGCCCATTTAGTTTTGTTTTTGAGGCATGCTCTTGTTGGTCATGCAATGGATGTATTTATGGAGAAACTTAAATTTATTGGTGACCTAATTCTTAATACGTATGCAATCTTTCTCTTGTCACATAAGCATGAGGAATTGGTTGGTGTATGTGTTTCCCAGTTTGCACCATATCTTAGTGTGGAGCTTTAGGTGAACATAATGGAGTTGAGTCAATTTCATTATTCTACTTTGTTTGATGCACTTAAAACCACTATACCCTGCAACTATCCTAAGAGGATTTGTTTAGAGAAATAACTTTTAGACTAGGATATATTGAATGTTATTTCTTGTGAGGGATTGGAGAGAGTAGAAAGACAAAAAACATACAAGAAGTGAACAAGGAAATTTTTTTTTGAAGCAAGATATAGAAATGAGAAAGGATAAATTGGGAGAGTTCTTGAAACAAAGATAACAAAATGACCTAATACAAGGGAAATCACAGGAAAAGGCCAATAACTATGGCTACGATATCAGAAGGATTGCATGCAAGCACACCATGGATCATGAAGCTGCATGGTAATCTATATAGAATGGTTGCACAAAGCTCATATGGTTTGAACTCCTTATGACATACCACACTATGGCATGGGGGATATATGCAAAGCTATCCAACTACATATTGATCATTTTATTTAAGCATAATTCATTTTGCAGTATTTGTCAATCACTGATAGGGATTGCATAGATCAATTAGATGGAGATTTTTCTATAGCCAAGGGGTATTAGGTACCACATTAGCTGGAGGGCTACAAAAATAGAGGGTAGTAATCTTACAGAGGGAAGAGGGTGGTTACTTCAACAATAGGCCTTATATCAGGTTGTCTATTAGCATGCCAGTCAAACCATGCCAAACCTCCAGAAGATTTCTCTAAGGCATGCAAGGAATTGATGGAGGGTAAACTTTGTAAAATTCTAGAGATTGTGGATGTCTGCAAAAAGTACAAGACTTACACATATTTGGATGAAGCACACAGTATTGGAGCCTGCCAATATTACAAGCCTGGAAGGCAGTTCTGGAACAACTTGTTAATGAATCAAGTAATGTTAATGGTATTGGTAGTGTTACTAGCGAGGAAATTAGGCAGGAGAAGAGTGAAACTTTTCTTAAAAAGGACAAAGAAAATGGTTTGGTTTTGTGTGTATGTGTCATCAAAGGTATAATAGATCTTGGCAATACATGCTTCTTCAATTCTTTTTTGTAGAATATGCTTGCTTTGGATGCGCTTTGAAATCATTTTTCCCAACCAAAATGCAGAATTTTTGGGATAGGCATCTTTCTCTTGGAGAAATATTTACATGGAAACTAGATTGGAAAAGCAACAAGGTGATAAAGCAAGTGAGCAATATTCTAGCTTGTTGAATTCAAACACTAAGAAAGGACTATTAGTAAATAATAGTCAATAAAAAAATAGTGTAAAATAGAAGTGGTTTAGTGAACAAGGAGAGGACAAGAACCTTGCCACTTAAAGCACCTAAAGGTTGGGGTTGGAAGAAGGCTTTGAAGGAGAAGAAATAATACAATGACATAGCAAAGGGATAGAGGATTCTATTGAGAATGACATAGCATTTAAAGAAAAAAGTATACAAGTTGTAGCAAATGACAGTTCAAAGCTATTCTTGTGATAGAGATACATGACAATGTGGTTCAAATCCAACACAAAGAAGTCAGATTAGAAACTCAATAAAAACTTGACAAAAACTCAGAAACTTAAAAAATTGCTAAAATCACATTAGAAACACTTTTTTTTTGCAATTTTCAATGGCAAAATGAATCCAACGAGTCCATAAATGATTACAAAATTTTTTCTATTAAATATGATTGACATTATTAGAGGATTGATTACAAAATCGCATTCTCATGCAGAATTTTGATGGCTAAAATCCTGATAGTCTAATACAAATTACAATAGATAGCTGAAAATGAAAATAGTAAAACTAGAAGCAAATACTAAATACAACATTTTACACCTTCCTCTTCCCTAATTTAGTCAAAACTAGGGAAGAGGTACATGCTCTAGTCCTACGAGTACACAGTGGTGATGTTGGTGGCTCCTTGGTTGGCATGGAAGGTTGTGGCTGAGGCTCGACCACCAACTTGGAAATATTTGACTCTACCTCTAGCAATGACTCCTCCTCATCCACAGGAATTTCCTCCAACCCTACATCTCCTGTTGCACCCACATCCTCCCTTGCCCATCTCTTGAAATCAAGAATCTCATTCGCAGTAAACAATGGAGGCTACTCATCTTGCCCTGTCCAATCACCGTATGGATCTATCTCATTAGAATCAATAGGATCTAGTGATTTTTCCTCTATTATTTTTGTGCACAACCAAAGGTTGTATTGTACAAACACAAGGTCATTAAGGAATTTTTGAGCTAATTTTTTCCTTTTCTTTGTGTGAATGGCCTTAAACAAGCTCCAATTCTGCTCACAACTAGATGCACTATAAGACGAACATAGTATGCAGAGGGAAAAAAATATTGAAGAGTTAGAAAAAAAAGTCAAACTCAAAAGTTCAAAACACATTTTATCAAATTATAATATGCATGTGAAATAAACTTAAAATACTCCCAATTTTATACCTAGTGGTAGAGTGGTTCTTCCTCGAATAGCCATCTCTAAAGAAAAGAGTTTAGCCCTTCCTTCACTGTAAAGATCCAACTCCTAGAAAATGAGGTCTCTCACCTCAATGTTGGGCTCCATCCTCTGAATTCATGTCGTGAGCCCCTCCATAACCTCACCATTAGGATTGGAGAAGTTGTTTGAGAAGAAAAAAATGGGTTTGAGGAAGTACCCTACTACATGGATGGGTTGGTGGAGTTGACTGTTCCACCTCCTATCAACAATCTCCCATATGGGATCAAATTTGAGGCTATCCCCCATGTAATAATTTTTGATAGTCTCTTTGGCCCTATCCATGCTCATAAATATATCCCATTGGGATTTGATCCCCATCTACCAAGCAGACGACTCTAACCAAGGGATTCAACACCTACATTACAAAATACAAATATAAAAAGATTAAAGTTACAAATTTATAATGAAAGACATAAATTAAAAAAATATATATTGAATATTCAACTTGAGACTTGAGTTTAAAAATGAAAAACAAAGTTTTGAAGTTACCTTCATGATCTCTATAGCTCTTTCTACAAACAAGATGTTGAAGACTATTCTTGAAACTCTATCTCCTTTGGGCTTCTTTGAATATGTGGAGTCCACCCATGCTTAACTCAAAAAAAATTGTTTTAAAGTAGTCAAAGAACCCAAAATACTTTGTAACATTAGGAAAACCATTGCAAACCTTGTGGCACCCGATCTCACCAACTCCTTCCCTTGCGTATGATCTCTCATCAAGGTAAGAACCCAAGGGTGATTGTAGATAAATTTTGTGATGCTCCTTGCATCATCTATAATTGGTGCCACCCAAACAAGTTTTCCTATATCCTCCAAAATAAGGTCAATGCAATGCACCACACATGGTGACCAAAAAAGGGTAGAGTGTTTATCCTCAAGCAATCTCCTAGCTGCCACATATACTGTTGCATTATCCGTGATTGTTTGCACCACATTATCTATCCCCACCTCCATGAAAACTTCCTCCAACAATGCACATAATGTTTCTGCATTTTTTATTTTGTTGGAGGCATCCACCAATTTCAAAAACACAACTTCACCTTTTAAAGAAACCAAAAAATTAAGGATGGCGCTATTTCTCCCATTTGTCCACCCATAGAAAAGAATGGTGCAACCATGTTTCTTCCATTCTTTCTTTTTCTCTTCCACTACTAGCACCGTCCTTTCGATAGCATTTGTGAGCAACCTACAAGTACAAAGTACAAAATAAGTACAAAATTTTAATTTTTAAACAAAAAAAAGTTTAAATTCAACATAAACTAATTTAAATTAAAAAATATAAACTTAGCATAAAATTTAAATTGACTTACCTCCCACTCAAGTCTTTTTGAGAAGGTGGCTTGTAGCTATAGACACTAAAAAATTCCTTGAATGATCTCATACACTTGAAATAGATTTACTAACATCATTTCCTCTTTAAACTCATCCTCTTTTTGCTTAATTAATTAAATTAACCTAGCTAATTTAATTAATGGCATCATTTTCATCCATTAACCTAATTCATCAAAATTGGGTTAATTCATCCCCCTTCATGCTAACATTTCATCCTATTAAATTAAATAAATCAAAACATTTAATTTAATTCCCTAAGTCATTTTATTTAATTAAATAACCCTAATTTATTTAATTTAATATCATTTCACCTCTCTCTCCTCCCCATTTATTAAATTTTTAATAAATATCACTTTATTCCTCCAAATCCCCTAATTGCATGATTAAACCTTGTTTAATTAGAAATTAAACTAATTTTCCTCTAAAAGGGAATATTCCCATGAAATATTCCTTATCTCCTTTTTTCACACAATTAAAGTTTTCTTTTAATTTGCAAAATGCCTTTTTCCTCACCCAAATGAATATTCCAAAAGAATATTCTTATTCCTCCATCATTTGAAAAAGGGATATTTTCATTTGGCTTCTTAAGCAAGTTTTAACCTTTAACCTTTTGAACAAGTCACCTTTGACCTATGTGAGCAAGTCAAAAGTGTGTTTTTTTGGAGCAAATGTAAACCCTTGATTAAATCCCATCATGCATTCTTATCAGTTGATGAGAATCCATGATCCATGCCTCTCATCTCCTTCATCTTTGACCATTGATTAATCTTTTCAATCTCAACCCTTCATTCCTCATTTCTCTCCTATAAATAGGTCACTATTTGGAGACAAATAGATCCATCTTTTTCAGAGAAAACTCATGCTGTTGAATTCATATGCACTCAACTCATATTTCACTCACTTTTAGCTTGTTTATTTTATTTTAGTTGCATAATAGCTTAAAGCATCCATTAATGGCTTCCATGCATCCATCTTAGTTTGTATATGAATTAGGGTTTCCATATTTTAGCTTAGAATTAGATAAGATTAGCTTAGCAATTGCATAATTAGTTCATTTTTAGCATAAAATCATATTAACTTAGCTTGCATCATGTTTAATTTAGCATAAACTAGGTTTTTATCCATTTATCACAATGGTTTCATCACTTCTATTCCATATAATCGACTAAAATAGGCTCACTAATCACGAGATTGGGAAAGGGTCATCGTTTCACATCAACATGACACAAATTACAAAATGGGATAAGATTCAAATGGGTTAGACTAGGAATTTAATTCTTTTATAGTTTGTAACTTTTAGTTTGTACAAATTCTTAGTTTAATCTTTTCAATTTGAATGATCTTGTTTGGTAGACGCAAGTTTATTTGGGTAAATTATGCTTCAATTCATCATGGATTAAGCGTAATCGACCCACACTAACAATCCTCATCTCACACTTTGGTGCTAGGAGGGAAAACCATTAATTTAACCAATTTATAGCTTGAATTCTATTTGTTTGCTATTTTGCAGGATATAGCGATGCCCAAACTACAAACAGTGACACACTTTGAAGTGTGTCACCATATAGCGACATTAATGCAATTTGAAATAGAGATGTTGATTAAATGCACTACCGTCGATTTAAATCTAGCAATGCTGATTTAATATAGAGGTATCAAAAATTTCAAACGGTGACAACCAACTTCACTAGACCAACACCCCCAAATTTCAAAACATGATGCTATTGTACTTGCAGCGATGCTAGACCAAATCTCAACACTATCGTGCTCTTTGTTTCTGCTATAGAGCGACGTCCGTTTTCACCAAAGTGATGCCCAGAATTCAAACTACAGCGCTATCGTGTTTAACGACACCCAACCAAGGTAAGAAACTTTATGATCATTTTTTTGACATGTGCTTTAATTTCTTTGAATTATTTGATCATTGATGTGCTTCTAACTATGTTCTGGTTAATGATATCAAATTTCCACAATCCATATTGTATTGTTCAAAGACTTCTAGATTTGGTTGTGTTCTAGTTGTTAGACTAACACGATTTTGTAGGTTGAAAGACATGGAGCTCAAGTGAAGAAAGCCTTTTCTTATCTTAAAATTTTGTGATTGTAATAAGTGTTTGATGATTTGGTTAGAACCCAACCTTTATGCTTTCTAATTTATGCTTTAGGACATGCACTAAATTTCCATTGGGTTTAAAAAGAATGCTCAAATAGGATTAAATTTGAACCCTCATCTCATCATTGTTTTTTGGATTTAAAATTGAACAAGAAAACTTCATATTTCAATTGGTGCTTAAAACAAACTCATCACTACTTTGAAGGGTTAAAATTTACAATTGTTTGCTATGTTTTGTGATTTTCAACGTTGTTAGTGGATGTGTATGCA
Source organism: Sequoia sempervirens (assembly GCA_007258455.2). Classification (NCBI taxonomy): domain Eukaryota; kingdom Viridiplantae; phylum Streptophyta; class Pinopsida; order Cupressales; family Cupressaceae; genus Sequoia; species Sequoia sempervirens. The sequence goes on along the minus strand of VDFB02193867.1, from coordinate 785,019,850 downwards.
ATTCTCTAGCACCATTTTGGCGACCTTGAGAAACAAAAACATTCTTTAACACTTTGCAAAATCACCTACACCTTTCAATTTGGATTAAAACTGAACCCCCTTGCGAGTGTGAGAAAAAGGCATAGTGTGTGTTCTCTCTTTGTTCATACGAATAAAGATGATCAAACTATGAATGTACTTCCTTACTATTTGTTATCTTTAGAGGGCCTTCCTTGGTGGGAAAATGTACTCACCCCAAGGGAACGACCCAAGCGGTAATGAGCTAATGCCAAGCTCTTCCAAACCACGATATAAATGTGTGGTAACAATGAAAATTGTGATCAATGGGAAGCGGTACATGATAGCTCTCCCCCAATATCTTTATGATGTGTAAAGCCCTTGTTCTAAGGGTTGGAAGACCTCTTGACATAGTTTATCATTGCACCCCCTAAATTGGAAGTCCTTATTACGAACCCTTGTTTAGAAGCAAGGATAATTTTAAGAAACCCCCCCTCGGCAAAGGTGTAAAATCTTGGCGAATCTTTCCTTTTATTTGAAAAAATATTAATTTTCTTGGCGAATCTATGCACATTAGTAAAAAAAAAATTAAAATATTGCAAAATATTAATGAATAATTGGTTAAGATAATAATCACAGTGGTGAATCCTAGCGAATAATCACTAAAAAGATTAATTACAATGGTGAATCTCCCCTTTAGAAATTTGCATAGTTGGTTGGCACACATCCCCCATATTTTTTTTATTGTTTGTAATATTGAAGTAGGGGTCCAGGGGTGACAACTAGTAGTGGGGTCAAGGGGCAGTGCCCCCTATGCGGGTCAAGGGGACAGAGCCCCATTATGGGGGTCGAGGGGGCAATGCCCCCCTTGCCACCAAGCATAGATTCACTATCGAAAATGCATTGGAGCACACACAGATTAAGTGTTTTTTAAAAATATCACTTTAAAATTAAGACTAAAGAGAAAATTTTGCCATTGATTAGCTTTTTAATCAAATGGTTGTAGGTTGATTTTGTGCCCTAATACGCACGTTCCTTTTAAAAGGCTTGTTGAGGCCCAAAATTTGTTTTGGGCCTCAATAAGCCTTTTAAAAGGCATGTGTGTATTAAGGCATGAAATCAACCTACAACCATTTGATTAAAATGATAATTGATGATTTGATGGCAATAAATTAAAGCCCTGAAATATCCCTAAAATTAAAAGGTGATTTATTATTGTGGAGATATTGCCCCGAAATTAATGGTAGTAATATAATATTATTGGCAAATTTAATTAATATTTGTAATTATAGTATAAACTATTGGCGAATCAGTTCCAATGATGCATTGTTTACATAGACGAATTAATTGAGATGAAATTAATTTTTTGTAAACACTTGGCAATTCAACATCATTTTTAGCTTGTACTATTCGCCATTTCTAGAGGTCTCGATTTTAATTATTCGCCAATTGGAAAAGATTCGCCACTAAAGTTTTCCATGTTTAGAAGCCAAAAATCCTTAATATTTGTTGGTGCAAGAATGACCATTCTAAAGCCACCTCACATTCGTACTATTCAATTGTAGAAACAGAAAAAATCCTTTTGATCTCTAGATTTTAAGGATTTTGAGATTTGGTGGTCCTGAGAAGTGTGTGTCGTGGAGGGGAGCCAAAGTCACCAAATCTCTAACTGTTTGCATTGTTTAGTGTTTGGAGAAATCCGAGTGGGGACTCAACAAATATAGCCATTTCAAACCTAGGGTTGTAATGATTGTGAGTCAATTTAACACTTTAATTGGTTTTAAAACAATGCAAAAACAAACATTCACTATCTTCCACAAAAATTTCAAACACTTTTTCTTAAATATGGACCTCTTGAGTTAGCCTTGATAATGCTACTTGTCCTAAGGATTTATCCTTAGCAATTTCTAAATATCTTGACATTAATCTCAAATCCACATTTTCCCAAAGACAACATAGGCAATTATGGCTTTAATCTCATAATTTTCATGAAATGGACATTGTGAAAGTTATGATGTTTTTGATATAAACATCTAGTTTGGAAACCTAATCAAGACAAGTTTTTGTAAAATCAATTCACTTAAGCAAGATAAATTGACAAATGAACCCCACATGACTATTTGGAGACCACTTACTCGCATTGAATAACTTGATTTTCTAGGTGTTATAATTCAACCAAACTTTGAACTCATTAGCAATTTGAGAAGCTTTACTTTTGAAACAAAAGAAACAAATACCTAGTGGAGAAACACAACAAATATTTTAGACTAAGAAGAGGAACAAGCAAATATTGAGGTTGGGAGGCCCACATTACCACCACCCGTGTGGCAATACATATCTTCATTTCTTCCATAAACTTGAACTATATCATGTAAAGTCAGGATCCCTAAAATAAAGTCTATAGATCATCATTTTAGACTTAGGCATCTTAGTCCAAAAGCTCTCAAGAAAGATATTTTAAAACTTCACAAGAATAGAGACAAGTTGGTAGCAAACTTTTACAGACACGTTTCAAGAAATAGTCTAGAACTATATGCATTCTTTTGGAGTCAAAATCTTGGTCTTTTTCATGATACTAAACTCCTCTAAATGATCCATCGAACAATCAAAATCCATAGGGGAAGATCTTCATCCCTCATTGTAAATGTAGGTATCATAGTTCACAATTTAGTAGGAAGTGGGCCTCAATACTTTATTGCAATCACTACCACTTTGTTAAAAAAAAATTATGCTCGAGCTAGGAGGATCCAAATAGGTCTAAACATCCCCATCCATCCTCTCATCTAAATCAACATTGGCTCTTTAGGATTTGAACATTTTAGATATCTAGCATCATTCTCACTACCTTGGTATTTTCAAAACAAAGGGTCACTTTAAAGTCAACATTGAGTTAAACATCTCACTCACCCCTTCATCAAAATTCATCTTTCACTTCATCCAACTTTGTCAATTTTGAGTACACCAACACTTTGTGACTTAAACATCAAATCAAACCAACCATCTAACTTGCCTATTTCATATGTGAAATGCATCCTTTTCCATGCATTTAGACAAGTTAGTTATCATCTATGAACTAGTTCATCTTGAAGGTCACGAGTTTACCCTAAATATTTACAATTTCATAAACATCATTTATCCTAACATCAAAACATCAAGAGAAAGTTAAAAGTGTTGTTCCAAAACGTTTGCAAAGATCACTCCCCACATCATCCACCTTTTCATCCCCCACTATCATCATTTCTCCCAAAATACTTAGAGCATCTCTTTTACCTAGATTTGAGTCAACTTGAGAGTTCAAACATCACAAATATCAACATAACTCTCCCATAGGTGACACAAAATTTATGGTAAAGACTATATCACAACACAAGAGAATCGTGGAAAAATCCAAAGTTACATTGACCTCAAGTGATCCAAATCCTTTAGAATTTGATTCGAGAAGTCAAGTTACACCATCACAACAGCCTTCATCCCCATTAGGACCATATGAGATGGAAGATATCACAAACAACCCATTTGAACTCACTAGGGAGGAAATTATGGAACATCAAGCCTTTGAAAATGTAGCTCCTATCTCCCCAATGTTTGTGACATAGAATTTAACACAAGATTTCACAAATCCATCACTAGGGATAAATCAAACCTACATTCCCAGTATTACAACAAGCCTTGCTAAATACTTCGGACATGTCTTTCATTTGAAAATAGTACACTTGTGGGAACACTTGAAACCAATCCTCCATCTAACACAACCACTTGGATGCCTAGCTTTGGTGCTTCTCCCATTCCTGAAGATCCTAAATAGATATACAAACCTTTTGATCTTCATTACTCAACCATGACTTCAACATATCAAGAGAATCCTTCTTCATCCACATCCATGAGTACCACAAGTGTTCCTACCATTACACAAAGCAATGTTGATCAAGTATCTCAAAACAACGTGTAAGGGCATACCAATACCATACCACAGAGTCAACCCTTGAAGCAAATGGGGACATCCTTACCCAACCCACCAATGGGTTCATCCATACCATTGGTTTCTCAAAATACGTCCACACCATCCATTATCAACCCATGTCAAAGCAATCTCTTGGTAAATAATCCTGTCAACAAAGGTAATACATCACTAACACAAGGAAATCTTCAAAACATGAGACAATGAAATATTTTCAACCAATGGACTCAAGGTCCTAGTGTGTCATTTCCATCACACAATCTAATGGCACCATCCTCCTCTTTTCCCATAGTCCCCTCTGTTGTGCCAAATCAAATAGGATCTCAAACATACATTCCTCTACCTCATTCTACCATCTTACAAGAAATGTTGAACCAAGGGAATCCCCAACATTTCATCACCAATCCATTACCAACTCAAAACATCAATATCCATAATCATCCATAGATGTCTCAACAACCACTTGATCTCACATTACAAGCAAACACCTTAGCCTTACAACAAGCATCCTTAACACAACAACATCAAACTCAACAAGCATCCTTAGCAAAACAATAGTAACAACAACAAGCAACAACACAACAAGTAGCCTTAGCACAACAACAACATCAAGCTCAACAAGCAGCCTCAGCAACACAACAACAACAAGAAGCAACCTTAGCAACAAAAGCAACACAACAATAATATCAATCCCATCAAGCATCCTTAGTAGCACAACAACAATGGGCCCAACAGGAAGCCCTAGTGGCACAACAACAAAAACAAGCTCAACAACAACAACAACAACAACAAGGTTCCTATTATAATCCTCAATAGAAGATCATCAATCCAAATGCATCAGGAACATATACATCAATATCGCAATCACCTTCATAGAAACTTACACCACCATACACCCCATACAACAAGTTCTCATATCAAAATATCACATTCAACTCATTCATCATCCCACCATATGTTCCTCCACCAAACCCGCAAGACAATCTAGCATCACAATTCAAGGAACTATCACAAGAAATATAGGACCTTCGAATGGGAAAGACCAAAAATACCCATACAAAAAACTTGTGTCCATATCCATTCAATCAAAACATCGTGATGGTACCATTCCCTTTTAGTTTTGAAATCCCAAAATTCAATAAATATAAAGGGAGAGGAAGTCCTATGGACCATATCAAAGAATTTAATGTCATGTGCATGGAGGTGGCTTACAATGATTCATATCTAATGCACCTCTTCCCTCAAATTTTAACGAGCCATGCCATGGATTGGTTTTCTCATCTACCTCCTAACATCAAAACATTTCAAGAAATTGCTGATAAAATCATTGATCACTTCTCCTTCAATCTTGACATGGACATCAATATAGATGAACTATACACTCTTAGACAAAACAAAGGGGAAACTTTCACTAATTTCTTACAATGATGGAGACAAAGAGCTAGTAAAAGCAAGTGGCCTCTTCTCGATGAACAACAATTTGGAATCATCATAGCCAATCTAGATCCAGATCTATCTTTCCACTTGAAAATGCAGTGCATCACATCATATGACAAACTTGTCCCTAGAGCCCTTAACATCAAAAGAGCTCTAATCTCACAAGTAAATCCTCAAGCTTACAAAGGAAACCATCCTTCAACTAGTTCAAATGAGAAACCTTGTGTCTGGGAAAAGAAAAAAAAATGTAACAAATGAAATACCTGTTAGGTACCATCTGGGAATCAGGATCTTAAGATATACAAGAACCCTATGCCAGATCATAACAAAGAAAACAACAACGAAAAAGTGAAGGATTAAAAAAATATGCAGCATACATATTCCAACATAGTGGGTTCTTATGATAGTGTCATTACTGTTGTCACCAAAGGAGCTAGTATAGAATGTGGAGTCACTACACGATGAGGAAAAATAACCATCCAAGGATTCCCATCTCAATCTAGGACACAACATAATTTTCCCACATCTAATCCTAGCAAGTAAAATCTTCTAGATCACCTTAAGCAGACCCCCACACAGATATCTATCTTAGAACTCTTAAGGTTATCCCCTGCACATAGAGAAATATTGGAGAAAGCCCTATCCAACTTCTCCATTCCTGAGAATATTGATACTAATTAGTTTCAAGCTATGGTGGGCCACATCACCAACCATCTTCCTACCTTCTTCAAGAAATACCTACCGCCACAACTATCTCATAACTGTGCTTTACACCTTGAGGTTTTCATTCATAAAAACAAGGTCAAAAGAGTCTCAATAAATGGAGGTGTTGGTCTAAACATTTGTACCCTATAGTTGATCAAACATTTATGCTATTCAAAAGATACTATTGAGAAAGCAAAGAGTACCACCATCAGAGCATATGACAACCAAGAACAGGTATCATAAGGAATTGTTGCACTTCACATTCAGGTGGGACCTCTTATTGTAGAAAATATATGTCAAGTGCTTGATCTTGATCTTCCCTATAAGATATCCCAAATATCCAAAAATGACGAAGGGCCTACACCATCAAGCTCATTTGTTGACCCATCATCCCTGGCCTCTACTTCAGCAACAAAAATACCCATTGTGCAGAGTATGCCTGATGTCAAAGTAGTGATCTAGGATGATGGTTGTGGAAACTACAAACTATTGAAAGATACCTTTTTCTTAGGAGAGTTACCTATTTCTCCCCAATCTCATGGGAAACCCACATCTAGCACCAAAGAACCCAAAACAACCAAGATGTCTACTACTACCTTCACTAAGTGGGGGGTTTTGAACTAGGAATATGTCAATGAGAGGGATATCTCTAAAATCCTCTATTAAGATGAATAACCAATCCTTGTTCTTCCCATGAAAGATAATAACAAAGGCCTAAAACTCATGCAGAATTAGGGATATAACAAGAATGAAAGGATAGGATAGAATGGCAATGGTTTACTAAAACCATCGTTCCTGAGAAACGAATAAAAAATCTTGGCTTACATTGTACTTATAGCAAGGTCATACTTATTGACAAAAGTATTTCCACTAAATGAGTTGAGGCTTCCTCATGGTCACCTACATTGTGTGATACAACCTTAGATGACTTTCCCCTTGATGTTGCTGACCTATTTGAGAACAACACCCTCTTTATGATATCCATAACATCCTTTTTCCCAAGCAAGCAACCAATTGAAATACACCTGGTATACCCACAACTTATTGACATGGACCAAGGACCACCAATTTTAGATTTATTCAAAAATAATGAAGTGATCTCATAATTCATGGGACTCCATAACAATTTATCATGGGTAGATCACAAAGCAGGAGCATCAACATAGAGCTCGACATAGGGGCATACTATGGGGAGACAATTGAATCCTTCAGTCGTAAAATTATTGAAATGCAGCTAACATGTAGATCCTTGAGTGAAAACCACCTAGTGGCACTCTTTGATCCTAAAATAGTAAAAACAAAGGACACATCTGACAATGAAAACCTCCCTGAGGCACCCAAGGATGATGGATTCAAAATGCCCCTTAGTGCAATGCATCTAGAAAAGTAAGTAGTACTAGTAGAAAAGGCCACACTAGTCAATGTGGGTACTTAAGAAGCACCTCAGATCACTTTCTATGTTGAATCCTTATTGGATGAAGAATAGAAGAACCTGGAAGCATTCCTCAAAAAGTGTAAAACTAACTTTGCATGTTCATACATAGATATGCTAGGTATTGATCTTGAAGTGGTTGTGCATCATTAGTTTATCCTAAAGCCAAACCAGTTAAGCAAAAATTAAGGAAGATGCATCCTCAAATAACACTCTTGGTCAGCCTAAAGTTACAAAAGCTTCTTGACATTGGATTTATTCGGTCGATAGATTCACTTGAGTGGGTTTCAAACTGGGTACTAGTCTCAAAACCCACTGGGGGAATCAAAATATCTACTGACTTCAGAGACTTAAACAAGACATGTCCAAAGGATGATTTCCCTCTTCCTAACATTGATCTCATTGTGCACTTAATAGCTGGGCATGAAATGCTATCACTCATGGATGGTTTTTCAAGCTATAATCAAATCATAATTGCCAAGGAGGATCAACATAAAACTGCATTCACTTGTCCATGGGGAACCTATTGATGGAATGTGATGCCATTTGGGTTAAAGAATGTAGGAGCAACCTATCAAAGAGCAATGACACTCATATTTCATGACATGATCCACAAAACAGTCGAAGATTATGTGTGCGATATATTGGAAAAATCAAGGAAGAGAAGTGAGCACATAAAAGTCTTAAGATCCATCTTTGATAGGCTTGAAGAATACAAGGTATGACTGAATCTAAAAAAGTGTGTCTTTGGGGTCACATCAGGGAAGCTTCTTGGCTTTATTGTCTCACAAAGAGGTATAGAAATTGGTCTAGCAAAGGTAAAATCCATCCTAGATAGGGAACCACCGCAAACACTAAAGAAAATGAGAGGATTACAAGGCAAGATGTAGTCTATTAGAAGGTTCATATCACAACAATTAGATAAAATCCACTCATTATCACATCTCCATAAAGGGATAACCTACAAGTGGGATGACAAGTATGATAAATCTTTCCTATAGATCAAATATTATCTACCAACACCACCAATACTCATGCCACCAATACTAAACAAGCCACTAATCTTATACATCTCAGCAACACCAGCAACACTAGGAGCAATTTTGGCACAACATGATGAAAATGGAAAGGAAAGGTTTATCTACTACATCAACAGAACCTTGGTGGGCTATGAGATGAACTATTTACCCATTGAGAAGGCATTCCTAGCATTAGTTTTTGCATCACAAAAGTTCAAGCACTACTTGTTGTCACATCAAATCAAGCTCATTGCAAAGATCAGTCCATTAAAATACCTATTATCAAAAGCAACTCTCACAGGACGAATGGCTAAATGGGTGATGATCTTAACAAATTTTTAGATAGAGTATGTGGAGTGCAAAGTAATCAAAGGAAAAGTGATCATAGACCAACTAGTAGAAGCACCTATCTATGTTGGGAACACCTTGATATTTGAGTTCCCTGATGAATCAGTGTTCCTTATCAATCTCACAGCTCAGTGGAAAATGTACTTTGATGGATCATTCACCCAACATGGATCTGGAGAAGGCATTCTCTTTATCACCCCTCAAGGTGATTGTATCCCAAAGTCATACAGGCTATCATTTCCTTGTACTAATAATATTGTTGAGTACAAAGCCCTAATCATAGATCTAGGGATAGCAGTTTAGTGGAAAATACAAGAGATGAAAGTCTATGGAGACTCACAACTACTTATCAACCAAGTAAATGATGACTATCAAACTAAAGATGACAAGCTCACTCCTTACAAGAATATGGTGGAGAATCTCAAGGATCTATTCATAGACATAACTTTTGAGCAAATACCTTGCATGAACAACAGAGCAGTAAATTCCATGGCAATAATTGGATCATTACTAAACATGTCGAACATCCTACAATATGAATTCTTGGTAGAACAACTTCTTGTACCAACTTTCAAAATCCATGAATCTGAATTTGTGTGTGTCATTGTTGTTCTGGTATCCCTGTGGTATCATGAAATATTCACTTACCTAAGTAAAGGAACCCTCCCTTCTAATATCACCTCAAACCTTAAAAAGACCTTTGTCAAAAAGGCATCCCAATTCGTGATCCTAGGTGATACCCTTTACCGTCGAAGCATCGAGGGGACATTACTACAATGTCTTAACCAAGAGGAAGCCTTAAATGCTTTAACATAAGTACACAATAGCAAATGTGGGGCCCATTCTAGTGATATGACATTAACTAAGAAACTATTGAGGATGAGGTACTATTGGTCAACCATGGAAAAATAAGCTCATCAGTATGTGCAAAAGGGAATCCAGTGTCAACAACATGGGGATCTTATTCATGCTCCAGCTCAAGAATTGCAGCCAATGATCACACCATGGCCTTTTTCACAATGGGGCCTCAACCTCATAGGAAAAATCACCCCAACCTCATCCAGTGGCCACAATTTTATCATAACCGCAACTAAGTACTTTACTAAGGTGGTAGAATCCATTCCTATTACATATATAATGGGAAGCAGATTTCCAAGTTCATCCTAAATTACTATATTTGTCATTATGGTGTTCTTAAAACTCTCATCTCAGATAATAGAACCCCATTTAAAAATCAAGATGTGAAATAGCTATGCCAAAGATTCAACATCCAACCCCAATTCTTTACCCCATATACTATCCCCAACGGAATGGACAAGCAGAGGCTACAAACAAAACTATCTTGAAAATCTTGAAGAAAATAATTAATGAAGCTAGTCGTGACTGTCATCTACAACTAAATCCTGCTCTTTGGGCTTATCAAACCAATATCTATATTCCTACAAGTGCAACCCCTTTCTCCTTGGTCTATGGATTGGAAGCCATCCTTCCTATTGAGGTTGAGCTCCCATCATTATGAGTGTCATTACAAAACCTGATTATTGAGGAAGAATACAGTGTCTCAGTTGAATGAACTAGAATTCCTGGATGAGCATCATCTTGATGCCCTCAATCACTTGAAAGTATATCAAAACCAATTGAAATAGAGCTATAACAAGAGGGTCAAATGTCGGTCCTTCCAAGTTGGAGATCTTGTCCTAAAGAAGAATAAAAAAATCCTTCTAGATCAAGATTCCAAAGGAAAGTTTGAACCTAACTGATTGGGTCCCTTTGTCATCACAACAAGCTATGGATTAGAAGCATACCAACTGTCAACCCTTGAAGGTGAACCCTTGTAGGAGCCAACTAATAGCTTGCATCTCAAAAAGTTTTATGCCTAGTCTTGAAGGGTATAAAATCTTTAAATATAAAAAAATAAAAAAATAATCAAAATAAAAAAAATGAGAAAAAAGGATTGAAAAAGTAAAGAAAAAAAATTGTCCTCTAGTGAAAGCCACTTCAGTGGCGCTTTAGGAAAGTACCTTGGTGAAAACTTAGCAAACAGGTGTCTTGCATAAATAAAGCACCTCCATCTATTTTTTGGCTCTTTTCTCCTATCATTCTTTGCACCGACATTTATCCATCATTTTCATCCTTAGCATAGCTTGATATTATGAGGTATCATGAACCCTTTAGCACTACTTGACATATTCCAAAGGTTAGTCTATCCTACTTTTATCAAAGAATTCTAACATGTCACACTGGGGGTATTTCATTGTGAGTCATATCGAGTTCTTGTATATCTTGAGGTTGAATAAAAAATCTTATCTCAAAAATCCCAAAAATATTTGTAAAATGTTCATTAGAAAATCCAAAAAAAATTGCAAAATCCTATATAGCTAAAATCCAAAATCATTTAGAAAATTGTGATGGAAAAATCCAAAACATCCAGAAACATCAAAATCCTAAAAAGGTAAAAAACATTGAAAATCCAAAAAGTGGTACCCTTGTCAAACTACATTGTCTCTAAGCTTGAACATAGGAAAGGCCATCATTGATGTGCCCCCGAGACACCCAAGGTCAGTCTTTTAGGAGTCCATCATAATAAACTGACATCTCTCATTTGTTCATATCTTCATCTTGTAAATAGGTCAAGTCAGTCGGACTGCGTGGTCTCTACATGTATAATGTAGGAAAGTCTTATCTTTGATCATCCCCCAAGACCCCTAGGATAGGTCCTTAGGTTAGGTTCTTGGACGTAAAGCTCTCAAAAACCACAAAACATCCAGATAACTTGGAAAATCCAAAACATTTGTAAAACTAGAAAACCCCAACATATCCAAATATTCAGAAAATACAAAAACATTCAAAAATTAAAAATACAAAAATAATAGAAAATATTCAAAAAGACCTAAACAACCTCAAATGTATTGGAAAACCCTAAACAACCTAAAATAAAACCAAAAAGCCCAAAACATTCACATAAAATTTCAAAATGACTGAAAACAGCCTCAAAATATTTCCAAAAATACCAAAAAAATGGAAATATTCTAGAAAATCTAAAACCACTCATCGCATCTTGCTTTCATATGCAATAAACTTTCACCCATAATAAATTGGTCATCACCTTCAACCTTTGGCAAAACAAGTAGAAAGAAAGCATAGCAAGTCGTAAAGTGAAAACCTAAGTGTCAAAATCTAAAGTCTAGATCATAGGTAAATATGTCAATGAAGTGTATATCAACAACTCATCCTAGCATCAGTATCCTAACATCAAACAACCATCTAATCAACATGTCCTAGGATGTATCCTTCATGCGATGGACATTAGTATCAGACATTACCTTAGCTAAATTAAACAAGGCAAGACATATAGATAACACTGACTATTTGTCTTTGATCTTTTCTTATGATTTATCTTAATGATCCATTATGAGGACCTCTTAGATTTCTATCAAAATGATTTAGAGAGAAAGGAATGGAGCATCGATCATTATCTTTCATTTGTTGTGCTTATGGGTAATCTTGTAAAATAATCTTGGTGCATACTTGCTTAGTTGTGTGTAGGAAGGTTATTTAGGGTATATTTTTGACTATTGTGTATGCTTTGGTCCAATATATTCTAACCTTCTAACTTGCATTCCAATGAGGTTTCTGTATGTCAAGGTGTGAACAAGAACTATCCTATCTATTTGTTGAGTCAAATTCCATTACACTAGATACAATGTCGTCTTGGTTATCAATACCTTGATGCATCATGTATGTGTTATATCAAACAATAAGGAAAGTCAAAAAATCCCAATCCTGAAGTGTGAGCATCTTATCATCCTACATTTCATCCTCATTTTACATTGTCTCATCACCATCTCTAATAAATTCTTGATGGATCATGGACTTATTGCATCTTTTGAAGCAATCATTGAAATCAGCGTTCATTCACTTTATTCTTCTATATTCTCTCTGTGCTAACCTGGTATCATGACAGTCAACAAAAACATCATCAATGCATCCACCCTACATCCACAAACCATCAACATACATACATTTCATAATCATAGCATCCATCCCCATAATCATTGCATATCACATCATACATTTTGCATTATCATTTGAGTTGTGATGAATAATATAGATTTGTTATTCTAAGCATCTTAAATTGTTGTATTATCATTGGTATCCATACATCCATATGCATACATCATCATCATAAAATTGCATAGAAAATATATAAAAAGAAATGTATCCACATCATTTGCATCACATATCATTCATTCCATAGCATATCGCGAAAAGATACTGAAAAAGAACAAAACATTGCATTCGTATCATATCATGATCATCACATATCATATAGACATAATTAGAATGCATCCATACATAATATAAGTGTCTCATATCATATGCATCCAGAAACATGAAAAAAGATGAACACATCATGAATCATGGAAAATTCATATCATATATATATATATATATAAATGAATGTCATGGTACAAAATATGGATCAGTGTAGGAATAACAATAAAAAGTACAATATCCATGAGGCTATCAAAAAGGATCCCATGAATGTATATCTATGATAAAGAATCAGGAAACAAAATCAAAAAGTGTCTATACATAATAGCTAGCCCTAATGGTTGCTACCCTCTCCAACCTGCCTCTTAGGTTGATCCTCTACTCTTGGTCATGCATCACTATGTTGTGAAAAATTAGGTTGTCTAAGTGCCTACAGTACATCTTGGTGATAGTGTTTCCTGTAATACACAACCTCCATAATAGCCTCTCTATACAACCTCACTGAAACTATCCTACCATAAGTGGCCACCATCATAGCCTCTATCTATTGACATCAAGCAACCTCCTAGTCTCTCTTTGCGGTCACAAATTGTACTCATTGTAATGCCTAATCTCTCTTAGTTTTAATGGCCACCACCTACTATCATTCCTGTTCTTGCTCAGCAGTAATACCCAAAATATGCTAGTGGGGCTGATCTCGCTCACTAGTCAAAGTCTACACCTGTTGTTGCTACAACAGCTATTGAATCTGTGCATCCCTAACATCTGCTAGTGGTGGTGGTGGTGCTTCCTACTATTGTGGTCCCTACTGCTATAAAATTGGAGGTTGTTGTTTGATCAACAAAGCCCTTGGAACCTGACCATCCTAGTCATCTTAGCCACCCTGCCCTCTACCTCTAGGCCCCTACCTCTAGGCCTCCCTCGCGGAGGAGTAGCTATTGGATCTTTCAACCATCGTGGAGGTATGAACCAAGCATCATATGTAGGTGTAGTCTGTGCTACCACTTGACCCTAATCATAGGTCCAAGGCTAAGCCCCTAACTATCTAAAGCTCTTGACTACCTCAGGAGCTAGAATGGTTGGTCCCCATGTGGAAACCTCTCTAGCTGACCTAGGAAAAATAACCCTATAACTATCATCTGGTTTGTCCTAGACCTCTCCAAACTACCAAGCCACCCTGTATGGAAAATATTTCTCAATAATGGTGTGCTCATGACCCTGCATGTATCAAGTCTTCCTGGTGAAGGATAACTATTGTACATCATCAAACCATGGTGGCATCTATAACCACAAGCACTAGCAAAAAACTATCATATCATCAATGACTCGTCGCCAATATGGGAGCCCAATCTATCCAGTGTGCCTCAGGGTAATAACACTCTGTATCACTAGATCACAAGATCATCTGGCTCAATTTTTTCCATTAGAACTATAGATCAGAGCATGACAATATGCTCCCACACCCAAATGTGAAGCAAATTCATCCCTACACCAATAGCTCTCCCATCATACTAAACAAAATCATGCATGTTATGATACAAAGAGGCCAACATCATGGGCCCCCATGCAAAGAGTGTACTCTATTGGTGTTGAACCCGCTGTTGCATCTATCAAGAGTAACCAAACTTTAAATAATGCTTGCAATGATCAATATGAAAGTGGGTATGTGAACTCTATACATCTAAAGATTGATCTGTGATGTCACCAAGGTGATGTCCTCAAGCTCCATCACCTCGTGACAGGCTTCAAATCTAGAATCAACATCATAGATCACTCAATTGCCATGAATTGACAAACTAAGGATCTACAAAACATCCTCCAAGGTCACCATCACCTTGCATGTTGGAAGGTGGAACAATAGAGTCTCACTATGCTATATCTCACATAAAGCAGTCATCATAGCAAGTTGTCGTTTGAATGACTGGTGCATACACAACATACTAGAGGCCAATCTCTCCTAGGTGTTCGTGGTGAAACTCTAACAAATCGCTTAATCACTTCAACACAGTAGGTTTGTGCTCATGCAACATCAGTGATGGGATGACCTCTTGCATCCACAAAGCACATGACATTAGGTAATCAAGGAAATTTGACTCAATTTGGAATTTACAACTCAAAAATCACACTAGCATCACTATCTGTAATAGTGTTGCTATATTTAAATTTCAAATTGCAATGCCTAAAAGAATTTAAAATTGCAAATTGCAACATGTGTCACCAAACACACGGGCGTCACTATTTAATCTTTGGCCAACCCTAACCCTAATTTCTAAATTGAAAGAAGCATCACTATAAAAGTATGCATCACATTTTAAAATTAGAAACCCTAATTTTAAATCACAACTAGCATCACTATAATTCATTTCAGCATTGTTGATTTCAATTTGAGCGTTGCTATATAGCGACGCCACCAAAGTTTAAATTTCAAAGCATAATAAATGCATCCAAAAGTCAAATTTCAAATCAAGTTTGGAGTTACATACCGGTGGTCCTGTGCCTAGAAGCCATTGGAACTCTCAAACTCAGTCGGAGATGTGCCTGGGAAGCTCTCGGTGTGTCATTTCGCCAAACGGTTAAAGCTCAAAATAGCAAGAATCTCTCAAGTGTGAATGCACAAATGAATTGAAAGTGACCCTTCTTGGCTTATTTAAGCTAGAAAATAAGGGATTTTTGCCATAATTTCACCTTGTCAAAGCTAGGGTTTATCATCATTTTCACCAAATTTTCCAATCTACGCCTAATTTTGCATCGTTTTATGCATTTTTGGCATAATTCTTGCATCCTTGAGCCTTTTTGGACCCTCAGGGTAGCTTTTAACCTTTATCGAGAAATCAACCCAACATTCAAAATTTCGGCCCGATTTCTCGAGGGGGTAGGGAATCAACTTTATCCTTCAGTAGTAGGGCATCTATAAAAATAGAATTTTTTTATCTTTTATTTAAGTAGTTTTAATTCATAGAGCGTTATTCTTTGAACCGAAGCAGTATGTACCTCGCTTCAAAGAGGGGCAAAATGTAGACACTAAAAAATGTCTTGAATGATCTCATACACTCAAAATAGATTTACTAATATCATTTCCTCTTTAAACCCATCCTCTTTTCACTTAATTAATTAAATTAACCTAGCTAATTTAATTAATGACATCATTTTCATCCATTAACCTAATTTATCAAAACTGGGTTAATTCATCCCCCTTCATGCTAACATTTCATCCTATTAAATTAAATAAATCAAAACATTTAATTTAATTCCCTAAGTCATCTTATTTAATTAAATAACCCTAAATTATTTAATTTAATATCATTTCACCTCTCTCCCCCTATTTATTAAATTATTTAATAAATATCACTTTATTCCTCCAAATCTCCTAACTGGATGATTAAACCTTGTTTAATTAGCAATTAAACTAATTTTCCTCTAAAAGGAAATATTCCCATCGAATATTCCATATCTCCTTTTTTGCACAATTAAAGTTTTCTTTTAATTTTTCCTCACCCTAATGAATATTCCAAAAGAATATTCTTATTCCTCCATCATTTGAAAATCGGATATTTTCATTTGGCTTCTTAAGCAAGTTTTAACCTTTAACCTTTTGAACAAGTCACCTTTGACTTGTGTGAGTAGGTCAAAAGTGTGTTTTTTTGGAGCAAATGTGAACCCTTGATTAAATCCCATCATGCATTCTCATCAATTGATGAGAATCCATGATCCACGCCTCTCATCTCCTTCATCTTTGACTATTGATTAATCTTTTCAATCTCAACCCTTCATTCCTCATTTTCTCTCACATAAATAGGTCACTATTTGGAGACAAATGGATCCATATTTTTTCAAAGAAAACTCATGTTGTTGAATTCATATACACTCACACTCATATTTCACTCACTTTTAGCTTGTTTTAGTTTATTTTAGTTGCATAATAGCTTAAAGCATCCATTAATGGATTCCATGCATCCATCTTAGCTTGTATATGAATTAGGGCTTCCATCTTTTAGCATAAAATCATGTTAACTTAGCTTGAATCATGTTAAATTTAGCATAAACTAGGTTTTCATCAATTTATCACAATGGTTTCATCGATTCTCTTCCATAGAATCGACTGAAATAGGCTCACTAATCACGAGATTGGGAAAGGGTCATCGTTTCACATCAAAATGACACCTATTAAAAAAAAGATAAGTTTCAAATGGGTTAGAGTAGGAATTTAACTATTTTATAGTTTGTAACTTTCATTTTGTACAAATGCTTAGTTTAAACTTTTCAATAGGAATGATCTTGTTTGGTAGATGCAAGTTTATTTCGGTAAATTATTCTTCAATTCATCATGGATTAAGCGTAATCAACCCACACTGAAAATCCTTGTCTCTAAATAGCCTTTTTCCACAACTGTCAATGTGGTAACCAAATTGTGCTAATAGGGACTACTCACAACGTTGAATGGCATTCCTTGTAAAATTGATAGTCGAGCGACAATTATTTAGGCTATTCAAAGTTGTTATATATATATATATATGAAAATTAAAAAAAATATCTTGCATTATATAATTTATTTATTTTAAAATTTTAAATATATTTTATAATCAAAATATTTAAATACAGTTATCAAATTTAGGTCTTAGATGACATGACCACTAATTAGACCTTTTGCATATTATTATAATCTTTTTATTGTTCTCAAACTTTAATTACTTTTGGTCAATGGTTTTTAGCCAATATATTTATATAATATTGTAAAAGAAAATAAGATTTTTTAAAAGGTCGAGTTAGACTAATTAACCAAATGTAATCAATTAAGCACAATCAACTTAGATTATATATTTATGGTAGGGAATTGATAATTTGTTAAAGTGTAGTTATTCTTTTGGGAAATATAAATTATGTGGGAATTAGGGTACTTCATGTTCAAAAAATGAGTTTTCTTGTAGAAGATTTTGGTATTTGATTGGTGAATGCTGAAAAAACTACATTTCTTAGTTAGTGAAATCTCTTGATGTCTTTTCTTGGCTTTTCTCTCCAAAATTCATAGATATAGGATGAAATTATAGTCATAAATTAGTCCTCCAAGTTTGGATTCATCACTGCTCACCATAATGTTTTGCTCCTCAAGTCTCATGATGGGTAATTATTTTGTAAGATCTTCTTAGAGATCTAGGTAACTAGTGGTATATAGAAATACCTTAAATGAGTTTTGATTCATTGTAAGGAGACACTCTCCTAGATCAACCACTACAAAGTGAACAAGGATTAAAAATGAGAGACAAGGACCTTAGTATGTTAAATTTTTACTCATTTTTTGTGCACCAAGTTGAAAGGATTCTAAATGGTGTGTGCATGACTAAAATTAATTGACATTTAAGAAATCAAATTCAAGAGCATAGTCATTCAATCCCTCAATAAGATTTTTATTTTTCTTATTGTTTTCTATACATATCTAATAGAGCTTCAATGCATCAATTATAGAAAAATATTGTACACATATATCTAATAAAACAAGGTAGAATGCCAAATACCAATTGATAATAAAAGGGAAAAGAAAATGTTGTGCACTTACTATGTCTTTTGATGATAGGTAGAATCCTCTAATATTAGGTAAATGTGCCAAATTATTATTGATTTTTATTCAAATCCTAAATTCCAATGCAATAATGAGTTAATCTCATGTCCATATAGCATATTAAATGCCCTTTTATTAAAATAATAATTAACTAAAGCTAAAAAATTAGTTGTATTTATTATTATGACAACACAGTAACCTAGTTGTGGATCTATTAATTCACTTACATTTTCATAACCTCAACAAATTTGATTTATTGTTGATGATTTTCTAATGAGGGGGGATCTAAGGCGACCTTAGTATATTTATCTAAGCAAGCCATCTTAATATCTTTTTGAAAGGAATGTACCAATGATGTCATCTTATTGTGCCATAATATCTTCCCAAATGAGAGAAGCATTAGGAGAGGGACAAATAGGATTCTCATGATTCTCACTAATTAGATAGATTATAACACCAAGATACCTTCATCACAAGTAGGAGAGGTATTGGGATAAGGACAACTATGATTGCATCCTTTTGCACCAAAACATTGTCACAAGTGGGAGAGATGTTGGGAGATGAATAAAGTTAGGTAAAGATATATTAAGAAATGTTTCAATGATTTCATTCTCTTGCACCAAGATACTCTCATAATTAGGAGAGATTTTGGGAGAATGACTAACATGTTTACCAATGATTTCATTTCTCTTATAGGGAGATTACAATCATACAAGTTGTGTGTTAACCTATGAAAACCACATCTTTGAAAATGAAACATGTTGGTACTTTCCTTATGCATAAAATGATCAAAATCAACTAGTTCTATAAATAGAGTTGAAAAAAAGACATCAAATCTAGACATAGGGCATTGGGAGAGTTATTCCAGAGAATTTTAAGCCAAAAGTGGCAGGACAGGGGTACCCAAACAAGAAATAGGCGCCCAAGGGTGTATATGTCCTAGATAGGGGTTTTCAAAATTCAAAAGTTGATTATGTAAAGCACTGTTGAAGGATTCTAGGTTTTCTTGCAAATAGGTTGAGCAATTGATATTTGCTAGATTTTGTTTAATTTAGAATAATGTGATGTAAAATGCAAGTGTGCAACAAAGGTCAAAATATTTTGACAAGTTTTGAATGTAACCTTTAGATCTAAAATGCAATAATTTACTAATTCTAAGATGCCAAAACCTAAAAAATGATGATTTTGATGCAATTTTGAAATCAAACAAAGCAATGCTTTTTTAATTTAAGATAATGTGATTCAAATGTAAATATGCAACATTAAAGGATAATTTTGAATATAATTTTCAGATCTAATATGTAATACTTAACTAATTTAAAGATACACAAATTTTGAAAATGATGATTTGATGCAAATTTAAAAACAAAATAGTGCATTTTTTTTCACTTTTTAGTCTTAAATGAAAGATGCAATTTAAATGCAATGAACAATTTGAAACTTTAACCACCTAATGAATGAAAATCAGATCTAAAGATGTTTGAAATGAACCCTATTGCAACTTATGATGTAATGTAATTGTAATTTTTGTATTTATATGACTTTTTATGATGCATGAAGCCCTAAATGAAATATGCAAAATAATGCAATACAAAACTTAGATCTAGGGTGATTTTTTAGAAGGTATGTAATGTTAACAGGTAGGGATCACCAAAATGTAATATATAAAAAGGGATCCTAGGTCTTAAATGCAAAGAACTTAGGATGCAAGGGGTGCTTTTTCCAAGTTGCATTAAGATGTAGATCATCAAGGTGTATAGATTGACTATCAACCATAAAGATGAGACAATCAAACCCAGATCTACACCTAATTGAAAATGGGAATGGATTAGAATAATTTGGATTTGGTTAACCTAATTAGACTATGTGCCTTAATATGAAATTACAAGATACTAGCAATTGACAAATAAAAACAACCAACTCCTGGAAGATTCAGAGAGTGTAGAGGACATTAAACCTACTCAAAAAAATTGGTCTTGCTATGCCTAAGAGGACTCATATGCTCAAGGGTGTTTGGGTCCTTGTAGGGGTGTCCTGATGTGCTTTTGGGGTCCTCTAGTGCTGGATTTGAGCTTCTATTTTTCATCTGCAAATTTGTTAGAATGTCGTCAATAAATTATGTGAGTTTTTGTGGATTAACAAGATATATGACAATAAATGCAACAATGGAGAATTTGACTTCAATCTTCCTTCAATCCTCTTCAACTTGTAACTTGCACATTCACAAAGAGGAGAAATATTTGGCCATTTAGGGGCTTTCCTTAGTCAAACCCTGTGTGAGTGTTTCCACTTCCACAATGGCAATGTCAATGATAAACTAATAATGGAAAGGAAGGAAATGATGAATGAACACAATGCTACAACTCACCACCCTTCAATGGATTCCTTGAAGGACCAATGTCATGCACATCACCTCAAGGATTTGGATATTTATTCATAGATTTTCTTGAATGCTTTGGAGACCTAAAAAGAGATTTTAGCCTTCACAAAATAATGATAACTTGATAACATGAACTCACAAACACTTTGACATGATGCTTGGATGTTGAATTACTGCAATAAATCTTTCAAATGCTGATCTTGGCTCAATCTTGAATGTTCTCAATGTTCACCTCTTGCTAGATTGGATTTCAAATAATGTAATGACTAGGTATTTATAGGCATTTATTCAATTTCCCAAAAAATAGATCTTGGAAGTTGACATTTGAAACTTGAATTTTGAATGTTAAAATACGACCAAAAACATGTTTGAATTTGGGTCCTGGCCTAAAAGGGGGACCCATATGCCCTTGGGCACATGGGTCCTAGCCCAAATTTCTAATACACTTCATGTCAAGAATGACACATGAGTTGGATGTGCTTATTCGATGTTGACATTTTATTGAGAAATAGGTTAAATGGGCTCCTATAATGCATAATTTTATGACATTAGGAGGTCAATTAGGCTCAATAATTTAGGAGGGCCAAAACATCTAGTGTGAAATTGTTAAGGGTGACAATTTTATACACTAAAATTAGTATAATGTATGTGTAGTAAGGTCTTGTTGTAGATTGATTGATGATATAGGGTTACAAATTATAGTTGGTTGCCTTCGAACCATCTTAGTGCATTTCTATGTTCATTGCAGTGACACAAAAATATGGATGTTTAGAGTATCTATGATTCTTGTTGCAATAATTTGAGATGATTCTTTTATTCCCATAGTAGTAATTTGGGCCACTTGTATTTATATTTTTTAAACCTATAGTATTTGAATATGCTATCATGAGAGGCTCTAGATTATGATGTATTGGGATTTTTGTGTGGTTGTATGTTTGTTGGTTTCTTCTTTGTTTAAAGATCATTATTTTAATTTTTTAATTTAAGATATTTTGGCATTGTCCTTTGATTGTGTGTAGGCAACGTATAATTTGTAGCTAGGATGTTTTTATCACAATTTCATGGGTAGATATAAACTCAATTTATGTGAGAGATTTGATAGTGATTTGGATATATCACATTGTGATAGATCATATTTTATGCTGAATTTTTGCGTCATGGCATTCCATTCAGCATTACCCTTTATTTTATCCCATGGTATTTTTATTACCCTTCGTTTTATCCCATGGTATTTGAAATGTGAAATTTTAAATTTGTCTAATGATCTCAATGATCTAGTATATGTATGAGGATTCATGAGATGCTTTTAAAAGGCGTGTTAATTATGGGATTTTTGTACTAACATTTGAATAATGGTTTTATTTACATGAGATGTTATAATGTTTAAAAAAAAAAAGGGATTTTATATATGGAATTTGTGATTGTAGGAGATATTGATTGCGATGCAAAGTTCGAGTATGGATGGTTAGGAAAATTGAATCATGGAAGGAATAATTTTTAGTCTGGTTTGATCACTCTGGGAGGCGATAATACAGATGACTTTGAGTCCATCGGAATGTTGGGGATCTTGGTATTTCACATGCGGTGGTAGCAAATGCTAATTTTTGGGAGAGCCCATTCCTGAGAGTGACAGAACTGGAGCCAAGCGAAGTGTAGGGGGAAAATATTCCACCTTATCATTTTGAATATACGGGAATCCCCTACATATTATCATGATTTGAAGTATAATCCTGACGAAGATGAATTAGAACTCGAAGAGCTTCAATGAGTAATTGGAGTTGACTTCCATTGACTTCAATTGCAATTCTCCTATTGGTCACAATATTCCACGTGCCTTGATGAGATTGGTCCCTTAGATTTCCTCTCATGTGTTTGTCTTATCCTATCTGAGCCTTTTGTTCTATAAAAGGCTATAGGATGCTTCATTTTTATTTAAGTTTGGAATTTGTGGATGTCAAAAGAGAATTTTATTTTTTTTAAGTTTTTTTTTTTCTTTCTTGTTTTCTAAACCATTCCAGCGTAAAAATTTGTATGCATGTAGACATTAATTGATATTAGAGCTTTATGGATAGCTACCTATCTCAGTACCTTTTGTAGTTGGTTTTGTATGTTCGATCGAACAAGACTGTATGTTGTGTCATTTAAGGGTGCATACAGAACCTACTTGGTGTCCATAAATGAAACCCTCTCTTTAAAAGCTTGCACTATTTTATATGTAGCTGTGAAGCAATTTGGTGAAGTATAAAGTAGTTTGCTTTGTTTTGATTAATTCTTTGGGGCATCCATGTAACGCCCGTCGTGCAAACCCCAGAGAACACACACAATGCAAATAATTTTTTAATTTTTTTTAAAACAATTGAATTAAACATGCAATAACACTTAACCATAATTCACATAGCACATTACATAACATTAACACACTTAGTTCTCTGGGGCATGCGAGGTTACATCGCAACAACTAACCGGAAATAAAAATAAAGATTACAACAATATCATTTATAATGATAACCAAGGATAAGGATACATCTAATAACCATGATGCGAGAATAATAAACATCGCATAATTACATCCATGATAAACCTCTTAAAAGAGTTACAAAAGAGCCTAACTATTACATCATTGATATAATATTACATTACAATTTTCTTTGATAAATGAATTACATTGAATTTCCCAACATGGGGAATTGATACAAATATAATGAAATATGAAGTACAACTGATCACTGGTACAACTCCACTGCGGAAAGCTGAGAAGACAAGATGTTGATGGGGAACCCAATGGGTGCGGAGCACGTTCCACCTAACCATGTGAGTTACAAGTAACTCACCCCCCGTACTCAGAGGTGACAAGTAAGTGAACCCGACCATGAATGTCAAACCGACTCAACAACAACATGATACAAAACAAGTACAACTCCAGGTATACAATGAACAACCATCAACATTCACAAATCACATAACAAATTAAAACTATGAAACTCATCACAAATAAACAAAGCATCACCAATTATACAAGTAACTAAATGGAAATCATAAACCAAATTCACAAGAATCAGAAACAACATAACGATTATGATAGCCTGAAGAACCGAAACAACATCCAAAATACATTCCCAAATAAATCTGAACAATAAAAAGAACATGATTCTATATAAGTCTAAAACAACAATTCAGTACACAAATTCCAGAGGCAACCAGAAACAAGGCAAACGGGTGTCAAGTGGAGAGGGTCATCGCATAGCTCTCATGGGATCCCCTAGCACTTCCTCCAACTGAGGCGCCGGCACCCATCTATGGATTCCCTAGCCCTCGAAAACAACATAAAGATACAATATCCAGAGGCAACTACAAACAATGCACAAGGGTGTCAAGTGGAGAGTGTCATCGCATAGCTCTCATGGGATTCTCCTGGCCCTTCCTCCAACTGAGGCACCGACACCCATCTATGGATCTCCTGGCCCTTCCTCCTAACTGAGGTGCCGGCACCATAGGGTAGCTGATGCGGAGCCGATAATCTCTCATGAAGACGAGACTACGACTTTGCCGACCATGGCCTTCTCAGTCTATCACTAGTCTATGGTAGCCCTAGGGCATAGCTGAGGAATCCAATGTTTTATTATCTTGTGTTTTTTTAAACTACCCAACCCCCTAAATTCTATTGTTTAGGTTATCACTTGTTTAACTACTCTTTCGTGGGTTATCCTGAGCCCTTCCTCATCCTGAGGTGCCGGCGCCCATGAAGATCCACTCTCCCTATGACCCCTAACATATCTCAAAACAGACAAGAGTTGAACTAGCACATATAAAGCACATAACCAAAACCAGATACACGAGGCATTAACCATCTCGCAATTATTCGTAATCAAAAGTCTTAACCAAACTGTTCAACCCTTCCTCTCATAAAACCAAAAACTTCAAAGCCTACCAAGGCGAAGATGACATTATAAAATAACAAGCCTCAGGAATAAGGTTACAAAAATTAACAATGGGTTCCCACCAGGACATCACTAAGCGACAAGAAAACATAACATAAAAGTAAAACTCACATTATATTTTGCAAAGTTGCACCATTAAGTTTGATTCTAAATCCAATTAAGTAACTAAATACGATTGTCTCAAAAGAATTCACAATCACAACTAAAGGCTAATTCTTGTTAAAAATATTTGTTCAACCAAAACAATTAATAAAATAATGCCCTTGCTTAAATATACAAATACCCATATAACACATTATTTAACATTTCAATTATATACAAAAAATTATATGTATATATATATTTTTAAACCAATTAAAATAATATCAAATAAAATAATTATAATTATATATATATATATATATATTAATAAACTAAATTATAATTATTATATTTAATAAATTAAATAAAATAATTATAATTATTATATCTGACAAAATTAAATATACACCATATAATAATAAATAAATACATATATACTGCATATATATATATAAATATTTATATATATATATATATAAATATATATATATATATTTAAATTAAAAAAAAAAAAACAAAAATTAAATTTACAACCCCCCCCGAACCAGTACTGGCCAACGGCCAATACTGCACGCAGCAGTCTTAATGACTGTTGCGTAGCAGTCATTGAGACTGTTGCGGCAGTACTGTTGCGGCAGTACTGCCGCGGTAGTGAGGGGACGGGGAAGGTACGGCTTCGGTCGTCCTTTCTCCAAGCCCCAAAAACAAGTTTTTATTATATATATATATTTTTTTCATTTTTTTTTTAATTTTTATTTTTTTAAATTAAACATCACAATCCGTCCGGTACAGGCACAGAATTCAATGGCCATTACGGCCACAATAAAATCGATGGCATAAGTATATTTTCTAATAAATTTATAATGCAAGGAACTTAAAAATAAATGAATAAATAAAATATACGAAATTTCTGTGCATATATATATATACTCACCAGACAGAATAAGATTCAAAATACAGAAATAATATCTATATTAAAAAGAAGGTATATATATATATGAGCATATACTCATAACTTTATTCAATAGTAGGAAGATATATGTATATACAGCAGTATCTTATAATAACATAATAAGATAAATAAATATATTTTAAAAATAATATTTTATTACAAGGACACGTTTTTCCATAACCAGATCTTAGAATGTATTGTAAAAATAACATAAAATACAGATACAGAACATTGTCAAACAGCAATTTACTTTATTCTAATAATCATTTATTTAATCAAGAGTTTCATTTTCTCACACAAATCATTTATAATTAATCCTATTTTTTCAAAAACAGAAAGATGAGAAAGTATAAGGAAGAATATGAGTGGAACCTGGTGTCCAGCGCTTATTCGAAAGTCTAAAGATGCCTGCTTGATTTTGATGACCTCGAAGAGCTCCCTGTTCGTGCCTCCAAATCTTCTACAGAATTTTGCCCTTGAACTCGAATCCAATTCTTTATTCAGAAAAACTCACCAACGCAACCCAATAACTGATTTCCAATCCCTTCCAAGAACTCCCTTCCAAATAAAACAAAAGAATCCAATACCCTTTCTAAATTTCAGAATACCAAGCCAAAATCTTATTCAACTTCTGTAACAATCCTCCTCTGTGTGTGTGTAAAAACTCCCAAAAATTCTTAATTCAATAAAAATATATTGTCCATTTCTCACAAAAATCTAAAAATCAAAAATAAAAGAAAAACAATTCTTTAAAAGCCAGCTTTTTTTACTCAGATTTGTATTCTTATTTGCTCTCACAACTTTTTCATTCTTTTATTTGTTTTATTGTTTTAATTTCTATTTTTACCACTTTCTTGCACAACACATTATCTATTTAATTTAAATAATTTATTCTACAATTATCCTCAACAAGATAATTAATTAAAATAATTAAAACACATTTAATATTTAATTATCATTTAATTGAAATATATGACTTTCAAAAATAATTAAATCATTTAAATATTTAAATATAATTTAAATCTAACATCAAAACAAATCATTATTTCAATCATTAAAACAAATCATAATTTATAAATGCCATCTTAAATAAAATACGATGAAACACATAACACAAAACACAACTGACGACAATTACACAAAAATGAACAATACCAAACAAACGAGACGATCTGACATCATGGGACGGGATGACTTCATCGTCACCTCTGTTTCAACATTTAACCATTGGGCTATTGATGCTCGCCCTGTCCTGCCGAAGCAGGTGGAATCGAGACTTGTACCTGCAAATCCTGCATACAAAGGAAGTCGTGTACATGTGCATATATATATAAAATCAAAGCATTAAATCAAGTACTGTATTGTGAGAAGGAATCGCAGCGTAACAGAGCACTCGCAACCGAGTGATGATACACTGTCCTTCATCACATCTATCCTAACAATTATAAACTAACTGATAAAATAACATTTCTAAACTAACAATTCATCTCATGACATAATTCATTAAATCATTGCATCATAATATAATTCTGAAAATCAACTAACATCATCAACCATAATGTCATATGAAATAATCATGTCCATAATGAAATAACAGCATCATCTAACGTCTAACTAACCAAATCAAACAATAATAGTATCATCACAATCACAAGTAGCAAACGAACGCATAGAAAAATAATAAATCCAAACAGTAAGAGGAGGGGTATTACATCCTCCCCCTCATAAAATGGGCTTACTCCTGGAAGCCAGTAAACCAAAAAGAAATAAGATTCCCTAATACGGGAGGCATCCTCACATACCAAGACGGTGAACTAATCACCATTAGAAACTAGTATCAAGCTCACACAAAGAGTAAAAATTAATATCAAAAGTATTAGTAACATGGGGGTATTACAATCCATGGAGAATAACTAGGAGAAACTTTTATTTTTCAATATTTTTTAATACTTTTTTTTAGAATAGATTTTTAATATTTGAAAATGTTCCAAATTTGAAATGAATGAAAGGAATTTTGTTGAAAATATTTCGCTTTCCATAAATTTGTTGAATTCTTAATGCTAAATTTACTTAAGTGATGGCAAAGAATTCGTGACATTCATGAAATGTTATGGAAAATCTTTTGGTTTCATGATGTTTGAGCTTATCGTATCGATTTAGAATGTTTATCTAAAATGTTCAAAGACCAACCATAGTCTCTTTGAGATTAACAACAATATCACATCATTACCCAAGAGCAACCCTATTGCAACCATGACCTGGTTATCGGAGACCTGAGATTGAACGAAAGCCAATCTTTGTCTATGGAGATTTTATTCAACATAATTTTTGTGAGTAAAATTGTCATCAATAGGAACCGGTGCTAGAAGGAGGACATTTGTTTGATATTTTAGGTTTCATCCTTTGTAATTGGAGAATTATGCTTTAAAATGTTAATTTTAAGTTTGGCAAGAAGCTTGTAAATGAGAAATTGAATGCAAGCTGGTTTTCATTATAAAAACTACATCCTTTGAGTTTGTTTTCTTTTGGGAGAGTCACTGAGTGTAGAATTCATGATACAACTGATCACAGTGAACTTGAGTGTGAATTTTTTTTAACTAGGGTAAGTTTGGCCATAAGTGGAGCAATTTCAGTAACATAAGAGGTTTTAACTACTAAAAGAAAGGTATTTTTAATGAGATAAAAAAAATTTCCTAGTGGAGTTGGAAATATTAAAAAATTAACCAATAAATCGAAACAGTTAGAAAACTGTGATTATTATAAAGAAAATTCTAATGCTTTGTAGGGAAATAGGCGAGAATGTCGAGATGCAAAGATATTTCATCACAAACGAGGGAACAACATTGATGAATCATCATTCCTTGTATACGTGGAAAACATGTATAATGAGATGGAGTAGGAAAATTGAGTAGGAAACTTGTGTATTGTGCTTCAAGCTGGGAATTCACCAGCTATGAAAAGACATTTTCCTGATTTTATACAAGATACAAAATATCAAGTTTTTACTTTTTCTCTTTCTGATAGTAATATAAATAGTGATATATCTTGGTCTAACAAAATGCAAAGTGAAGACAAGGCCGAAGATATGAATATTTTCAAAAGAGAAGGAAACATAGAAATAAACATAGTCATTCATGGAAACGGACCAGGGCTGGGAGAAGGTACAATATTGCTGCATTAGATAGAATGTGTGCAATTGGTCTCTAATGAGATCGTTTTCATACATTTGAGCCAAATTTTGGGTAAGTACACTTTTGAATTTATGATGTTTAAATGTAGAAAATTTGAGATATTCCATTTCTACAATGGAATATTAAAAATTTTGATAAGAGAATTTAAACACAAATCTGTTGTAATTCACACTAAAATTGTAGAGGAAATAGCTATAGAAATTGAAATAAATTGTTTTATTAGAGTTAATCTTTTGTTGTGTTAGAGTTAGGGTAGTTAGTTTAGTTTTTTTTTTTAATCTTTTTGGGGGTTTTCTTTGTGCTTGTTTTGTTCTCTTGCTTCATTAGCTCTTTTTCTTTTTCCTGGCCTCTGCATTAGAAAATCTTGCTTAAATTTATCTTATGCATGAGAGTGAAATTCAAAAATTTTGCAAAATTGAACTGAAAAAGATAAATAACAAAGCCATTCACAATAAAAAATTCTTTTAAAAGATACCAACATATTTATGTGTGTGTGTGTATCACGTATATACATCAAATATCAGAATCCTTGTTCAAAAAATTTAAAAAAAAAAGATTCAAAAGGCGAGTGAGCAAAGTTTCGGATGATAGTAGTCATTCAGTCGATCTAGGACGCCTCTTCTATCAGGGCCAAATACCCTATGTAGGCGAGTTCCCAGTGAGTTTCAAAGTCTTGAATATGGAGATCAGTAAGAAAGAGCTGAAGTGGAACCACTTCCCCATGTTCCAGGAAACAAGGAATATCATCCATGGAGGGAATCCCAATGGTCAGATGTGCAACAACTAAGATGGTATCCAGATTCTCAAAGAATTTGGGCTTCACTATTAAGTTGGAAATGACGCAAACGTCTTCAACAGGTAGCCCAATGTCTAGAAGTGATGCTACAAAGTAAGAAGCTATGTCAAAGTAAAAATGATAGTAGCAGTTGGATGCAACATATCTTTCCCCAAGGACTAAGCATAAATTTGGCACAGTGAAACTGGAAGTCCTAAAGATGAAGACCTTTTCAAGCCTTTGTGGTGTGATACTTCCTAAGAAAACATTTTGTCTATGAGAACAACCTAAGCAAATTGGAGTATCTATGGCTAAGAAGAAAATGCAAAGAAAGAATAGAGTAGATTTACAAAAAATAAAAATAAAAAAAGAGAAAGAAAAGAGACTTGTGGAGAATTTGAGAAGAAATGCATGAATTTATAGAGAGTCGTAAGCAAAGTTGTGGTACATAGTTTCCTTGAGTAATTGCTTTTTCTTTGGGAAATCATATGCAAGGTGGCAACTAAACAATAATCTTCAAGATTAAAGGTTAAATCAAATTAATTCTTTACGCATATTTGGTGAAATTGCTTCAAATTTGAGTAGTACGGAGATTACGAATCAAGCAAGTTGAAGATTTCAAAGTTAATAGTAGTCATTTCAAATTGTTTAAAATAGTTGTATTAATTATGGAGGTGTTATGTGCATGTGATACATAGGAAAATGAAGCTAGCAAGGTAGTACACATCATCACCCGAGTTAGTTGAAGAGATAATACATGTTGAGTAAGGTGTGTGAATTTAATGCAAAATAGTGAGATCATGTTTCAAGGTAATCATGACATTTTGATCCATTAATGAAGTGCAACGCCATCAAGTTGAGATAGTTAGCAAAAAATTTAGTAGTTTCCATTAAATTTAATCGAAAAGGTGGTAACTAATGTTTCTAAATTTAGATTTAAATTTGGTGATTAAGTTGTCTACTACTAAATTTTAATTTATACATATTTTTTAACATATAACAAGCTACAGTTAGCTAGGATTTGGCATAAATTAGTGAAATTTAGCTGGAAACACACATCTACAAGGAATCATTAAATAAGTTTTTGGGAAGTAGTGAATTGATGAAGGGATTTACATTGAATGAAAAATGAAAAATTAACCTTTGCTACCACTGTAATTCCCAACCTAATAGTGGTGCTTCAATGCTTG
Source organism: Sequoia sempervirens (assembly GCA_007258455.2). Lineage (NCBI taxonomy): Eukaryota > Viridiplantae > Streptophyta > Pinopsida > Cupressales > Cupressaceae > Sequoia > Sequoia sempervirens. Next base: position 784,988,618 of record VDFB02193867.1, on the reverse strand, counting down.
CAAGTTGGTAAAAGTGTTATTATTGCAATATCAAAAGTGAAAAATGAATTATCATTGCTATATCAAATATATATATATATATATATATATATATCAACTCATTAGGCTATCCAAATAACTTCTATCGGGGCTATGGAAGCCTGACTGACAATAGAGCTATGTTTGGGGGAATTACAAAGATAACTTTGTCAAGGCTATGGATGCTTGACTAGCAACAAGGCTCTATCCCTGGTTGGCTTTGGAGGATTACTATATTATGTAGTCCAATGTTAATGAACTGATTATTTTTACTAAATTCTGAAAACTAGAATTAATCAAAGCACACACAAATGTTTATGATGGAGTTTTACTTTTTAATGCCAAAATATAGGTAAAGGCAGAAATTTATTGTTTTAAAATATGTGCACGTTCTAATTTACAATTGGTCATTTAATTTAAAGTTTGATTTAAATTTGGTTTTATTGGTTGCAAGTTGTTGTGTGGTCTCACAACATGCCCCAAGACTGAAAAGACTTGGGGACCCAAGTGAAAAATATAACTCTAATGGTAGGAGCTAGCTAATTGGAAGATCACCGAAAGTGAAGAAAGGAAGAGAAATCTTTGATAATAAGAAAGTACTTTGTATTGTAAGTGTTTCGTGCATCGGATAATGGGTACTGGAAACATAGAAAATGTGAAAGGTAATGTGAAGTTCAAGCAAAGACTTTGGTTTGGTATGAAGCAGTCTGATATGAAGCTTTCTAGTAAGAGGAAGTTTGGTATAGTAGAGTTTCAGTATAACTGAGGTTTGGGAAAGTAAGTGGGTAAAGTTGAATACCGGGTACCGAGTACTAGGTTGAAATGTGAAATAAAATGTGAAATTTTAAATTTGTCTAATGATCCTGGTGATCTAGTATATGTATGAGGATTCATGATATGCTTTTAAAAGGCATGTTAATTATGTGATTTTTATACTAACATTTGAATAATGGTTTTATTTACATGAGATGTTATAATGTTTTTTTTTTAAAAGGGATTTAATACATGGAATTTATGATTGCAAGAGATATCGATTTTGATGCAAAGTTTGGGTATGGACGGTTAGACAAACTTGAATCATGGAAGGAATAATTTTCAGTCTAGTTCAATCACTCTAGGAGGTGATAATGCAAATGGCTTTGAGTCCACCAAAATGCTAGGGATCTTGGTATTTCACATAGGGTGGGAGAAAATGCCAATTTTTGGGAGAACCCATTCACGAGAGTGACAAAACTAGAGCCAAGCGAAGTGCAGGGGGAAAAAATTCCACCTTATCATTTTGAATATATGGGAAGCCCCTACATATTATCATGATTTGAAGTATAATCCTTTCAAAGATGAAAAAGTAGAACTCGAAGAGCTTCAACAAGTAATTGGAGTTGACTTCCATGGACTTCAATTGCAATTCTCCTATTGGTCACAATATTCCATGTGCCTTGATGAGATTGGTCCCTTAGATTTCCTCCCATGTGTTTGTCTTATCCTATATGAGCCTTGTGTTCTATAAAAGGCCAGAGGATGCTTCATTTTTATTTAAGTTTGGAATTTGTGGATGTTGGAGGAGCATAATTTTTAAAAAAAAAATTGTTCCTTTTGTAGAAGTTGAGAAAGCCAACTTCACAGACCCCAAAGATCACCTGCATGCAAATAACCTATCACAGAAAGGAAGAGATGGAGACAAAAAAGCAAGGGTGCTCTGAAAGCTGAAAATGTATTAATCAAAGAGAGGGAAAATACAATGATCAATCCTTATAAAAGGAGATTGTGCAAACCTAAAAGTAACCCTAATAGGTAGACATTTAATAATTAATATAATTATTAAATGTCACAATATGCAAATTAAAGTGAAATCTTAAGAGAGGAATAAATGTAACTTAATTAACATAATTAAGTTAAAACCTTTACTCTAACACCTTTTTCCTATTTTCTGAACCATTCCAGCGTAAAACTTTGTATGCATGTAGACATTAATTGATATCAGAGCTTTATGGATAGCTACCTATCTCAGTATATTTTGTAGCTAGTTTTGTAAGTTTGGTCGAACAAGACTGTATGCTGTCCCATTCAAGGGTGCATACAAAACCCACTTGGTGTCCATAAACAAAACCCTCTCTTTAAAAGTTTGCACCAATTTATATGTATTTGTGAAGCAATTTTCTGAAGTATAAATTGGTTTGCTCTGTTTTGATTAATTCTTTGGGACATCCATGGAGAATAACTAGGAGAAACTTTTATTTTTCAATATTTTTTTATACTTTGTTCTAGAATAGATGTTTTATATTTGAAAATGTTCCAAAATTTAAATGAATGAAAGGAATTTTGTGAAAATATTTTCTTTCCATAAATTTGTTGAATGCTTAATGCTAAATTTACTTAAGTGATAGAAAAGAATACGTGATATTCATGAAATGTTATGGAAAATCTTTTGGTTTCATGATGTTCAAGCTTATTGTATTGATTTAGAATGTTTATCTAAAATGTTCAAAGACCAAGCATAGTACCTTTGAGATTAACAACAATATCACATCATTACCCGACAGCAACCCTAGTGCAACCATGACCTGGTTATCAAAGACTTGGGATTGAACAAAAGCCAATCTTTGTCCTGTACTACAGAATTTCCCTTTAGGTTGTCTTTGTTTTCCATATCTTTCAAGAAGGATAGCCTCTTTGCAGTCTTGTCTATGGAGATTTTATTTGACCTATTTTCTGTGAATAAAATCATCGTCAACAGGTTAGAAAGTGGTTGATTATTGATTATTACCACCCCCACTAGTTGCTTTGGCCTTTTCTTGGATATCTTCATTACCCAACATCTACTCATTTGACATGAATTCCTTTGTATGGCCTTGAGGGTCTGTTTGTTGTGGATTTCCTTGCCTCCCTAGAATAGTAGCTTCATTAATTTCCATTTGGAGCTTGTCAAATTCCCTCTTAAATATTTCAACTTCAACCTTGCGAAGGTGACAAGCATGGACACACCTTATTTCCTCCCTGTTAATGGTTACTATACCTTCCCTTATGAGTCTCATGAGTTTCACCATTGAAATTTCTAGGTGGATTGAGACCTGCATAGTAGCATTAAGAAAGGTGAGCCTTTTATAAGACTTAGTAAGTGCCCTCTTGTTTCCCTTAAATTCATCATCATTTCTCGCTTTCTAATTGTACCACATGATCTCATTAGATAAAAAATTCTATAGTAATTTACAATCATTACTAATTTTCATATTAGGAAATAAGACATTTTTCCAATTAATTTTACCATGATAATCCTAGATTCTAAAACCACGACAAAAAATCCTCCAAATTTCTTGCACATAAAAAAAATAAAAAAGAATGTGTTTAATAGATTCAGGTGTCTTGCATATACTAAATATATCCACATGAGCATGGTTAATTTTGAAAGGTATTCTTTGCATTAAGTCCAACCTCTGAAACAAGCTGGTTTGGGCTCCATAGAATAGTGCCAAACAAGAGAGAGAAATCTAAGTCAATCTTTATTATTTAATTTTAAATTCACACACACATTGACATGATCAATAATAGAAACATTATTAAAAACATCATTATAAATTGTTTTAGCTTTAACATTAGCCACATCAGAGCCATCTCTCCAAACAATATTACTGATGTGTTCAATCACCTCTTCCCCATTCCTAGGAAAGGATGCATCCTTGCAAGCCTCCAAGAGGGTAGAGTAAGTTCTAAGCTTCAAGTTAGGTAAATCATACTCATCCCATAAATTATCCCAACTTTTCATCTCCCCATTGATTAAGATATCTTCAAACCTCTTTATGCCTTTATAGTTCCATTTTTTTGCAAAGAATCCCTACCACAAGGTGATGGCTTTATTGTTGTGCTCCAAATTCCACCAAATGGAGCTATTCAATTGACATTTCAAATTATTTTTAAGTTACACAATTATTTTTTAATCGAGCATTATGCATGGTTAGTTCCCAAGCTTTCCAAATACTCTTGAAATCTAAGGAACCGGTCAGGATCATAGGGTGCTTGCTGAAGAGGATGTTGCTCAGAGGTAGTAGTTTCCAAGGTTTAGCCTACTTAGGAATAGCGAACTAGATATTATTTCTCACCAAATTCTTCCATGGTTCATTTCCCTCCAAATATTTTAGGATCCATTTCACTGCCAGGGAAATCCCTTATATTTTTAAGTCCTTCAACCTAATACCACCTTGTGCCTTTCTCAAAAAAAAGCACTCCCACTTTACCGCATGTCTTTTCCTCTTTCCTTTCCCATCTAACCATAGGAAACATATTATTGTCTTTTGAATTTCATTGATTTGATAACTATTGAAAAACTAGATAGAGGAAAAATAGATGTTGTAGAAGGATAGAATCTTATGGCACACTTGGATCCTACCTACCAAGGAAAGGTATTGCCTATTCCATCCTTCTAGTTTCTTTTCAATCTTAGTCCTTATCCAGTTCCACATTTGTTTGAGTTTTGGGTTGACAATAAAGGGAATTCCCAAGTACCTTACTAGCTTATTAGTACCCCCCACTGAAACCCATAACTATCCAGCCAATCTAGAGGTTCTTCCTTCCACCCAAGAAAGGCCAACTTTACTTTGTATAGCCTTGCCCCTAATGCTTGACAAAACATGTCAAGTTTCTTCATCAAAGATTCCAAGTTATCTTGTTCAAGTTCTACAAATATGGAATATCATCAGTAAATTTCACATTAATTAACTCATTTTGATTAGGAAGACCTATCCCTTTTATCCTGGAGGAGAATGTGTGGTCTCTTAGTAGGTAAAAGAGAGCATATGAGGCTATGACAAATAGATAGGGAGCCAAGGGGTAGCCTTGGTGAATGGATCTCTCCAAGATAATTTCCTCTGTTAGGACTCCATTTACATCTACTTGTTCTTAGGCATCCTTTAGAAGGGTATCAATCATGCCACGAAATTTGTCAAAGAAGCCAAAATCTTGAAGGACAATCCTTAGGAAGACCCATTCCACCCGATCATAGGATTTTTCAAAATCCAATAGGAGCATTGTTGCATTTTGATTAGAGTGCTTGGACCATTCCAACACCTCCCAACTTGTTAATAGATTTTCCATAATATACCCGCCTTTTATAAACCCAATTTGAGTATTGTTGATAAATTGGGGAAGGATATTTGTCAACCTTAGGGTGATTATCTTTGATAGGATTTTGTAAGATACGTTCAACAACATTATCAGTCTCCAATTTTTCACTAAAGTCTTGTCCCCACCCTTGGGTGGGAGCTTGATTATTCCTTTAGTTATTTTCTTTCCCAATGACCCATTTTCTAAGGCCTCTTTTTAGACTTGAAGAAGATCATCTGAGACCCAATCTAATAACCTCTTATAAAAACCCACCGATAGTCCATCCAACCTAGGGGATTTTTCATTGTTCATAGATGTTATGGCTTTCCTTATCTCATCCTTGAATATATCTACATCTAGCTTGGTGAAGTCTACCCCACTGATTTTGATTGGGATGAGATTTTTGATGAGTGCCCTGGCTCTCTTACCTTCCTCACTTCCTCCTTCAAAGATGAACAGTTCCTTGAAGAAGGTTTTGAATTTTTCTAGGACCTCCTCCTATGAGGAGAGCAATTTTGAACCATCCTAGATGTGACCAACCCGCTCCTTAACCCTCTTCTCATTTAGGTAGTTGAAGAAGAACTTCAACCCCTTATCATCACAACTGAGCTAGTTTAGCCTTATTTTTCCCCTTTACCTTATGAGCTTGCATACTCCTTAGGATATCCTTATCCATGACTAACATTTCACACAACCCTTCATCACTTGTATTTCCTTGTATTTTTGCTTATGCTCTGAACAAGTAGTCTTAGAGAGAACTTTTTGTTTTCCTATTATCTAGGGATCTCTTTTTTCCAATCACTTGAAAGAATGCCCTCCAACCATTCACATTAGCATCCCATCTCTCAATGGTAGTTGCATCCTTCATCATCTATTTATTTATTTCTGTGAGAGAAGCAATAGCACCCAACAGTTAATGTCTTCCAATAGGTGAGTATTGAGGATAAAGCCATCCTTTTTCTTTGAACTCTCAGGGCTTCCCTAGCATAGTATGAGATTGGATTTGATAGGGTGATGGTCCAAGAAGGTGTAGGGATATACCTGCACCTTGACACCCTCCTTATTTGGGTAGAAGTTGAAAAAATATTTGTTAGCATAGATTTTGTCCAATCTCCAGTAAATCCTTATGCCCCCTCTTTGGGTGTTACACTAAGTGATCCATACACCATTACACTCTTTCTTATTCCCTTCCATGAGGTCAGCCAACCTTAGCTTTCTCTTGAGTCTTTTTCAAAAAAAAAAAATCATTGCCTTTCCATGCCATATTAATCCCACCCCACTTATCTTCTAAGTGTTCTATCATGTTGAAGTCCCCCCCAAGGATCTAGGGGATGTCATGAAGACCAAATAGCCACTACTAGGTCCCAATCCTTTCCCTATGGTCATTGGGAGAATAGATAGAGAAAACTCTAAACACCACACCCTCCCTTTCCACAATGACCTAGACTACCCTATTGTAGGGGGAGGTTACACTTCTAGTGAAAAACTACGCCCACTAGCTAGACACTAGAATTGTAGCCCCTCCCTTCTATTTTTCATGTGTTGTTGAGAAGAATTTTGAGCCATTCTAGATAAATCTTAGATTTGTCTCTAGGGTAAACCATGTGGCTTCAATTTCTTTAAAAATAACAAAATATGTTTTCTTCTTGAGATTTAAAAATCTTCTTACAACATATTTCCTATCAGGTGATTCCAATCCCCTAAAATTCCAAGAAATTCAATTAAGATTCATCTTCAACTATCATGGGAGTTCCCTCTTGTTCCCCTCTAAATTGCTCAAAGAATTTGGGGATTTTGTCAATAGTTTCCAATTTTTTTGCAATAGGAGTTTGGATTACCGTGCTAGTCTTTTTCCTTTTGGTTTTAGAGATTAAAACATTCTTTCCACCTCTAGTGGGAATGCTATATTTTTGAGTTCTGCTTGGACCCACCTTTGGCTTCAAGGGTTGGGCACTCTGTCCCTCAACAACATCCTCCTCATTTTTGCACCCTATGGTCTCAGTTGGCTCCTTACTTCCTCTAGCTTTGGTAGTATTATTCTTATTAGCTTCCTTATGAGGAGTTCTTATAGTGTTAGTTTCTTCATTAGCATTGGTTTCATCAATTTTCTCTTCACCTCCAAGATCACCAAGGTGCCAAGGGAGACTATTAGACTCACCACTGTGGATCAGGATATGATTGCTAGTTTGAACTTGGACAACAAGGGATACCTCCTCTATCATGGCCGACCCACTCAATGCAGCTCCTAGAGGGTTATTCAAATTAGACAAGGTGCCCTTCACCCAAGAATCACTCATATTCCAGTGGAGGGAAGTTCTCATTGTGTTTAGATCCTGCAAGCCCACAAATTCTTGTGGGTTTGGGTTGGTAGAAACCTTAGGAACAAAATTTTCCTCGGCTTTCTTAGCCAGGTACAACGGGGCATCCTCTTCATTTAGGGCCAAGTTATCAATATTAACCTCATCCCTAATAGTTTTTTCTTTTCCCAAATAGAGCTAATTAAGTGGTCTATTAAACCGACAGGTGAAAATTTTACGGGAATTGTTATTTTCATACCTACTAGCTAGGTTATCTTGGATTCTTTGCCTAATTTTTTTCTTGGCAAGCTACTAGGCATTTATCTTCTCAAATATACCAAGGTCCTTCGAAATACATTGCACCAGAGATAGGCTTTCATGATGCTCTTCCCAAGTAAAGGCTAAGTTCTTGCCATTCTACCCCTCTTGAGAGAGGACAAAAAAGGGGTTTTCCAATAGTAAAGTTGATGGGTTGCGACCAAGATAGTAGTCAAACCCTTGAACACTTTCTAGCTATCATACTTCTTCAACCCCAAAAATTTTAGGGGATAGAACTCCATATTCTCCAAGAGCTGAAGGTGAGTCCTCAGAAGAAGGCAACACAATAGAGCCACTAGGGTTTGGAATATTTTCCCCCATTGGTGTGAGATGTGGATCCTCAATATCTAGATGATTACCTGTCACATCTTGGTTTCAACAACCTTAGGGTTAGACTCATTTTTGGTCTCCGACAACCCATGGGGATAGGGATTTTTGGTATTTTTCTTGATAACTAGATAATTTTCCAAATATGACCTTCCCTGTGACAAAGATAGCAAGCATTTACCCCTCCCAACATTTCCAGATGGCACACAAAATGGGATTCATCTTCTTTTATAATATTTTTTTCATGGATTTCAACACCAGGGTTTAGATAAACCAACACACATGCATCCAAATGTGGCAACATGGTTTTTGCCTCATCTATTCACACCATGGCACCGATGGGAGCCAACATTTGTGGGATTATTCTCCAAAATTTTGGCTGGAGAATTTTAAGCACAACTCACCTAGGGTAGGAAAAATCTAAGACTTCCTTAGCAATGGTTGTCGAGGACCAGGAAAGGGCTCTAAAAGCACAACCCCCTATATTCCAATAAGGTATTTCCAACACTTTTTCTTGCATAGCACTATTCACCAAGAAAATGATGAAGAGGCCATGCTCGATCATCCTACAAAACTTGAATTGGACTCCAAATTTTCTATCCTTGACCTTCACAAACCAAGAATCCAAAAACTTCCTGGCTGGAATTTTATTGGTATCAACAACAACAACAAAAATTGTAGAATCCTTAAGCCTAGTTCTTTCACTAGTTATTACAAATTACAAATTGGAAATAGGAGAAATGGATAAATCTTTAGGGTTGTAGGAGGTTGATTTACCTTCCTCTTCTCCATTTGCACCAAGATCTTCCACAAAGAATTTGGCACTTGCAAGAATCACTACATCATTATCTGTTAAAGCATCCTTGAATGAATTTTGAGAATTATTCAAAGAAAAATGGATTTTACTACCCTCCCCACTTGGGTTAGGGTTGGGGGATCTATACGTCCCTCCATAAATGGAGGGAGGAGTTGAGGCCATACACAACCCCAAAACCTAGAAGCAAGAATTTATAATGCCACAAACACACACATGCGAACCAACAACATAAAATGAAAGGAAATAATAATAAATGAAAGGGAAGAGGGCTTACACAAGAGAAATAAACCTGGGTGGGGAAGCGCATAGTCTCCCCCATAGGAGAATGCCACGTCTGCACCTATACACTGCCAAAAACTCTTGCTTACAACTTCAACCGCTCTCCCAAAAATTGTGATAGGAATTTCACTTTCCATACTCAAATATATAGGCATATGTTATGCATGATCCTTCCTTCATTTCATTCATTGATTAGGAAACCCTATCTTCTCCTTCCATTTTCTTAACCATTATAATTTTTCAAATTATTCAAAACCGTTTAAATTATCTTAAACATTTCTCCTCCATGAGTTTCTCAACCAAGGTTTTTGATTCTTCCTTTATGAAGCTATTAGACTAGCATGAAAGGGTTTCTTCATGGTGATTCCCTATAATACCCCTACCATGAGATTCAAATTTATCCCAAAAACCCACAATATTTTTAAAATCTTAATAATATAGAAGACTTAGCTAGATAAATGATAACTTTACTATTAATGTCATGTTAAACTCCTAAAAGAATGAAAACTTACTTCCATTTATCTTGATTTTTATGAAATAAAGGTTAGCAATAAGGATAAAATAGAGAAAGGAAACATAAAAAAAATAAAAAATCTCACAAAAATAATTTTATTTAATAATGTAATATTTTATTCAATACATAGATATTCTTACAACAAATATCCAAGGTGCTATGTCTAGTTGAATCTCTAGAGTTTTAGATTTTGGTGGTGAATTCTTATGTATCATCTTGGTATCTTGTCTCTCTTTTTCACTTTTCATTTAAAACTTATACCAATAAAATTATGTCCTTGCATTGTGATCATGAACACATGCATTAGAGTGATACATGGCAATTTTTTATAGGTATCAAGCTCTTACTCTATTGACATGTCACTAAGATGGGGTTAATAACTAGGGTTCACAAGGGTTGATTTTATTACAACATCTATGTCACCCTATTTAAAATTTATACTCCATCAAATACTTAAATCAAGTTTATGAAATAAGCCATGTAAATGGATATCAAAGGAGAATCCATCAAAAATCTAAAATATGTTATAATATTAATTCTAGATTTAGCTAATTTCAAGTTTAATAATATTTGATAACTTGATTAGCTCCGTCACTTTATCAAACTCCAAGAAATTATACATTTTCCTCCATAACACTTGACTAGATGTGATATCTTCCTTTATTATAACATTTTTCTACTCTTAAATAATTATATATTTTTATTTTATAATTGTATAATTTTATAATTTTATAAATTGTCTATTTTATATTTTACTATATAAATTGTATATGACTACAATTAGGCGTGCAATTGAAACTATAACTCATGCTACTCATTTCAAGTCATTAGTTGTTGTTATATTGCTTACTACTAGTTTATATGGTTTGGGGATAGTTTATAATTCTAGTTTGTTTCTAAGCTTGACTTCTAGTGTCATTTTTGATGAGGCTTGTAGTGATTCTTTGAATTTTACAAACTCGTGTAATGTATTGATAACTTAGTGTTGTGTAATGCTTACAAATTCATGTCATAAACATCGTTTGTTTGTATACCACTTTATTTATATGTATAAAAGGGGTGGCCCATACCAACATTTCATTGATAATTTTTAATATATTTTTACTTTATTATTTTTATTAATTTCTTGATTTTATTATTTTTAAACATGTATAGTTTTTGAATTTTATAAATTAACTTAAATTTTAAAAAAAAATATTGTAATTTTTAAAATATTAATAAAATGTTTCAAAAATATAAAAAATAATTGCTCTAAACAAATATGAAATATTTTTTAAAAGAAAACAAAAGAAGAATACTTAGAAATATAGTTAAAGGAGAAGTATATGATATAGTGCATAAGGAGGTCTCTCATTAGGTTTACACATAGAAGTGTCAAAATAATCAATTGAACCCACCTTTTATACCCTCATTCTATCAAAACTAAGGGGATTTGAATGAATCCCTTCTTGCCACAAGGTGTCATGTAATGAGTTTGAGCATGATTTTTGGCTACATTTTTTTCATTTTAGCTTAAAAGCGAGACTCACTCTTGTCGTTCCACCCATTAGTCTTAAAATATACCACCCTAACTTGTAATTTATAATAATTTGCAATTTAGTTAGAAATTTAGAAATATAAGAATACCTAGAAATTTAGTTAAAGGAGAAGTAGATGATATAGTCTATAAGGAGGTCTCTCATTAGGTTTACACATAGAAGTGTCAAAATAATCAACTGAACCCACCTTTTTATACCCTCGTTCTATCAAAACTAAGGGGATTTGAATGAATCCCTTCTTGCCACAAGGTGTCATGTAATGAGTTTGAGCATGATTTTTGGCTACATTTTTTTCATTTTAGCTTAGAAGCAAGACTCACTCTTGTGGTTCCACCCATTAGTCTTAAAATATACCACCCTAACTTGTAATTTATAATAATTTGCACTTTTGTTAACTCCCAATGACTAATAAAAATAGAGGGAAGAGACCTTGATAAGTAGGAGGTATTTTCCACAGCATGTCAAATTGTGATATTGCTATCAAGATTCAACCGTGTAGTTTTACGAGTCAAACTCATTGACCCATGTTTCATGAGTAGTGATTCACAAGAACCCATCTCTCATGATAATGAATGGCCCACTTAGGTCTCATTGCATCTATGGTCATCCACAGATGATCTGTTTTGGAGCCCATTTGGTTTTTTTTTTGAGGCATGTTCTTGTTGGTGATGCAATGGATGTATTTAGGGAGAAAATTCAATTTATTGGTGACCTGATTCTTAATACATGTGTAATCTTTCTCTTTTCACAGAAGTATGAGGAATTGGTTGGTGTATATGTTTCCCAGTTTGCTCCATATCTTAGTGTGGAGCTTTAGGTGGACATGATGGAGTTGAGACACTTTCATTATTCTACTCTATTTGATGCACTTGAAACCACCACACCCCGCGACCATCCTGAGTGGATTTGTTTAGAGAAAGAACTTTTGGGCCAAGATATATTAAATTTCGTTGCTTGTGAGGGATTGGAGAGAGTAGAAAGACCAAAAAATTACATCATGTGAACAAGGACAAAACTTTTGAAGCAAGATACAGAAAGGAGAAAAGATACAGGCCTACAATAATATTGGGAGAGTTCTTAAAACAAAGACAACACAATGACCTAATACAAGGGCAGTCACAGGAAAAGACCAGCAACTGTGGCTACGATATCAGAATGATTGCATGCAGGGACACCATGGATCATGAAGCTGCATAGTAATCTATATAGAATGGTTGCACAAAGCTCATATGGTCTAAAATCCTTATGGCATACCACACTATGGCATGGGGGATATATGCAAAGCTATCCAACTACATATTGATCATTTTATTTAAGCATAATTCATTTTGCAGTATTTGTCAATCACTGATAGAGATTGCACAGATCAATTAGCTGGAGGGGTGCAAACACAGAGGGAAGAGGGTGGTTATCTCAATAATAGGCCCTATATCAGGTTGTCTATTGGCATGCCAGTCAAACTATGTTAAACCTACAAAAGATTTCTCTAAGGCGTGCAAGGAATTGATGGAGGGTGAACTTTGTAAAATTCTAGAGATTGTGGATGTCTGCAAGAAGTATAAGACTTACACATATTTTAATGAAGGACATAGTATTGGAACCTATCAATATTACAAGCCTGGAAGGCAGTTCTGGAACAACTTGTTAATGAATCAAGTACTATTAATGGTATTGGTAGTGTTAGTGAGGAAATTAGGCAGGAGAAGAGTGAAATTTTTCTTAAAAAGGACAAAGAAAATGGTTTGGTTTTGTGTGTCCATGTCATCAAAGGTCTGATAAATCTTGGCAATACATGCTTCTTCAATTTTGTTTTGCAAAATATGCTCGCTTTGGAAGCGCTTTGAGATCATTTTACCCAACCAAAATGCAGAATTTTTGGGATAGGTATTTTTCTCTTGGAGAAATCTTTACATGGAAACTAGACTGGAAAAGCAACAAGGTGATAACGCAAGTGAGCAGGATTCTAGCTTGTTGAACTCAAACACTACGAAAGGACTGTTAGTAAATAATAGTCAATAAAAAATAGTGCAAAATGGCAGTGGTTTAGTGAACAAGGAGAGGGCAGGAACCTTCCTACTTAAAGCACCTAAAGGTTGGGGTTGGAAGAAGGCTTTGCAGGAGAAGAAATAAGACAATGACATAGGAAAGGCATAGAGGATCCTATTGAGAATGGCATCTCATTTAAATAAAAAAGTATTCAAACTATAGCAGATGACAGTTCAAAGCTATTCTTGTGACAGAGACACATGATAATGTGGTTCAAATCCAACACAAAGAGGTCAGAATTTATCATAAAAATGACAATGGAAAGACAGATTTCCAGCCATGATAGTCATAGAGGATTGTAATCATATAGTATGGACAGAGAAAATATGAAGGTTATGGGCCTGTTGAAGAGGTATAAAGGGTGATAGGAGATAAGTAATAGTAGAGTAATAGGACAGTTATTTTGTGCACTCTATAGATGAGGTGGTCTCATCAACAAAGTGCATGAAGACTTTCTAATAGACTGTCCACCATGAAGAATTTCTAAGAGGTTGTGCAATGAATGAAGACCTTTTAAAAAGTCTCTCCACCATGAAAAATATAGGGATAGTAAGAGATGCATTGGATAGTCACAATCATCACGAGGTCTATAATACAGTCTAGAAAAGTGAGTATAATTTAAAAGACATGCAGATAGAAGAACATAAAAAAGGGCAGCCAAAAGAATGTATGACTGTCTAAACAAGAAATCCTTGCCACTGTGAACAGGTCTACATACTAGAAACAAAGTGAGTTCTCATGATTCTTACTTAGTTGTCGTAATAAGATTTTGGAATATACCATTATTGGCAATGCTTATGGCATTGTTGTCATCACTGTTATATTTGTGGCAACATGCCTTGTGAATCCTGTTGCAGTCATTGTGTGGCAAAAGAATGTTATATTGGCTATGGGTTTTCTTCTGTCTTTTGGATCCATTGAAGGATATGGTAAGAGATACTATCCATTAGAGTATTGTGAATGAAGAAACAAGGAAGTTTGAACCAAGCAGCCTGCAATGCACTCATGTTAAAGCTAGAAACGTAGAAGGCTACATGTGATACTTCTGAGATGGACCTTTTGAAAATTTTGAAGCCATGAAAGGATGGATAGAGCAGGTCCATAGAGTTAAAAGCATACAAAAGTTAATACAAAGAATGGGAGGGTTTGATCTCGATTCCTACATAAGCAAGTTAAGATGAGAGGTATGAAACAACTCCAGAAATTAAGGCCTGAACAGTTTCAGTGTGCAGTCAAGCTAGGGAACAGTGAAGTTGAGATGCTACTTGTAGATCTTGAGGACTCACTTTCTTCATATTTGTCTATATAGGAGGAGTTTGTTGATGACAATGGTAATGATTTGGGAGATGATCTGTCTAGACTAAGTAATAGCATGATGATTACTGAAATGGTATGACAATTTAGTGAAAAGGGATATCACAATGATTTGAGAACAATGTGCTAGAATATAATGAATGACAAGCATTTGATCATTCCAAAACTTCTCCCATATTTCCTATTTGCAATTTTGAAGAAGCTCCAACAGTTTGAGGAAAATAATGAGCAATTATGGATAGTGGAAAACATCTAGGGGCAGTTTGGTGGATTGTGCAAAACAGATGGAGAGAATATAGGGTGGTTATTTGACTTAGTTTGAACATTTTGAGGGCTTTTAGGAGCTGTTTAAGGGACTTGGTTAATAGATACGGTCAAAGAAAGAAGTTTTCTTTCACTTACACACATTTTTGGAGCATTTTAAAGGGTTGGAAAGTAAGGGATAACTATTTTGGACGCCCAAGAAGTTTGACCCAGCAAGCTTATGCAACACTTATGTTTCTTTCCTCAACACATGTTCCTAATATCTAGCAAGTTGTTGAGCAGCTTATAAGCAAGCTTAAGGGTAGATTTCAGTCAGTTTTTATTCTCTTAGCATTGTAATTTAACTTGTTTTCAAAGTTCTTTCAAGCTCGAGCAGTTTTGGAACACTCTTTTTAAGCATGTACAACAGTATGCGACACTTTTTTGATCAATAAAGATAAACTATTTTACCTTCTCATTGTTGTTTATTATGCAATTCTCTTAAGATAGTTGATAATCTTGTTGTGATATCTTTTCCCCTTGATTTTTGTCCTATTTTCCTTGCCATTATGCAAAAAGTATGCATTTTTGTAGGTCATAACTTTTGCTAACCAGTTAAGAATAGAGTTTAAGTTGTAATAGCACTCATAACTCCTAAATGCTATCTTTGACACACTAAGCCTTGTTATGAAACACATTTGCAAGTACATACAAAGTACTAAGTTGTGTATGTGTTGGGTTTAAATTGTTGATCATTTTGTGTTTCCAAATAGTAGTACAGACCTTGAAATCATTTTGGTGCATCACCTTATTAGTCTTAGGTTTCATTTTATGTTTCTTTTTTACCCTTTTCTCAGCATGCAGTAGTAGGATAGGTTAATTAGGTGAAGTCTCAAGGGGAATCGACCCTCTCTAGAGGTTTATCTCCACCATCTGAGCCCACACTTAGGGAGATCATCCCATGTTTCACAAGGTGGCTGAGTGATTCTATTAGCTCAACAAGGTTGCACACTTTAGTGACAAAAATTATCATAATTCTTGAATTCCCTATCATTTCTTTTGGCCCACCTCAATATTGGTATTGAATAAGTATGACATTATATTCTAATTTATTTTTATGTTTGGGCTTTGTAGTTCCTTTCTCTAAGGAGCTATTGTAGCCTTGTTATTTGTTTCTTGGGATATATTCCTCTAGGAGGATATTGTGTGGCCAAGTTGGTGCTCAAAATCCTTTGAGATTTTATCTTGAAATATTTCATAATAGCTCATAAATCAATAAATTTATACCTCATTGAGTGTGAAAGTTGAGTAGGTTTTCCTAAGCCTTAAATCATTTCCATTTTTTGTCAATTTCATGGTATCATACTTTGTAAGAATTATACTATCAAATTTTTGGAGTATTGTACTTAAGAGAACTCCAATACCAAAGTGTTAGGATATTGGACTTTAGAGAACTATGATACTAGTGTGTCATGTATCAAACTTTTAGAGAAGTCAAATACCAAGTTATTTGTATTGAACTTTAGTGAAGTTCAATACTATCCTAGGAGAAGTTCCCTACAATATTGGACTTTGGGGAAATCTAATAAATTATAAGACTCATGGGGATCTTGATACCTTATTGCCACGGGTTTTGGGTGACCCCCTAATAAAACATGATAGAATTTGTTAGTTGGATTTTTTATTTGTCATATTTTAATGGGATTTGGAAGGTGGTTGGGAAGAGATCATTACAAGATGTTCTAATTTTATGGGGGACTCTAAATCTCCCCCATTCTTTATTTTTTATGTGGACCTTGGTGTTTTATCCCATGGTGTTTTTAATTATTCTACTTGGTTTATTGTGCATGGTGTATTGGTGTGCACATCAACTATGTAATCACATGTTGTTATGACACCTTGAGCATGTATTAGTGTTGTGTGGCTTATTTAATTCCACTTTTTTATTGTACAAATTGTTTTGGTTTTTGTTGTATCCTTTAACATCATAGGCGTCTAGATTGTAGCATTACAAATATTAAAACTTCTCTTCACATCCAAAAAATTGATGAAGTATGAACAAGAAATCTTAAAAATTGTAAAGCTTTAGATGTGATTTTCACACTCAAATAGGAGTTATAAACACAATAAAAAGTTGAGGTAGTTAAAAAATAAATGTAATACACAACAACGAATTTGCAAAAGGTGGTAGAAATAAGTAGAATGACAATTTAGAACAATGCCACTAGTATAAAGATGCTTAAATAAAGCCTTATACTTTAGAAATTGATTAAATAGGTTGTTCTTAGTGCTAGGAATTGACACTGAAGAAATGTGGAGGAGAAGACCTGGGTGGTGGATGACATGAAATTCATTGAGAAACACCTAGATTTGTTTAAAGAAGAATGGGATACCACTTTTGGATTTGAACCTCCTCTAGTCCTTTTTCCCTATTGTGTGGTTGTTCCCCCTCTACTAAATTGGTGTTAAGGTCTATTGTTCTTTTTGATTTGGTTGAGATTTCTTTGAGAACATATCTTGCTTACTCTACACTATATTGTTCTATTGATGTGTTGCTATTGTATTATTATCTCTTAACTTTATTCTTGTAAAAGGGATCAGAACCCTTTCAAAACCACTTTTTGTCTCTAATAAAAAATAATTTCCTAATTATTATATAAAATGGAAAATAATCCTTGGAAATATCAAATACATATGCTTTTACTTTCAATCCATGCCTTTCCTAAAGTTTAACTTCCTCCTTCATTAGGAATTTATTGTCACATATACCTATGAACACCCTTTCTTGAAAGGATATATAATTTTTTCAATAGGAAAGGATCTATTTGAGTGATAGGAATTTCACTTTCCATACTCAAATATATAGGCATATGCTATGCATGATCCTTCCTTCATTTCATTGATTGATTAAGAACACCCTATCTTCTCCTTCCCTTTTCTTAACCATTATAATTTTTCAAATTATTCAAAACCATTTAAATCATCTTAAAAATTCTTCTCCATGAGTTTCTCAACCAAATTTTTTTGTTCTTCCTTTATGAAGCTATTAGACTAGCATGCGAGGGTTTCTACATGGTTGTTCCCTCCAATACCCCTACCTTGAAATTCAAATTTATCCCAAAAATCCAATAATATTTTTAAATCTTAATATTAAAGAAGAATTAACCATAAATGATAGCATTACTATTAATCTCATGTTAAACTCCAAAAAAATGAGAACTTCCTTACATGTATCCTAATTTTTATGAAATAAAGGTTAACAATAAGGATAAAATATAGAAAGGAAACATAAAAAAATGAAAAATCTCACAAAATTAATTTTATTTAATAATGTAATATTTAATTCAATACATAGATATTCTTACAAAAAATATCCAAGGTGCTATGTCTAGTTGAATGTCTAGAGTTTAGATTTTGGTGGCAAATTCTTATGTATCATCTTGGTATCTTGTCTCTCTTTTTCACTTTTCATTTAAAATATACCAATAAAATTGTGTACTTGCATTGTGATCATACACACATGCCATTAAAGTGATACATGGAAATTTTTTATAAGTATTAAGCTCTTACTCTATTGACATGTCATTAAGACTTGGGGTTAATAACTAGGGTTCACAAGGTTTGATTTGATGGAACATCTATGTCACTCTATTTAAAATTTATACTCTATCCAATACTTAAATCAACTTTATATAATAAGCCATGTAAATGGTTATCAAAGGAAAAGCCTTCAAAATCTTAAATATGTTATAATATTAATTCTAGATTTAGTTTCAAGTTTGATAATATTTGACCAAACTTCAAGCTAGAAATTATATATTTTTCTCCCTGACATTTGACTATATGTGATATCTTCTTTTATTGTAACATTTTTCTACTTTTAAATAATTTTATATTTTTATTTTATAATTTTATAATTTTATAAATTATATATTTCATATGACTACAATTAGGTATGCAATTGAACTATAATTCATGCCACTCATTTCAAGTCATTAGTTGTTGCTACATTGCTCACTACTAGTTTATATGGTTTGGGGGTAGTTTATAATTCTAGTTTGTTTCTAAGTTTGACTTCTAGTATCACATCAATTTTGAATTTTGGTGAGGTTTGTACTTGATTCTTTTAATTTCTTCTCTTATCAAGCTTGGACTCACATTTTCTTTGTTAAAATTTGTTTGGTTTTTCCAATTACTATGTTTTTCATCTATTTAGTTTTGAAAGATTACACATTCAATTAAGTTTTGTCTAAAAGGATGTGGTTTAAGTTAGCAAACTAGTGTAATGTATTGATAACTTAGTGTTGTGTAGTGTTTACAAGTTCATGTCATAAAAATTGTTTGTTTGTATACCACTTTATTCATATGTATAATTAGGGGTGGGATATACCCACATTTCATTGATAATTTTTAATATATTGTTATTTTATTATTTTTATTAAATTCTTGATTTTATTATTTTTAAAAATAATATATTTTGAATTTTATAAATATAACTAATTTTATTTTTTTAAATTATATATAATTTTTTTAAGTTATTAATAATATATATATATATATAAAATAATAATTAATCTAGAATAATATGAAATATTTTTTAAAAAATAAAAATAAAAGAAGAATACCTATAAATTTAGGTTAAGGAGAAGTAGATGAATTGGTGTATAAGGAGGTTTCTTATTAAGTTTACACGTAGAAGTGTCAAAATTATCAACTAATCCAACCTTTTATACTCTCATTCTATCAAATCTAAGAGGATTTGAATGAACCCCTTCTTGCCGCAAGGTGCCAATGCGTTGAGTTTGAGCATGATTTATGGCTACATTTTTTTTCATTTTAACTTAGAAGTGGAACTCACTATTGTAATTCAACCCATTAATCTTAACATATAAAATATACCACCATAACTTGTAATTTAGAATAATTTGCACATTTGTCAGCTCTTAATGACTAATAAAAGTAGAAGGAAGAGACCTTACTTTGAAAGTTTGAATTTGAAAATTCAAGGTTCATATCAATAGACATATAGATGATCTGAATCAATTCAACACCCACAAACTTAAACTAAAGTAGCGAACAATATATTTAGAAATGAAGGTCAATTTCTAAAGAAATAAATGATGATAAGACCATGATAAGACCATGCCCTTCAACATGCAAACAATCTAATCACTGTAAATCCAAAACAATAAGAAAAAAAAAGGTATGGGTATACATAATTCACCATTACACCTATCTTATAGTTAGCATGGTCATAAACATTAATTAAAATTTGGTCCAAAAATAATGGATGTGCTTCAATTTCGTACTAATTATTGAAGAGTAAAATGGACATCTACATTGTTCGTATAGAAAGAAAAATAATGAAGTGACACAAAGAAAAAGACTCTGAATAATGAGACATCAATGACAAAGACAACTCGATGGAAAATCAACATCCTAAGTTTATAAACACCATCATTTTTCCCGGGTTGAAGAAAATGGTAAGAACTTTAATAGAAAACAAAATATTAAAGTTTGGTTTTGATTTTCAAAATAATAAAGCTTCGTTATTTTTAAAATTATACTATGATTCAAATTAAGGCCAGGCTAAAACATTGACTTTTGTAATATTTTTAAAAATTTAATAATAGTCTAGCCTTTAATTCGATGTAAAAAATTATGGGTTATGTTTGCATTAATATTAAAGTAATTAAGAGGCTAGTTTTAATTATATTTTAATTTAAAATTAGTTAAAGGAATTAAATATAACTAGCTAAATGTATAGGAAGAGTTAAATAGGTGTATATTGTGATTTGATATTAATGTGGATAAGTTTGAGTTAATATATTTATGAATATAATTGTTTGTCAAAAGTTTGAGTATAATTGACGAGGATGGATCACACTCAAGCTATCCTATTAATATGGATAAGTTTTAGTTACTATATTTTTGAATATAATTGTTTGTCAAAAGTTTGAATCATGTCTCATATGACTTTGACAGAATGGATACTCCTTAGTCTTTAGCTCTCAATCGAAGAAATATCAACTTAGAATTATTCTTTGAATATTAATGAAATGAAAAAAAATGAGATGAAAAGTAATTAAAAACCTCAAATAAAGATAAAATAAAAAATTACAATCTATCTCGTCAATGATTATATAGTAGATGAGTAACAATGTTGCTACCAATATAACCATGTCATGCGTAATAGGATAGCTTGCACAATTTTAGATCACACTCAATAATTAATAATGTGTAGGTGGATGTCAAGTCCATCTATAATTACCTATCTCAATTTTCATCAAATCTAAACTATTTGCTTGTGCAAATAATAAATGCATTCTTGCAAAATGTCTCATTTACATTCAATGTAAGCCTATGCCAATAGTTATTTTTTTAATTTTGCAACTCATGGGACCAAACCAACAATGCCAACATGTCTAGGTGGGTAGATGAATGATAGAGGAGGCCTAGTTTTATTCTCTAGATGTCTTGATCCATCTAGACAACATAATTTTGATAAAGTTCTTAAGAGTGATGATGGCAAAAGGAAAAGGGTTCAATTATAGTCCAAAGATTTGTACCCTAATATCCCTTAAATGTAGTATGTTTAGATCCCAAAGGATACATTGAGAGAAAAGAGTAATTGTGGAAGGGAAAACTATATCTAAATGTATTCCATATGTAACTTAAATAAGAACCACATTCATTCATAGCACATATATTGATCAACCCTTATATCTCCATATATATTATCATATAATAGTTACAATGACAAGTCTTAGTCTTTGCTTTGTATTATCATTCTCTTATCTTCGCGTATCTCTCTTAAATCTATTACTTACATACATTTATAAATTGTCTCTTAGAGAGACGTGACCCTTATAAGGAACATCTTAGTCTCTTACATTTTCCTTAAGTTCCACAAGTCATATGTCATATCTTTTGGCACTACCTTGTACCTTGCTAACATCAAATCCCCCCTTTTCAAGTGATGTCTTCACCTGAAGACATGTTGTTTAGTTCTCGTGAAGAATATGTTTGTAGATAACTTTAATTACATGAGTGTAGTGTCCCATTGTTACTTTTCTTGATATAGAACTTTGATGTGTCCTTGGGTGTTGATGATTGTTGCCTCTACCTCTAAAGGACCGGTGGGTATATGTATTTTTCATGTTGCATTCTTTGCTTCCCCCACAATTCTAGTTAAGTGCACTAATTTTATGATGATTGTCTCCCTAAACTATTTAATATGTATCTTTATGTGTTCTATCTATTCCTAGACTTGTTGTAGTTGAGAGTGCAAGTTCTCTACCTATTCTCTTATTGCACCTCGCATTGAGTGATTTGATCCTTCAGGTTCTTAGTGAGGTTGGGCCACTAAAGACAAAATTGATATAACACATTTTCCTCTGCTATATACTCCCTTTTATGTTATTTATATCTACACTTCCAATTGGGATTGAGTTTCCACACACTTCTTTATTTCCTCCTTTGTTTTCTTTTTCAAAATGTTCACTTGAGCCTCTTGCCTTATCTTGTCCTTATGTGACTAAAAATCTTCTTGTAGGTCATCTACCAACTATTTGAGTTGTGAAAGATGAAGGGAAGTATCTCTCTTTGCATTTACGGTATGGTGTTTTGCAATATGCTTACTATCTCTTGTAGTTTCTCTACACTTTCAACATATTGTTGTAATATGTCTTCTCTTTTGGTGGCATGGAATATGTTCCCTAAATTCAAACTTTATGTAGAGGGGAAATTCTTGATAGGTTCACTTGGGAATTGATTACTAAGAATTATAGTAGTTGCAGTATGGATGTTGGTTGCAGTTGCTTCTATTGCATTAGAAAATCTTTAATTAACTGGATAGGGGATGTAGATGTAGAGGCTTTTCTAGTATTTACCTCTTGTTCTCCATCATCTCCCCCACTCGATTGGCTACTTTATTTAGGAGGTGTTGTCTGTTGTCTTGCTCTCTCTTCTTCCAAGAGGGAATCATGGAGCTTTTTGGTAAGCTTTGTTATTTCCTTATGTACCTTATCATTTCTATTTTCCCCCCTCCATCAAGGTATCCAACCCTTACTTTTTCTAGAGCTGCTTTGCTTCTACTTGTGCTAATTTGTAGTTATGTTTTGTATTTAGGTCGGTCCCCACATCTTGTATCGCCTTCTCTCTTATTTATTCTTCTCATTTTAGAGTTTTTTCTCTTTTCTCTCTAAGTGCAAAAATTATTAGTTTTTGGAAGCCTTTAATGACTTCCTCCAAGCTCTTATTGAACCTTTTGATGTACTTCACCAAACATTATATTATTCTCTCCTTATTCTTTGAATCTACCTCTTTGTACATGTTAAGGAATTTTGTAAACATGTCATGGTATATTATGGCATTTGTTGGGGCCATGACATCAATTGTTTGTTGTAATTATTCAGGGACCTCCTGGTATGGGATTTCCATAGTGTACTCCTTTTTCTTCTTTTTTAGAGTCTTTTTTACTTTCTCAACTTCTTCTTCCTCCTCTCTATAAAGCTGGATTATCCTCCTTTTTATTGGTTTTTTAGGCCTTTCCTTTCAATTTTTCTAAGACCTCTTGATCATCTAAGGTGGCCACTACTTTTGAGGATGAGGTAGGTCCCTCTAATTATGTACTGGTCACTCCATGTAATCTTCTAGACCTTCTTGTTGCTAGTGTGTTAGTTTTTAGAAGTGGTGCAGAGGAAGGTTATGTTGACCTTTTTAGTGGGATGCCCCACTACTTATGTAGTTGTTTCTTATTCTTTTCTAACTTTTCCTCTACATTCTTCTTATACATGTTGTCCATAATTTCTCTATATGTCTCAAATTTATCCACATTTGGGTCTTTTGGATTTCTGAGGATATTTGCAGAATATGTATCTACTTACCATTTTTTGACCTCATAAGGGAGCTTGGGAATCTATGTTGTTCTTGTCTCCACCACCTTCATGTATGTCTAGTCTTTATCCACTAGAATTGTTTTGGTATTTATATATTGCTTAATAGACTCATATGGAATATGTTCTCTAGCCTATAGTTGTTGTTGGAATTTTTTAAAGAATCCCTAGTATGTAGCAGTGTAGTTTGGTTTATCTTTAAAGTCTTGAGTACGTAGCTTAACTTGTGCAGCTATAGGTAGATTTGTCTTTCATATCTTCCCTTTAAACATAGGTAATTCAATCAGGAAGTAGAAATATAGGCATATAAGTATTGTATCATATCAAAATTTATACCAAGAATATTTTATCTTCTAAATATTCTTTATTAGCTTCTATCTCATTAACTTGTAGAGATCAAAATCCTTCCTATCCACCATCATTTGATATGTGGTGTGTATTGTGATTGTTGTAGTTGGGTCTTCTCTATTTGCATAATATTTCTTATAGGTGATACTAATAGTGGCATATCATACTATTGGGTTTGTGAGTGCTCGAAGACTCAAGCTTATGTCATCTAGTGTAGCTCTAATCAACTCTATCATCTTATCATTCTTCACCCCTTTCTATGCTATAATTTCCCCCACCATACTTAGCCTAGTTATGGCATGAATTGTCTCCTTTGTGATTAGGTAGGGTTTGTCCAAGTAAATGAGCTCATCATGTACCCTACTCAAGATTAACCTAACCTCATCGTGTTCATAAAAAAAAATTGGGTAGTCTTTCCATGCATCCAAATGCATTCACCCCACCTCAAGGTATTGTGACTGATATATGCTTTGATCTTAGGGCAGTAATGTTTGTCAATGCTCTTCAATTTTTGTGTGGTTGATTTCCACTATAGGCTTGTGGATGCACTTCCTCACGTATTTTGTATGTACCACATCTACTAAAATTTTTGATGATTCCTTGTTTTTTTCCACTTCCATCACCTTGAATGGGTACTTCTTATATTTTGGGTGAGGCTTCTTAGAAATATTTATGAGGTTGGGTGTTGCCATCTCTTAGCTTTGATTTTGAAAGTGACAAAGCTCAATTTCCTTATTTCAATGGAGTGTTTGAGGGAAAAGTGAGAGTGAAGTGGATAAAGTGGTGTTTAAATAGGTTTAGGGTTGGTAATTTGATCATTAATTGTATTTCCAATTGAGTTTTGTGGGTATTTATAGTTGTTTATAACTCTTGACTATTAATAGTTTAATTTTGTTTGTTTATTAGTTTATAATACATAATGTACAATCTGTCCTTTTTCTTCCTTTATGCTATTCATCCTTCTAGTTGGTGATAATTTTTAAGTCTCACCATTCACATACCATGTGATGTGATCTATGTCTCATCTTTTTAGTCTTACTACTCGAAATTCTACAATTTCATGTATGTAGTAAGGTCCTAGCCACCTTTTAGTATTCCTAGCTTTTAAAAAATATTGTCATAAAGTAGGACTAAATCACCTATTTTCATGCAATTTCTCCAATTCCTCTATTATTTGTGTTATATATTCATCATAATTTAATTTCAATGTTAATGCAATTCATAGGTTAGAGACTATAAAGTTCATGGGAAATATTGCATCAATTCCATAGACTAGTTGTAATGGTGTAAATTTGTTAGTTCTCTTATAGGATGTGTGGTGGGCCTAGAGTACTATAGGTACTTTTATATCCCAATTTGACATGTTTCCATCACAAATATTAGTAATTGATTTCCCAATTATTTCACTTGCTCTATTTTCTTTGGGATGATATGGTGAGCTTTTATTATGTGTGATCATAAAATTTTGTAGGAGCTCCACAATGAATTTATTGACAAAGTGTTTACTTTGATCAGTTATAATACTTAATGGGAATCCATACCTAGTAACTATATTTCCATATACAAACCTTGTGGTAATCTTGGTAGTGTAGACACTTAAAATTATCCTAACTAATATTGTGCATCTAAATCTGATTACTAACACCATTTCGTCCTAAATTCACCTCTTTTTCAACTATTTAATTGAATAATCCTAGTTGTTTAATTAAATACATCACTTTCATCTATTCATCAAATGATCAATATTATTTGGATAATTCATCCCCTTTCATGTTAATTTTCATCTTATTTAATTAGGTAATGTGAATTGTTTAATTAAATTTATTATTTCCTCTCTTTTTTAAGATTACAAGAATCGGTCAGGTATATGTCCCCCCATAAACTGTAGTGTGCCTAGTAAAAAAATTGATATGACCGGTGGTGTTGGTGCGACATTCCCTCTAATACCACAAGGACGGTGGGGAGACTAGACCTCGTGACCTCTTTCCTACAACAGGATGCATTAGCCAATTGAGCTAGGTCCATCACCCCAATTTCTTATGTCCTCTCATTTAATTAAATAATCTTAATTATTCAATTAAATGTCATTTACCCCCCTTTCACTAAATAAAGTAATGATTTAATGAGAATCCTAATTTCACTCATCTTGCACAATTAAAACTATTTTTTAATTATCTAAATTGCTATTTTCCCTCACCCTCCCACTTGTAAGGGAATATTCCCCTAGAATATTCCTCCATTTTGAAATGGAATATCTCGCAACAAACTTCCTAACAACTTCCTAATTTTTAGGAAGTGTGCTTCTTTGAATAAATAAGATCCATTGATTAAATCCTTGATCCTTTTCAACTTGTATTCTCATCCATTGATGAGAATCCTTGATCCATGCCTTCACCTCTCATTGCTTCTCATCCATTGATTGATCAAATCAATCTTGGCCATTGATTCACCATTTTATCCTATAAATACTCCTCATGTCTTTGAGAAATGGATCCACTTCCATTTTAGAAAATTTATGTTGCACATTTGCATACTCACTTTCATCCTTTTGCATCTATCTTTAGCATTTAGCTTCATTTTAGCTTAGTTTTCATCAATATTCATCAATGGAACTCGTTTAAAAGATTGTTTCAATCTAGGGATTGGGAAAGGGATGAAATTCCACATCAATGCAGCACCAATCCCCCAATGGGATGAGTTTTGAGGAATTTAACTAGTTTCCCTTATGCATTTATTCATTTTTTTATGTTTAATGGCTTCTTCATTCTATGTTTTTCAAGTATTTTATTGTGAGTATAGCTTAACTAGTTAGATATTGCTTATAATCTATTGGATCTAGCATGTTTGGATTATGTTATGATTATGCTCACATTTTTTCCCTAGAAGGAGGTAAGAACTAACCAAATTTGATAATTTTTTCTTGAGTTTCCCATGATTTGTTGGTTGCAGGCAGGGCAACGCTATTGCAATTTACCAAAGTGATGCTTTTGCTACACAACAACACTTTTGATATATAACATCACTATTGATTTACAACGGCACCATTACTTTACTATGGAACTTTTTCTTTTTTTCTGATAGAGCAACACTTTTGATATGGCAACGCTATTGACCATGTTGGGTTTTTTGCAGGTTCAACAAAGAGGCACTATTGAAATTTACCAAAGTAGTGCTTGTTCTTCACATCAATACTTTTGCTATATAGCGGCGCTATTGCTATCTAAAAAAGTGACACTTTTGTGGCACAACAATGCTATTGCAATGTAAAAATTTAGAGAGTTAATATTTTCATGTCTACTTAAATTTTCAATGTAATCCACTCTCTGATCATTTACTGAATGCTGGTATTTTTTTGTAAGGCTAACTATGTTGCAATTTTGGAGAGGAGCAAAATCTTGAAGTAAAGGAGCAAAGTATCACTTGATCTTTATTGTAAAAGTGTTTTAAACACTTATGGGATGATATAACCCATCATATGCTACTTTATTTCATGCTTTAAGACAACTAGATTTCAATTGGGTTTAAAATTTACAATGCTATGATCTTTCAAAGTTGGCTAAAAATGAACCCAAATATCCTCACCATTGCAATGTCAGTTTAAAATTGGACAACACCAATTCATACTTTTGTTTGGTGCTATTAAAATGAAGTCATCATTTCCTTTAAGGATTTAAAAAGAATTTTTGTATTCTATTCTTGTTGTGCTTGAGTGAACTTTTAGTGTGTATCCACTCCCCTTGTGCTATGTGTGATCTTGGGTGAAGAGAAACACTTTAATTTTATAAACTTTTTTGAGTCACCCCAAGAAATTGCTACGTATCCTCTCCCCTTGCACTTTGTGCAATCTTGGGTGATGAGAAATAGATTTTTTCTTGTCTTTTAAGATGATGGCCTACTAATGAGATGCATCCCATAATGCAAAACTCATATAAGCGACTCTAAAAGCACTTTTACCAGCGGGCTATATAAAGTTTACAAAATTGAAAGAAAGTAGCTTATATAAGGGGTGTGGTAACATGAAAATTCCTAATCCTCATCTGAACGTATGAGAAGGGTAGGAATGGCTAAAGCTTTAAGTAGCTTATGTAAGGTTTATACCTCCTATGTTCATGGTGTCATTAAAAACTTTATCTTCACAACCTATCCTTGTTTTCTGAAACATTCTTTGAAGTAGTGCAAGGGAGACACACTACTCCTAGAAGTTACTTACCACGTCCAATTTTTGGTTGAGGTATAAAGCTTAAGAGTTAATTCTCTTGTACAAAGCTAGGAATGTCAAGATGGTACATTTCCTTGATATGTCCTAATTGACCACTCCATCTTCACGGATTACATCATTCCTTAGGGGATGAGGTAAGCCTATTAAAAAGATATGTACCTACTCCTTAGGGTTGTTATGTGACTGATTTTGTTGAGCCCAACTAGTAAGTCTTATGGAAGAATACTTACAAAATATCTCCCATACCCATTAATTCAATAAATGCATTTCTTGGTTTCAAAAAAAATCAAACAAACATCAACATGTTCTTCAAATTTCAAACCCTTTGGTTAGTGTGAATACCTTTGAAGAGCTCTATATTATTGCACATCTTTAAGGATATCTTGTTTTTTTCAAAATAATACCTTTCAGTCTTCATAATATTTGTGCTTATATCTCAATTCACATTATTCCAAAGTTAACTTAGGGACCTATGGCTTAGCTCTTTGATTTCCACAATGCCAAGCTTTTGTGGGAAACATTTTTCCTTGTCATAGACATTTTAGTTTGAACTTAATCAAGAAATTTTGATGAGGTAATAAAGAAATCTCATTAATCAAAGCTTAACTCAATTGAACACACCACACATTGGGCTTATTTTCAAAACATCTAGACTTCCAAAGCAACAAAGTAAAAACAAGGAAATTTATTGCCAAACATTGTATCAAAGTTTTGTTGGCAACACAAGGGAAGACAACTGAGAGGGTGGAGGGGTGAATCAGTTGTCACAAAAGTTTAAACTTATTCAACTTATTCTCAAATTTGATTAATAATCATGAAAGCATAAATCATAAGCACATCAGAAACACACATAACACCAAGATTTTTTATGTGGAAACCCTGTTAGAGGAAAAACCACAGTGGAGGTTAGTCCACAAGATTATACCTTCTTAAAAGTATAAAGAAGAATAAATGGGGAATACACATGCATTCAGGCACACTACCTAGAGCTCATTGCTCAAATACAACAAGGCTTACTGCCCAAAGGAAGACACACTATCTTATAGAAACATTTAGATTACATCTGTAGGATTTTTAACTGAGAAAATAGCATCTGCTAATTCCTGATTACAGTTCTAGTTAAGCACATGAACACTTCTTCACACTTTGCTCACTCTTCTTCACACTTTGTTTTTTCCTTCAAATGATTAGGAAATTATTCACACATCTCATACACATGCATGCCTTCAAATGGAATAAACAATCGCTCATAT
Source organism: Sequoia sempervirens (assembly GCA_007258455.2). Classification (NCBI taxonomy): domain Eukaryota; kingdom Viridiplantae; phylum Streptophyta; class Pinopsida; order Cupressales; family Cupressaceae; genus Sequoia; species Sequoia sempervirens. Next base: position 784,959,096 of record VDFB02193867.1, on the reverse strand, counting down.
ATATCCACAACAAGAGATTACATTGCTACATGTCAGATTCAAAATAATAAAACATATGCAAACTATCGGCCCAAAACAATAAATAATTTTCAATGTGAATCGACCAATGTTGGACACAACATAATGAAGACCCAAAAAAAATCCTCGAACATGAAACACCTTCAAAAATTATTCCTCAAAGATCCACAACACGCTACCATCACCTTGTCAGCCAAGAACATGAAAAACATGAACACACAAGAGAAAATCACCAATCACAAGCACAATGATCAATGCAGATGTGAAAAATAGATAGGGCATGATCTAGAAACATCCACAAACATCATGAATCACTAGAAAAGCATCTGCAACAATTGAACTTACTAGAATCACATCATCTTCATTTAGGAACACCAACTAAAGCAACAAAATGATTGTCAGAACACAACTGCTCATAACTCGATCAAATCTTCATGCAGATCTCTGAAACTTAACATGGATAAACTAGATATACATGACAAAAAATAATTTAATCCACAACCTTTAATCATCAACGTATTGATCTCAACAACATACTAAACTTCACTTCATCACTGTCAACCTACAACTTATTTCATTATAATTTTCTCAATATCCTCGACATATACAACCTTAAAGACATTAATGCCAATAGTGTTGAAATAAATCAAAACCACATATAAACAACATCCAAAAATCTCCCCCTTTGGCATTGATGGAAACACATGATGTGAAAAACACCATCAACGCAACTTTCTCTTAATACTTCCCCCCCCCTTAGATTTTGACTCTTTTCACCTCAACTCTTTCACATAACTCTTCTCCCCACAAATTTTTTCACATGACTCTTCTCCCCCTTTGACATCAATGACAAATATATGCATTATCTTTCTCCACACAAGCTTTGAACCACATATCTGAACATTTGACTACTCCCCCTGAGTAGCAGCCACCACAACATCAATCTGGATCAAGATATGACTATGAAATGCATGGACTGATGCAAGTAAATGCATCTTAGTTCTAATTATGAGGGGTAATCACCCCTAACTTCCCTCTGAGATACTCAAAATTATCCTTAGAAAAAGGCTTGGTAAAGATATCTGCAATCTTTTCCTTGGTAGGCACATACTCCAATCTGACTTCCTTTTCACTCACTTTCTCTCTCAAAAATTGAAACTTGATAGATATATGTTTGGTCTTTGAATGCAGCACTGGATTCTTAGAAATTTTAATTTCACTTGAATTATCACATAATATAGCAATAGGTTCATCATACACAACTTTGATATCTTTCAACATCTGCTTCATCCACAATACTTGAGTACAATTGATAGCAGCAACAATGTATTTTTCCTCTGCAGGAGATAAAGAAATGGAATTTTGCTTCTTACTTAACCATGAAATCAACTTCTTACCCAAGAAAAATGCACCACCACTAGTACTCTTTTTTTCATTCACATCACCTGCCCAATCAACATCAGTAAAAGCACTCAAAGTAAGGTCATCATCTTTAGGGTACCATAGGCCAAAATCAATTGTCCCCTTCAAGTATCTAAAAATACTCTTCACAATAGTCACATGAGATTCCTTAGGATCAACTTGAAATCTTGCAACAATGCATACAACATTCATGATATCAAGTCTAGTTTGAGTCAAATAGAGCAATCCACCAATCATTAATTTGTATCTAGTCTGATTTTCTTTTGGAGAATCATCATCTTGTGTCAACTTACATCCGGTCACCATAGGTGTACCAATTGGCTTTGAATCTTTCATACCAAACTTCTTTAGCAATTCTTTCACATACTTGGACTAAGATATAAAGATCCCTTTATCTAGCTGAGTAATTTGAAATCCCAAAAATAATTTTATTTCTCCAATCATAGACATCTCAAACTCATTCTGCATCTCATTAGTAAACTTCATGCACAAAATATCATCTCCTCCAAAAATGATATCATCAACAAAGACTTCAACAATCAAATCTTTATCATGATCAATCTTGAAATACAAATTACTATCAGTAGTACCTTTATTAAATCCAAGCTTCAACAAATACTTGTCCAATCTAGCATACCATGCTCTTGGGTCTTGCTTAAGTCCATATAATGCTTTCTTCAACTGGAAAACCATATCTCCCTGATCAGTCAATTGAAATCCATTAGGTTGCTCAATATACACTTCTTCTAGTTCACCATTTAGAAATGTTGATTTGACATTCATCTAATAAACCTTGCAGTTTTTGTAAGTAGTATAAGTAAGAAATAGTCTCACAGCTTCAATCCTAGCAATAGGGGAAAAAGTTTTTTCAAAGTAAATTCCTTCCATCTGAGAATATCCTTTGCACACAAGTCTTGCTTTGTTTCTAACAACTTCACCTTGCTCATTCAGTTTGTTTCTGAAAACCCATTTAGTTCCAATTACATTTTTTTCCTTAGGTCTAGGAACAAGAACCCATGTATTATTCTTCTCAATTTCTAGTAGTTCTTCTTTCATTTCTTCCACCCAATGTTCATCTTTGCATGCTTCATTGACACTATTAGGCTTAGTCTTTGAAATCAAACAGTATTCTTCTGTGATTCTTCTCCTAGTTTGAACACCTTTGTTCTTATCACCTATAATCCGATCTTCTGAATGATGTAGTCTTACATACCTTGGAGTCTTAGGATGTTCTTGAACTTCAGGCTCTTGTGATCTCACTTATTCACTTTCACTAGTTTCTTCCTCTTGATTTTGTTGATTCACCGGAATAATCTAAACTTGATTTTGAGTCTAAAATTTCTTTCCTATAACTAAATTGTTATTTTGATCATTTGAATCATATCCACATGTTCTATATGGTCTAGTTGTGTCTTCATCAACCTTGACATTAGCAATTTCAACTACTTTCCTCAATCTCTTGTTGTAGCACCGGTAGGCCTTACTCTTAGTAGAATAACCAAGAAAGATTCCTTCATCACTTCTAGCATCAAAATTTCCTATATCTTCATCTCTTTTGATATAGCATTTACTCCTAAAGATTTTGAAATATCTAATAGTAGGCTTATGACCATACCATAGCTCAAAAGGGGTCTTATTGGTATCACCTTTGATTTGTACCTAGTTGAGGGTGTAAACAATAGTACTCACAGCTTCTCTCCAATAGATATGTGTAACATTTCCTTCCAACATCATAGTCCTAGCAGCATCTTGAATTTTCATGTTCTTCCTTTCCACAACTCCATTTTGTTGTGGGGTTCACGGGGTAGATAATTGTCTCTTTATCCCATGCTCTTCACAAAAAGAATTAAACTCATGGGAAGTGAATTCACCAGCTTTATTTGATCTCAGACATTTAATATTCAAACCTATCTTTGTCTCAACCATAGCCTTAAAAATCTTGAATTTCTCTAGAGCTTCATATTTCTCCATTGAGAAAGTAACCCACATCAATCTAGAGTAATCATCAATAAGAAACATGAAGTACCTGTTTCCTTGTAAACTTTTAATTCTAGAAGGACCTCACAAATCAGTATGAAAAAGATCCAACACTTTATTTGAACAATGTTGTTGCTCTAAAATAAAATTCTAGTTTGCTTCCCTAATTGACATTCCTTGCATATAGTATTAGTAGGCTTTACCAACTTAGGAAGATCTCTCACTTCTTGAGTAGAACTTATCTTGATAATATTGTCAAAGTTTACATGACAAATCTCCTATGCCACAACCAACTTTCATCAACTTGAGAAATTAGACAACTTTTACCAATAGAATTCAGGTGAAAGATGTTACCTTTTGTTTTTGTACCTGAAGCAATCACATTTTTAGAACTCCCCAATATTCTACACTTTCCATTCTTGAATTCAAGATTGTATCCCTGGTCAACCATCTGTCTAACACTTAAGAGATTGTGCTTCAAACCTTCCACATATAGAACAACATCAGTATTATTCTTACCATCAAGAGAAATGGATCCTCTGCCATGGATTACACTAGCTTTGTCATCACCAAATCTTACAACACCACCATCATACTTTTCCAGGCTCACAAATTTGCTTTTATCACCTGTCATGTGATGAGAGCATCCACTATCAATCACCCATTCATCTTTTTCTTCAACTCTAGCTGATAGAGCTTTCTCCACATTTGAGCAACTAGCAAATTCAATAGGTATAGGATCATTTTCCTTGATAGCACTAAATACCCATTCATCTTCACTTACATTCCCTTTATCAGATTCATCATTTGTCACACCTTCATCAACAACATAATAACACTTTCTTTGGAATGTAGGCTTGTTAGGTCTTGGCTTAGGAATTCTTTTTGGACACCTTGATGCAAAATGACCTATCTTATTGCAAGAAAAACATTTAATAGGAATTTTCCCTTTATACTTACCTTCTCCTTTGGCTTCCCTTTTGACAATAAGTGCTTCAAGCTCATCTAGTTTCCTCTCCTCTTCTTCAATCTCTCATTTCCTCTTCATACTTGAACATTTTTCTAGAAGAAATTTCTCTTGGATCATATCTCTGCTTATCCTTTCTGAAGGTAGTAGCTTTGAATGTAGATTCTATCTTAGGAAGAGCATCACCAAACTCACTTAACTCAAAAGTTGTAAGCTTACTAATAAAAATATCTATGGTTACATTTTTCATAGTCTGGATCTCCTCAATAGTAGCAACTTTGGCTTTGTATGCAGCAAGCAAGGATCTGAGTACTTTAGCAACAATTTTTTATTCATCCAATGTTCCACCAGTACATCTGATACTACACACAAGTTCATTCACTCTCTACATGAAAGAAGTAATGTTCTCATCATCACCCATTCTCAACATTTCATATTTTCCTTTCAGGATTTGCAGCTTAGCAACCTTCACATGTGCATCACCTTCATACAAAGTTTCCAATTTTTTCTAGATCTTATAAGCAATCTTCAAATCCACAACATTTTTCATCTCAGAATCAATCAGGGCACTGAACAATGCTTCCTTAGCCTTGATATTGTACTCAACATCCTTAATCTCAATAGCGGTAGAAGGACCATTTTGTGGGATGATATACCTATTCTTTGTAATATTCTAGAAGGGTTCAATAATGCATCTTAGATGACACTCCATTCGAGCCTTCCACAAAGAATAATTAGTTCCATCAAATCTTAGACTATCCTTCTTATATGTCAACATCTCGAATCACCTCAAGCAATCAAAATTCTTTTGAGGAACCAGCTCTAATTTTAATTGTTGGAAACACAAGGGAAAACAACTGAGAGGGGGGGTGAATTAGTTGTCACAGAAATTTAAACTTATTAAACTTATTAAACTTATTCTCATATCTGATTAATAATCATGAAAGCATAAATAATCAACACATTAGAAACACACATAACAGCAATATTTTTTATGTGGAAACCCTATAAGGGGAAAAACCATGATGGAGGTTAGTCCACAAGATTATACCTTGTTAAAAGTATAAAGAAGAATAAATGGGGAATGCAAATGCATTCAGGCACACTTCCTAGAGCTCACTGCTCAAATACAACAAGGCTTACTACCCAAAGGAGGACACACTGTCTTATAGAAACATTCGTATTACATCCATAGGATTTTGAACTAAGAAAATAACATCTACTAATGCCTGATTACAATTCTGGTTAAGCACATGAAAACTTCTTCACACTTTGCTCACTCTTCTTCACACTTTGCTTCTACCTTCAAATGATTAGGAAATTATTTTCACATCGCATACACATGCATGCCTTCAAATGGAATAAAAAATTACTTATATATATCCACAACAAGAGATTACATCGCTACATGTCGACTTCAAAATAATAAAACATATGCAAACTGTCAGCCCAAAACAATAAATAATTTTCATTGTGAATCAACGAATGTTGGACACAACATAATGAAGACCCAAAACAAAATCCTCAAACACAAAACACCTTCAAAAATTATTCCTCGAAGATCCACAACACGCTACCATCACCTTGTCGGCCAAGAACATGAAAAACATGAACACACAAGAGAAAATCACCAATCGCAAGCACAACAATCAATTCGGACATGCAACACAAATAGAGCATGATCTAGAAACATCCACAAATATCATGGATCACCAGAGAAGCATCCGAAACAAATGAACTTACTAGAATCACATCATCTTCATTCAGGAACACCAACTGAAGCAACATAATGACTATCAAAACACAACTTCTCATAACATAATCAAATCTTTATGCAGATCTTTGAAACTTAATGTGGATAAACTAGATATACTTGAAAACAAAATCTTTAATCCACAACCTTTAATCATCAATGTACTGAGCTTGGCAACATACTGAACTTCACTTCATCACTATCAACCTGTAACTTATTTCATTACAATTTGATCAATATCCTCAACATATACAACCTTGAAGACATTAATGCCAATAGTGTTGGCATCAATGACAACCACATATCAACAACATCCAACAAGTTCTGCTATCCAAAAATTGAGTTCTTAGGTTTATGAGTCTAAGGGAAAAGAATGTTTTTCACTACCTTGATCTTGTAAACAAAGTCCCTCTTAAGTTCAAAATATTAGGATCAAACATCCCATCCATCTCAAAACATTTGACATCTCACTTCAAAAACAACTTTGAAACTTTGGACATATCAACATTCTAGACTTAAGTTATTATCAATCAATCCCCTAGCTTAGCTATATGTGTGTAAATGAATCCTTTTTAATAAATTTAGTTAAGTTAGCCATCATTCTTTTGAACAAGTCTATCCTAAAGGTCACAATTCTACCTTTAGTTTCACAAGTTCATTAGCTCTTTTATCCAAAACATCAAACATCAAACCTTTAGTCTAAAGTGTTGTTTAAATTTTGGAAGATCATCATCCATATCACTCACCCCTTTCATTATCCACTCACATCATTCATCCAAAACACCTTAGGAGGTCACTTTTACCTAATTTTGAATAAACTAGAGAGTTCTAACAATATAAATCCCAACACACCTATCTCATAGTTGATCCACAATTTATAGTAACAACAAGATCTACCACAAGTGATCCCAACCAACAAGAAATCGATCCTAGGAGCCACTCAACCCTAACAACCACCAAATCCACTAGACATGGGGTATGAAGTAGAATATTTCATGAAAAAACCCACTTGAGCTCATTGAAGAGGAACTCATTAAAGAAAAGAAAGATCCCAAAACACACAATATCATCAACACTTTGATGAAGAAGAACCCTACACAATACATGATAGCTTTAGCAAAGGAAGGAGCTAAACTCCCTTCAACATTTTATTTGAAAACAATTATGGAACAACCCTTAGGAAATGTGGCTTCAATTCCTCAAGCTTCCATCACACAACCCTTGGTACAAGGTTTGACTTGATCTACAATTCAACCAACTTCATCACTTGTACCAAGTCAACCATTGACTACTAGTATTACAAGTTGACTAGGAACCAACCTTGGTCTCACTCCCAATTTAGGAGGAAACACAACTTTGGGTATTCAAGACACCACCCTTCCCCAAACCATAAATTGGACACAAACATTTAGTGCCCAACCATATTCTTCCACCACAATTACCAAACACCCTCAACATCTAGACATACCACTTACATTCCATAACACAACGGCCTCAACTTTTCATGCACAACCATATTCTTCCACCACCACAAGTACCCAAAGTGTTCCTAATGCTACAAAAATTCATGTGAACCAAGTACCCCAAGTGGAACAACAAGATAAAGTAAACACCATCATCCAAGGTCAACCCTTAATGCAATAAGGTCAAACATCAAATCCCCCAATTGACACATCAAACGAGTGGTTCCAAAAGCCACTCAAACCAACCCACCAAACACATCAAACCCATTTGTCATTAATTCCATCAACCAACAAAACACATTAGTACCAAATCAAACACAACAAGGGAACCCTCCACATCAAAACAATCAAGGGAACTCTTCTAATCAATTTCTCCAAACCCAAAGCATGCCACTAATATTGCAACACCAAGTGAAACCATCTCAACATTTGGTCCCTTGAGTAATGCAAAATTAGATGGGACCCCAAACCTACATTCATCCACCCCAATCTCAAATTTTACAAGGAATGATAGCACAAAAAAACCCTCAAAATCTCATCACACAATAACCACCCCACAAATCACTCACACCATGGTACCTTAAAATCCAACTCACATGCCACAAAATCAATACACTTCTAGCCAATACAATATAACATTGCAAGCACAACAAGCTTTGTAACAACAAGCCCAACAACAAGCTTTGCAACAACAACAAGCCCAACACCAATATTTGCAACAACAACAAGCATTGCAAGCACAACAAGCCTGCCAACAAGCATTGTTACAACAACAAGCTCAATAACAAGCATTGCTCACACAACAACAACAAGTGCTTACACAAAAACTATAGCAACAACAATAAAGCTTGTACTACAACCCCCAACAATTCACAGACATGCAACAAGACATCTTGAACCCAAATATACAAGGAGCATACACACCTTCCCCACTATCACCATGACCTACCCAATATCAAAATTCATCCTATACACCATATAACACCCCCCCTATATCAAAATCCCACCTATAACTCATCTATCATCCCACAATATACCACATATACTCCACCACCAAATCCTCAAGATGATTTTCCATCATAAATTAAGGTGCTCACATAGCAAATGCAAGACATCCAAATGAGGAAAACAAAGAAACTGCATGCACAATGAGACTTGTTTCTATACCCCTTTGATAGAAACATCACAATGATACCTTTCCCACCCGGATTTGAAGTCCCAAAATTTGACAAATATAGAGGATGGGGAAATCTGATGGATCATATCAAAGAGTTTTACGTAACATTTATGGATGTTGCTTACAATGATTCCTATTTAATTCACATGTTCCCGCATAGTTTGGGAGTCCCAACAATAGATTGGTTCTCAAATTTACCTCTGGGAATTCAAACCTTCCAATACATAATCAATTGATTTGTGGATCATTTATCCTACAACCTAGACACAGATGTGAGCTTGGAAGAGTTATACACCCAGATAAAAAAAAAAGGGTGAATCCTTCACAAATTTCCTACAAAAATGGAGGTAGAGAGCTAGCAAAATAAAATATCCTATTCTCGAAGAACAACAAATAGGAATTATCATTGCTAATATAGACATAGATCTATCCTTTCAACTAAAGATGCAATTTGTCACATAGTATGAAGAGCTTATCCCTAGGGCCCCTAACATTGAAAGAGCACTTATCGCACAAGGGAACACACAAGCATACAAAGACAATTTCCCATCTACTTGTTCTAATGGCAAGCCCCATGTATGGTCCAAGAACAATAACATAACTAACCATGGTATCATTGATGCTAAAGTGGTCCTACATTCTCCCAAAGAAACAAATAATCAACCAACCAACACATAGAAAATTGTACAACAAAAAAACACATAATTTTCAAACAATCAAGTCAATAATGCCAACACACAACAAAGATGACCACCCCCTAGAAACAACTACTCACAAAAATGTAACTACACACCATTAGGGGAACCTATCAAAGAAATCATGCAAAATTGGTGCAATCAGATATAATAACACTCCCAAACTATCAAAATTACCAAGAACCTCAAGTTAAACCACCATGGCATAATGAGAAGGATCTTTGTGATTTCCATAAGATCAAAGGACATAAGACGATGAGTTGCATGAAACTAAAAAACATAATCCAAGATCTAATCAATAATGGAGACTTGACTGTCAATCAACAAATAGGAAACCAAGACCTCAAGATTTATAAGAACCTAATGCCAAATCATAACAAGGGAAACATAAATAGAAAAAGGGAAGGATTAAACCAATGTGGGTCATGTGTATACTAACATGGTCACATCTTGCAATAATTTCATATTAGTCATCGCTATCAAAGGACCTAGTGCACAGTGTCGAGTCACCACATGTCAAGGAAAGGTCACAATCCAAGGAGAATCATTACAACCTAGGGCACAACCCACACCTCCAAAATCAAACCTTAGTGGTTATAGTCTCCTTGACCAATTAAAGAATATTTGTGCACAAATCTCCATACTAGAGTTGTTGGAACTATCACCCACGCATAGGGATGTATCAAAAAAGGCTTTGTCTATCTCTTTCATATTTGAAGATCTTGATACTAAGTAATTCCAAGCTATGATAGGACACATCACCATTCCCCATATCCTCACCTTTTCTGAACAAGATCTCCCAATGCAACCATTACATAATCGTGCATTGCACCTTGAGGTCATTGTTCACAAGAATAAATTAGAAGAGTCCTGGTGGATGAAGGTTTTATTCTAAATATTTGTACCCTTCATCTAACTAGGAACTTGGGTTACTCTAAGGATGTCATTGAAATTACAAAAGGCGTAAATATAAGGGCATTAGATGATCAAGAATGGGTGTCTCAAGGCATAATCAAGCTCCCTATCCAAGTAGGACCCTCCATTGTTGAAACCACATGCCAAGCACTCGATCTACCTTATAAAATTCTTCTAGTTTGACCATGGATCCATGCCATGCAAGTTGTAGCTTCCATGTACCATCAATGTGTTAAATTTCCTTATGAGGACAAAGAATTTACAATCCATGGTGATCCTAAGCAACTCTATTACTATAAGAACCTTGAGGAAAAATTTTAAAAGATCCTGCAAGTACCAAAAAATGATGAAAGGCCAACATCCTCCTCATTCATTGACCCATCTTCCCTATTATCTACATTAGAATCCAAAGCACCCATCATATAGAGCATACTTGACATCAAAGCCATGATCAAGGATAACGGATGTGGGGATTATAATTTGAAAAAGGATTCTTTTGTGCTTGGAGAGTTACCTCTTTCTCCTAAATCTCATGGGAAGCCCCAACTTATCAATAAGGTAGTTGAGACAATGAAGGCAACATCTACCACTTTTACCAAGTGGGGAGATTTGAACAAAGAGGTCATCAATGAAGAAGCTATATCCAAATTTGTATATCAGGATAACTAACACATGCCCAATCTTCTGATGGAAGATGATAACAAAGGACTGCAGCTAATGATGTGATAGGGGTATAACAAGAATGAGAATCTAGGGAAAAATGACAATCGTTTGCTAGAACACCTAACTCTTGAGAAATGACCAAAGAATCTTGGTCTAGGTTGTACCACTAACAAAGTGACCCTTATTAGCAAGGGTGCTAATAAACGAGTCGAGCATTCCTCCTAGCAACTTGGGTGATAATAACCTTGATGAATTTCCCCTTGACATCACTGATCTATTTGAGGATACCTCCATATTCATGATCACTACCACATCATTTACTCCAAATAGCGAAATCTCCAAATTGAAGCTAGTATACGATCCCCAACTAATCAACTGGGACCAATGAGGACCACCAATTCTAGATGTGTTTGAAAATGATGAAGCAATCTTTGAGTTTATGGGACTCTGTGACAACTTTCCTTACGAGGATCACAAATTAGTGCTTGACATAGAACTAGATACATAGGCTTACTTTGGGGAAACAATTGAATCCCTCGGTCATAAAATAAATGATATGAGAATCGCGTGTAGATCTTTAAGTGAAAACCACACTGTGGAACTTTTTGATCATAAAATAGTAAAAACAAAGGATGCATCTGATGGTGAAAACCTCTTTGAGGCATCAAAGGATGAGGGAATCAATATTCCTCTTTGTTCAATGCATCCAAAGAAATCAATGATACAAGTAGAAAAAGCTAATCTAGTGAATGTGGGGATGAAGGAGGCACCTTAGATAGCCTTCTATGCAGAATCACTATTGGATGAAGAGCAAATAAATTTGGGATCTTTTCTAAAAGAGTGAAGAGAAAAATTTGCATGGTCCTATATAGATATGCCTGGACTTGAACCTGAAGTGGTTGTACACCACCTAATAGTTTATCTTGAAGCTAAACTAGTAAAGAAAAAACTAAGAAAGATGCACCCCCATATAGCATTATTGGTTAAGCTAGAATTGCAAAAACTCCTTAATGTTAGATTTATCTGACCAATAGACTATCCTAAGTGGGTTTCAAACCTAGTGTTAGTCTCTAAACCCACTAGGGGCATCAAAATATGCACTGACCTTAGAGACTTAAACAAAGCATTTCCTAAAGATGACTTCCCTCTTCCAAACATTGATATCATCATAGAATTAACTGTTGGACATGAGAAGTTATCACTTATGGACAGATTCTCGCGTTATAACCAAATCATGATTTCCAAGGAAGACCAACACAAAACAACATTCACATTTCCATGGGGAACATATTGTTGGAATATGATGTCGTTTGGGTTGAAGAATGTTGGAGCAACTCACCAAAGAGCGATGACCCTAATCTTTCATGACATGATCTACAAAATTGTTGAAGACTATGTGGATGAAATTCTAGCTAAGTCAAATACAAGGAAGGAGCATATAGAAGTACTAGGACCAATCTTTTACAAGCTTGAAGAATACAAGGTGCGACTGAATCCAAAAAAGTGTGTCTTTGGGGTCACATCAGGCAAGCTCCTTGGGTACATAGTGTCACAAAGGGGAATTGAGATAGATCCAGCCAAGGTAAAAGCAATTTTGGATATGGAGCCCCTAGAAACATTGAAACAAATACAAGGTCTACAAGGGAGGCTACAATCTATCAGGAGATTCATACCACAGTTGGAAAACAAGATCCACCCCTTTTCTCACCTTCTCCACAAAGGGATAACATACAAGTGGGATGAGAAATACAAAAAATCCTTCCAACAAATCAAAGACTATCTACTGACACATCCTATTCTTATACTACTGATACTAAATAAACTTTTTATCCTACACATCTCAACCACATCAACAACATTATGAGCTCTTCTAGCTCAACATGATGAAAAAAGAAAGGAAAGAGCAATCTACTACATCATAAGGACTTTGGTTGGATATGATATGAATTATTCACCCATCGACTAGCAGTGGTCTTTGCTTCACAAAAATTCAGACACTATATGCTTTCACATTAAATAAATCTAATTGCTAAAATTGATCCATTGAAATACTTGTTATCCAAGGCAACTCTCATTGGGCGAATGGCTAAATGGGTGATGATCCTAATGGAGTTTGATATAGAGTATGTGGAGAAGAAGGATATTAAGGGGTAGGTAATTGTAGACCAATTGGCAGAGGCACCCATCTATGTGGAAAATCCATTGGTGTCCAAATTTCTTGATGAGTCAATGTTTGTCCTCAATGTAGTGGATTAGTGGAAGATGTGATTTGATGGATACCATACACAACATGGATCTAGAGAGAGAATTGTCTTCATCACCCCTCAAGGTGATTGTTTTCCCAAATCATACTGACTATCTTTTCCATGCACCAATAACATTGCTGAATATGAAGCTCTTATAACATGATTGAGAATTGTGGTGTAGTGGAAAATACAAGAATTAAGGGTCTACAAAGATTCACAACTGATCATTAATGAAGTCAATGATGATTATCAAACTAAGGATGATAAGCTCACACCTTACAAAAAGATGATGGAGAGTCTCAAGGACTTCTTCATTGATATCACTTTTGAGAAAATACCTCATGTCAACAACCATGTAGCTAATGCAATGGAAACCATCGGGTCCTTGTTAGACATGCTACATAACATTCTTCAATGTGAGTTCTTCATCGAGCAACTTCTTGTGTACCAAATTTTGAGGTACCTGAATTTGAATGTGTGTGGAATCGTTGTTCCCGATTCCACATGGTATCATGAAATCTTCACCTACCTAAGAAAAGACCTATCCTGCCAACTAACATTACCCCAAACCTCAAGAAAACCTTTGTTAAGAAATCATCTTGATTCATTATCAGAGGTGACACCCTTTACTATCGAAGTGTCAAGGGGACATTATTATGATGTCTCAACCAAGAGGAAGCTTTGACCACATTAAAGGAAGTACACGAAGGCATTTTTGGTATTACTAGTTGACCATGGAATGGGAGGCTTATCAGTTTGTAAAGAAGTGTATGTAGTGTCAATAACATGGGGACCTTATCCGTGCTCTAGCTCAAGAACTCCAACTGATTGTTACACCTTGGCCTTTCTTACAGTTGGGACTTGACCTCATAGGAAAGATCACCACTACCTTGCCTAATGGTCACAAGTTCATCATCACGACCACTGAGTATTTTATGAAGAGGGTGGAAGCTATCCCTATGACTTACATCATGAGGAAAAAAATCCAAATTCATCCTGAACTGCCTTATTTGTCATTACTGACATGTCACTAAGACGAGGTTAATAACTAGGGTTCACAAGGCTTGATTTGATGGAACATCTATACTGCCCTATTTAATATTTATACTCTATCCAATACTTAAATCAAGTTTATGAGATAAGTCATGTAAATGGTTATCAAAGGAAAAGCATTAAAAATCTAAAATATGTTATAATTTTAATTCTAGATTTAGTTTCAAGTTTAATAATATTTGATAACTTGATTAGCTCTATCACTTATCACTTGATCAAACTCCAAGAAATTATATATTTTTCTCCCTAACATTTGACTAGATGTGATATCTTCCTTTATTATAACATTTTTCTAGTTTTAAATAATTTTATATTTTTATTTTATAATATTATAATTTATAATTTTATAAATCGTAATTTTATATTTTACTATATAAATTGTATATGACTACAATTAGGTGTGCAATTGAAACTACAATTCATGCTACTCATTTTAGTTCATTAGTTGTTGTTATATTGCTCGCTAGTAGTTTATATGGTTTATGGATAGTTTATAATTCTAGTTTGTTTCTAAGTTTGACTTCTAGTGTCACTTTTGACGAGGCATGTAGTGATTCTTTGAATTTTACAAACTGGTAATGTATTGATAACTTAGTGTTGTGTAATGCTTACAAATTCATGTCATAAACATTGTTTATTTGTATACCACTTTATTTATATTAATAAAAGGGGTGGCCAATACCCACATTTCATTAATAATTTTTAATATTTTTTTATTTTATTATTTTTATTAATTTCCTGATTTTATTATTTTTAAAAATTTAGTTTTTGAATTTTATAAATGTAACTTAAATTTTATTAATTTTTTTTTATAATTTTTTAAATATTAATAAAATGTTTCAAAAATATAAAAATAATTACTCTAAACAAATATGAAATATTTTTAAAAATATTTTTAAAAGGAAAACAAAAGAAGAATACTTAGCAATTTAGTTGAAGTAGATGATTTAGTGCACAAGGAGGTCTCTCATTAGGCTTACATAGAAGTGCCAAAATAATCAACTGAACCCACCTTTTTATGCTCTCATTCTATCAAATATAAGGGGATCTGAATGAATCCCTTCTTGCCACAAGGTTTCATGTAATGAGTTTGAGCATGATTTTTGGCTACATTTTTTTCTTTTGGCTTAGAAGTGAGACTCACTCTTGTGGTTCCACCCATTAGTCTTAAAATATACCACCCTAACTTGTAATTTAGAATAAATTGCACTTTTGTTAGCTACCAATGACTAATAAAAATAGAGAGAAGAGACCTTAATAAGTAGGAGGTATTTTCCACAGCATGTCAAATTGTGATATTACTATCTAGATTCAACCATTTAGTTTTATGAGTCAAACTCATTGACCCATGTTTCATGAGTAGTGGTTCACAAGAACCCATCTCTCATGATAATGAATGGTCCCCTTACTCATGAAATATGGGTCAATGAGTTTGACTCGTAAAACTACACGATTGAATCCTAATAGCAATATCACAAGAGACATTACTTTGAAAGTTTGAATTTGAAACTTTAAGGTTCATATCAGTGAACATAGAGATGACCTAGATCAATTCAACACCCACAAACTTAAACCAGAGTAGTAGACAATATATTTAGAAATAGAAATGAATTTCTAAAAAGATAAATGATGATAAAACCATGATAAGATAATGTTTTTGTCAACATTCATACTAAACAATCTAATCACTATAAATCCAAACCAATAAGACAAAAAAAGTATGGATATACATAATTCACCATTACACCTATCTTATAGTGAGCATGGTTAAAAACATTAATTAAAATTTGGTCCAAAAATAACGGATGTGCTTCAATTTCGTACTAAATATTGAAGAGTAAATGGACGTCTACATTGTTCGTATAGAAAGAAAAATGATGAGGTGACACAAAGAAAAAGACTGTCAATAATGAGACGTCAATGACTAAGACAACTCCACGGAAAATCAACATCCTAAGTTTATAAACTACCATCATTATTCCCTGGTTGAAGAAAATGGTAAGAACTTTACTAGAAAACAAAATATTAAAGTTTGGTTTTGATTTTCAAAATAATAAAGCTTCATTATTTTAAAATAATATTATGATTCAAATTATGGACGGGCTAAAACATTGACTTGTAATTTTTAAAAGAATTTAATAATAGTCTAGCCTTGAATTCGATGTAAAAAGTTATGGGTTATGTTTGCATTAATATTAAAGTAATTAAGAGGCTAGTTTTAATTATATTTTAATTTAAAGTTAGTTAAAGGAATTAAATATAACTAGCTAAATGTATAGGAAGAGTTAAATAGGTGTATATTGTGGTTTGATATTGATATGGATAAGTTTGAGTTAATTTATTTATGAATATAATTGTTTGTCAAAAGTTTGAGTATAATTGACGAGGATGGTGATATATTTTTCACTATATACTAAGTTGCACATCTTTGAAAGTTGTCACAAGTAAGGGATGTACTATTCACAAAAGTAGGAAGTACAATAATAAGGGATGAGGTTTGAATCGTGCCTCATGTGACTTTGACAAAATGGATACTCCTTAGTCTTTAGCTCTCAACCAAAGAAATATCAACTTAGAATTATTCTTTGAATATTAATGAAATACAAAAAAAAATGAGATGAAAGTAATTAAAAACCTCAAATAAAAGTAAAATAAAAAATTGCAATCTATCTTGTCAAATTGCACATGATTATAGTCAATGCGTAATAATGTTGCTACCAATATAACCATGCCATATGTAATAGGATAGCTTGCACAATTTTAGATCGCACTCAACAATTAACAATGTATAGGTGGATGTCAAGTCCAATCTATAATAACCTATCTCAATTTTCATCAAATCTAAACTATTTGATTGTGCAAATAATAAATGCATTCTTGCAAAATGTCTCATTTACATTCAATATAAGGGTTCCAATAGTTAATTTTTGTATTTTACAACTCATGGGACCAAACCAACAATGCCAACGTGTCAAGGTGGGTAGATGAATGATAGTGGAGGTCTAATTTCATTCTATAGGTGTCTTGATCCATCTAGATTACACAATTATGATAAAGTTCTTAAGAGTCATGTTGGAAAGAGGAAAAGGGGAACTACAGTCCAAATATTTGTACCCTAATATCCCTTATGTAGTATGTTTATACGCTAGAGGATATAGTGAGAGAAAAGAGTAATTGCAGAAGGGAAAACTATATTTGAATGTATTCCACATGTAACTTAAATAAGAACCACATTAATTCATAACACATATATTGATCAATCATTATGTCTCCATATATATTATCATATAATAGTTACAATGACAAGTCTTAATCTCTGTTATCTAATATCATTCTCTTATCTTCTAGTATCTCTCTTACATCTATTACATGAATACATTTATAAATTGTCTCTTAGAGAGATGTGACCCTTATAGGGAACCTCTTAGTCTCCTATGTTTTCCTTAGGTTCCACGAGTCATATGCAGTAGCTTTTGGCACTACCTTGTACCCTGCTAACATCAAACGCCCCCTTTTAAAATGATGTCTTCACCTGAAGACATAATGTTCAATTCTCATGAAGAATATGTTTGTAGATAACTTTAATTGCATGAGTGCAATGTCCCATTGTTAGTTTGCTTGCTACAGAACTTTGATGTGTCGTTGGGTGTTAATGTTTGTTGCCTCTACTTCTACAAGACTAGTGGGTATATGTATTTTTCGTGTTACATTTTTTGCCTCCCCCAAGATTCAAGTGCACCAATTTTATGATGATTAGCTCCTTAAACTATTTAATCTATATCTTTATTTGTTCTTTGTACTCCTGGACTTGTAGTTGACAGTGCAAGTTCTTTGTATCTACTCTTATTACGCCTTTAGTTGAGTGATTTGATCCTTCACATTCTTAGTGAGGTTGGTCCACAAAAGACAAAATTGATATAGCACATTGTCCTCTGCTATAATCCGTTATATGTTCTTTATCTACACTTCCAGTTAGGAGTAATTTTCCACACACTTTTTTGATTCCTCCTTTGTTTTATATTCCAAAATTTCCACTTGAGCCTATTGCCTTATCCTATCCTTATGTGACTACAAATCTTCTTGTAGGTCATCTACCAACTATTTGAGTTGTTGTAGAAGAGGAAGGGAAGTATCTCTCTTTGCATTTATGGTATGGTGTTATGCAATATACTCACTGTCTCTTGTAGTTGCTCCACACTTTCAACATATTGTTGTAATATATCTTCCCTTTTGGTGGCATGGAATATGTTCCCTAAATGAAGTTTATGTAGAGTGGAAATGCTTGATAGGCTCACTTGGGAATTGATTACTAGCAACTATAGTAGTTGTAATGTGGGTGCTAGTTGCACTTGCTTCTGTTGCACTAGAAAATATTTCATTGATTGGATAGCGGATGTAGATGTAGAGGCTTTTGTAGTGTTTACCTCTTGTTCTCTATCATCTCCCCCGCTCGGTTGGCTACTTTATGGTGGAGATGTTTTTTTTCTTGCTCTCTCTTCTTCCAAGAGGGAATCATGGAGCTTTTTGGTAATCTTTGTTATTTTCTTTTATACCTTATCCATTTCTATTTGTCCCCTCTCCACTAGGGTATCCACCCTTACTTTTTCTAGAGATCCTTTTCTTTTTCTTATGCTAGATTGTCCTTTTATTTTGTATTTAGGTTGGTTCCCACATCTTGTATTGCTTTCTCTCTTCTTTCTTCTTCTCATTTTAGATATTTTTCTCTTTTCTCTCTAAGTGCAGAAATTATTGGTTTTGGGAAGCCTTTAATGACTTCCTCTAAGCTCTTGTTGAACCTTTTGATGTACTTCACCAAACATTGTATTATTCTCTCCTTATTCTCTACATCTACCTCTTCTTACATGTTAAGGAATTGTGTAAACATGACATGGTATATTATGGCATTTGTTGGGGCCATGACATCAATTTCTTGTTGTAATTATTTAGGGACCCCTTGTTATGGGATTTCCATAGTGTGCTCATTTTTCTTCTTTTGTGGAGGCTTTTGTACTTCCTCAACTTTTTCTTCTTCCTCTGTAAAGTTGGATTACCTTCCTTTTTATTGGATTTTTAAGCCTTTCCTTTCAATTTTTTCTTCTTTGCACTCATCTAAAGCAATGTTTTTGAGACCTCTTGATCATTTAAGGTGGCCAATTTTTGTGAGGATGAGGTAGGTCCCTCTAATTATGCACTAGTCACTCCATGTAATCTTCCAGACCTTCTTGTTTATGGTGTGATGGTTTTCAAAAGTGGTGCAGAGGAGGAAGGTTGTGTTGGCCCTTTTGGTAGGATGCCCCACTGCTTATGTAGTTGTTCCTTATTCTTTTCTAACTTTTCCTCTACATTCTTCTTATATATGTTATTCATAATTTCTTTGTATGTCCCAAATCTCTCCACATTTGGGTCTTTTGGTTTTCTAATGATATTTGCAACATATGCATATACTTACCATTTTTTGACCTCATAAGGGAGCTTGGGAATCCATGTTGTTCTTGTCTTCACTACCTCCATGTATGTATAGTCTTTATCCACTAGAAAATTTATGGTATTTATATATTGTTTAATAGACTCATATGAAACCTGTTCTCTAACCTATAGTTGTTGTTGGAAGCTTCTAAATAAGCCCCAACATGCAGCAGTATAGGTTGGTTTATCTTTAAAGTGTTGAGTATGGAGCTTAATTTATGCATCTATAGGTAGATTTCTCTTCCATACCTTCCCTTTAAACATAGGTAATTCGTTTAGGAAGTAGAAATATAGGTATATAAGTAGTGTATTGTATCTAAATTTATACCAAGATTTTATCTTCTAAATATTATTTATTAGCTACTCTCTGTCATTAACTCGTAGAGATAAAAATCCTTCATTTCCACCATCATTTGATATGTGGTGTGTATTGTGGTTGTTGTAGTCGAGTCTTCTTTATTTGTATAATATATCTTATCTAGCGATACCAATAGTGGCATATCATACTATTGGGTTTGTGATTTCCTAGAGACTCAAGCTTATGCCATCTAGTGTAGCTCCAATCAACTTTGTCATCTTATCATTCTTCACCCCTTTCTTGGCTAGAATTTCCCCTACCATACTTAGCCTAGCTATGGCATGAATTTTCCCCTTTGTAATTTGATTGTGTTTGTCCAAGTAAATGAACTCATCATGTACCCTACTCAAGATTAACCTAACCCAGTCATGTTCATAACAAAAATTTGGGTAGTCTTTCCATATATCCAAATGCCTTCACCCCACCTCATGGTATTATGATTGATGTATGCTTTGATATGGGGCTAGTAGTGTTTGTTAGATCTCTTCAAATTTTGTGTGGCCAATTTCCACTATAGGCTTGTGAATGTACTTCCTCACGTATTTTTTATATACCACATCTACTAAAATTCTTGATGATTCCCCATTTTTGTCCACCTCCAACACCTTGAATGGGTACTTCTTACATTTTGGGCAAGGCTTCTTAGAAATATTTATGAGGGTTGGTGTTTCCATCTCTTAGCTTTGAGTTTGAAAGTAACAAAGATTAATTTTATTATTTCAATGGACTGTTTGAGTGCAAAGTGAGAGTAAAGTGGGTGAAGTGGTGTTTTGAATACGTTTAGGGTTGGGAATTTGATCATTAATTTTTTTTCCCATTGAGTTTTGTGGTCATTTATAGTCGTTTATAACTCTTGACTATTAACAATTTAATTTTGTTTGTTTATTAGTTTATAATACATAATGTACAATTTGTACCTTTTATTCCTTTATTCTATTCATCCTTCTAGTTGGTTATAATGTTTGATGCGATCTTTGTCTAGTCTTTTTAGTCTTACTACTCCAAATTATATATTTTTATGGATGTAGTAAGTTCCTAGCCACCTTACATTTAGTTTTCCTAGCTTTTTGAAATTTTTATCATAAAGTAAGACTAAATCACCTATTTTCATCTAATTTATCCAATTCCTCTATTCTTTGTGCTAGAGATTCACCATCATCTAATTGCAATGTTAACACAGTTCATAGGTTAGAGACAATAAAGTTCATGGGAACTATCACATTAGTTCCATAGACTAGTTGGAATGGTGTAAATTTATTAGTTCTCTTATAGGATGTGTGGTAGGCCCAGAGTATTGTAGGTACTTTTATATCCCAATTTGACATGTTTCCATCACACATCTTAGTAAGTGATCTCCCAATTATTTTACTTGCTCTATTTTCTTGGGGATGATGTGGTGAGCTTTTATTTTGTGTGATCATAAAATTTTGTAGGAGCTCCACAATGAATGTATCGATAAAGTGTTTACCTTGATCACTTACAATACTTAATGGGAATCCATACCTAGTAATTATATTTTCATATGCAAACCTTGTGGTAATCTTGGTAGTGCAATCCTTGGTAGGTTTTGCTTCTTCCCATTTTGTTAGATATTCTACCCCTATTATTATAAATCTTTATCTTGAATGTTTGGCGAGAGGATCAATGTGTCTAATAAGTATATTGTCAGCATTTCAAAAGGAATTTGTGTCAGTACTGGTTTTAGAGGTATTTCATCTTTTAGGTTAAGTTCCCCTACTCTTTGATATATGTCAGCTTTTTCCATAAGTTTTTGCATCTTTGTGAAGGGTTGTGTTGATGGTCAAAATAACACAACATTAATTAGAATATTTCTACTCTATTTCTCCTAAAAAAGATAGGTAATCTTAAACCACCTATCTTCCAAGGTCTTCGCAGTTGGTTCTCAACTGTGCTATCATCATTCAGTAGTTCATGCAACTATAATATTCAAGGGGCCTTTGCTGGTAAAAGGGTACAAACTGGGTAGTACAAAGTAATCTAATATGGGGGTTTTAAATAAATAGAAAAAGATAGATCAAGGACTTAGAACAACAAGATGTGAACACATATTCCTTCAAATTTAGACATGTAATTCCTATAATGAGAATTTCCTAATTAGCTGAAAATTGTAAAACAAAGTAACTCACAAAAGTTTATGCAATCACATTCATCCATAGCGAAAATTTAATATTCGTAACATAACTCATCATTACTTTTTTTAGAATTAATTTATCAATAATAAATGCCATAAGCTCATCACCAAGATTCACAGATCGATAAACAACAAGAAAAATCATCCACAGGTTACAACACAATAGATAGTTTTGAATTCGGTCTCTTCTTATTAATTTTCACCAATTTTATGAAACATTATGCACAAAAAGATTCACTGGCATACAAAAAACCATAGTCTATTTTCATCATCACAAAAATAGAAAACTTATGGAAATTAACTATTTGCATTTAAAATTGTAATAATGTTCAACTGTTGCATTAAAAGTTGTAAAAATTAAAGTATCTAGTCCTAGGCAGCAAATATGACTTCAATTTTATAACCTTTACAATGAGGAGAAATTTTAATCTTATTGAAAGAATTAACATTGATTTTTCCTTTCAAAAATCATGATCCACAATTTGAGGCCCAAATCCACAATTATAGGGGGTGCCTCCAATTGTTTCTAAGTCTCCTTTTACTAAAATTATTGAAGCTAGGAAGTACGCCTCATTCCTATTTATTGGGAGTTGTTGTTGATTACTGTGCCTAATTCTTGATTTGCCAAAACTAATTTGGAGCTAATAAATTGCTTCTGGATTTGATTGTGTGTGCTTTTTTGAATCAACGTTTCAGATCACACTCTGTGATCCATCATCAGGATAGAAAGCTCCAAGGATATGGAAGATTGGTTTGTTGCAGACCCAACATGTATATAAAGAGAGGCAGAACAGTGTTCGAGGGAAAGGAGGCATAAAGCCCAAGGGATGGCAAGAAAGAACAATAATAAAATTGACATTAAAATTAAAAAATGGTATATTCTAATAAGGAGAATAATAAGGATGAAAGAACAAAAAACAATTGTATATTCCATATCTTTATTAGTGTGTCAATAAAGATATATTGGTAAAGAACGAGGTTAAAAAATCAACTTGTAAAATAGAGAGATTAGTAAAGAAAGAAGACAGGAGAAAGTAATATTTTAAAAGATCAAAGGTAGAATTTGATAAAATAATAAGGGTTGAACACAATGGAGCCAAGCAAGAAAAGAAGAATAGTGAGAGCACCCATGAAAATAGCTAACAATAAGAGAGAACAAGGTGACGGAAAGGACATATCAATCAAACAATAAAATAGAAGAGAAGAAAATAAGACAAAAACATTAAATAATAAATTACCAAAATGAGGGGTGATAAACAAAAACAAAAAACCAAATAGAATTTCTACCTTTGTCCATATAGTCTAAAAGTATATAGAAGATATAATCTATGGGATCTATTACAATATTCAATATACCAATATATTGCTATATTACTATATTTAATATGTAAATATCTTGATAAATTCAATATATTCAAGAATTTGAAAAACCCAAAAAATAGCCAAAAAGGAGGAAATCACAAACATTGATATATTTGAGTACATTAATATCATTAATGTATTTACAAATGTTAATATATTTAAATGGTTGAAAATATTGATTAATATTTTAATCATTGCTAATATGTTTGTTCAAAAAGTCTGTTTAAAGATTTAAATCTTTTAAAAAAGTTTAACCATATGACTATATTTGCACAAATTAGAAAATATTAGTATATGATGGGTTTGCAACAAACCAATCTTCCATATCCTTGGAGCTTTCTATCCTAATGATGGATCACGGAGTGTGATCCAAAACGTTGATTCAAAAAAGCGCACACAATCAAATCCAGAAGCAATTTATTGATTCTTATGGATTGTGGAAATCTTATAACAATAATTTGGAGCTAACTGTCTGTCAAAAATTGATCTAGGGATTTAACCTTTGTTGACCAAATTCCCTTTCAAAAATAAAATATTCTCCTTTATTTGGTCATCTTAGCCTCTCTAGTCGCTTTAACTTGTTTGAAATATTCATCAACATTTCTATAAATCTATTGCAAGGTCTCATCTTCAAGTGCATCTACTTATTCCACCTTGAACATTGCTCTTTCGAACTCCTTGGTGGTGGAAGTATACATATCTTGCAACTGGGTAACATTCCTGGCAACATCTCGTACATAAAATCTGATTTTCATCAGCTTGTCCAGAAGAAGCCCTTCATCATCATCTCCTTCCTTTATCATCTCCAATTTGTTGTGTCATTGATCTTTCATTTCTTATAACGAAATCAAATCAACATCTAGTGAAACCTCCTTTCCAATTACTTCAGCAATAAACTCCTTAATCACCTTTCTCTTGTCAGACAAGTCTTGCTGAGCATGTTGCAATAACCATTTGTTCTCCATGAGAACTTCTATTTTGAAGATTAATATATTCATACATTTATCAAGATAACATCTTGATCCTCCAAAATGGCATATTCAATTACATCTACCTTGGGAATCATTTTCAGTATCCTCAACTTCTACATACACCCTACATATTTATCCTCTTTCACTCCAAGAAACTTAGTATATTTCTCTAAAGACTTGACCAGCTCACATACCTCTTTATAAATTTTGGAACTAGTAGTGAAAATATCCTTTATCTATTTCTTAAGAAGGTCAACCCACTTATCCATCATTTACGATTTTCTCTTCATTTCACTCAACTCATCAACCTCTTTACGACTCATTAAGATAGGAACTTCTAATGGTGTTGGTTGTTCGAAAGTGGACGTAATAAACTCTTTTAGAAAACTTTTCATTTTCCCTACCCGAGCCTTTAGCTCATCCTTGATCTACTTGTCCTTGATCAACTTTGACTTGGTAGAGGTAGCTATGATGTCAATGAGATTCATCTATTGATTCCTTGTCTGCTTGCCCAGATTGGCAGTGCTTACTTGATAATATGAAACTTGTAGCTCCTTATCATCCTTATCAGCTACCAGAGTTGTAATGTCTACCACCAAGTCCCCATCATCAATGAGACTCATGGAGTGAATGGCTCAAGGATTCTTTGATGCAAGAGAACTTAAAACACAATTTGGCCCTTCACCACTAGCAACAAAATTTCAAGAATGAAAACAAATTCACAATAAAATTTGAACTATTCTTTTATTTAAACCAATTATGCAAATACAATAAAGGAAATCACCACTTCCAGATTCACAGATTTCTCTCCCTTATTTCTGTACATATTGATTTTTTTCCCTTCCCTCTTTATCTATGAACCTTTTTTATTTTCTAATTCACACTTTTTATTTCATTATACACTTGTCATTCACTATGGCAGTGCCTCTTTGAAATGTCACTACTGCCCTTCTATTGGATTGTTTGCTGCTATGTACATCTTCAGTCTTCCAAAAATCACCCCTCTACTTTCTTCTACGGGTTGTCTTCCTTTTCCTTTTTCTTGGTGCCCTCTCCTCGGGTTCTAAAATCCTCTTTTGAGCCTGTTTTTCCACATTCCTATTGGTTTTTCCTCTTACTATTGTACCCTATTCTTCATTCATCCTTGCATCCCCTCACACAAGCTCTCTTTTACGCTTCAATCAACCTTCTCTTCTTGCTTCACTTGGCTCGCCTTCTTCTTTTTCGTTTGAAATCTACAATTTTTAAAAGAATAAATCTTGGTCACCCCCTCACATTCCCATTGATCCTCCTTCAAGGCATCAACCCTCTCAATGTTCTCTGCTTTGTTTTCAAGATCTTTCAGTGGATTTTGGGAAACTCAAAAGACACAATTAGAGTTTAATTTACAAATTTAATTTGAGTTTAATATTATTCAAGGTATATGCTTCCACACTTGAATACATGTTGATTTAGGAAATTTCAATTACAACATTTGAAAAAATTCTCATCATCCAATCCATGTTGGTTCATATGGAGGCAATCAATCAATCATGTTTCTAGACGATGCATCCACATTTTACAAACTGTGAGAATGATAATAAAAAATAGCGGAAATTGGCTTCTTAATGGATGCTCATGCATCATTCTTCTTGGGAATCACTTTGTCTACCTCTTTTATCATATCATCCCATGTCACTAGCTGGGCTTGAACTTGTTTTCTTTTCTCCAAATTTAACTTAAGTCATGTAGGGGCCCAGTTGGCTAAGTTGTTACCTGTTGAGTACTAGGAGGTGTTGATGAAGGAGGTGTTGAGGAGATTATTTCCACTATTTTCTCAAAATAAATCCTTTGTTTCTCTTCTTTCTCCTTGAGAAATCTCTCTTGCTCTAACCTCTCATTTTGTGCTTTTATTTCTTCTATCTTCTTCATCTCCTCCTCTTTATGTACAACCTCTTCTTCATCTTTTTTTCTTTGTTGTTCCAACTACATTACACAAGCTTCTTACTTTGCTACCCTATCTTGTTCAGCTTTCTCCTATATTTCAAACTCTTGTGCACATGCCTCTTCGTTAGCTCTCTTTTGGGCTTCTACAACCTCTTTCTCCCAAGCTAGCTCTTCATCCTTCTTTGTTTTTCTTCTTCATTAGCTAGCTCTTTGGCAGCTTGTCTTTGAGCACTTTCTAGTATTTCCTTTTGATCTTACTCATTAAAAATATCTCTCATTTGGGCCTCATCCCAAAGACTTCCTTTCTAGAACCTAGTGTCCTCTTCTCTAGCTTCTTCTCTCTTAAGATATTCTTCATATTTAGCTCTTTCTTCATGAAGTGGAGTTTCCTCAGAGTCTGAGGGCACAGGTGACTCTGTCACATCAATTACAGGGGGCCTTTCTTCTTGAAAAACTAGTGTTTCTATAGTTAATGGTGTAGTGGGAGGGGTATCCTCAGTTTGCATAAGAATAGTAGGACCTTCCTCACTAGTTCCTTCCCCAGGGTGTATTGTAGCCAAAGGTTGAACACCAAGACCCGCAACCACCCCTGTAATAGTAGCAACATAAGTGAATTTATCCTTTTCTAAGGCTTCAATAACCTTCTTCATGGAAATTTCTTCCTCTGCTATGGTAGGTTCTTCTGTTTGTGTAGTATTTTTCTTCAACCTCTTGTACTGCCTTGTTTATGTTGAAGAAGTAGGCTCACTATTGGAATCTTTCTTTCTAGAAGCTTTAACTCTTGGCTATTTGAGATGAAGGTTAAGCCATTTCAGGCTTCTCTCAACAACCATCTATGAAATTCTATTTATATTGGTTTCCTCCTTCTCCATCTAGTTAATTGGATCTAAATCCTTTGTGGCTACTCGATCCATTTCATACTAAAGATCAAGAGTGATCCCATCATCTGAAATTCCTTTTGGTATATCCTCTTTAATTCCAAATTCCTTCATCTAGGGAATGGTCAATCTCTCATACCCTCTTCTTCTCACTTCAATCTGATCTTCCAAATTTTCCCAAAAGTCTTCGAGAAGTGGTTGATGGAAGGGAAACTACAAAGCATATAGACCATTCATTTTCCCCTTAGGATCAAAGTCCTTCCTAGATGTATGAAGCTTAAAATTCATAGATTGAAATTCCTCTATTGTTGACTTAGTTGCTATAGAAGAACAATAATAAAACCCCAACTGCATTGGGAACGAATGGCAACCAGCCTTGTGCATTACATAAAACTTGGTATTTACCTCAGTTGCTTGACAAGCAAAATCCATCAAGATCCACCTATCACCACAACACCTTGGTAGCTTGAAAGGGTGCTTTTCATATCTAAAAAATCTAATGTAAATGGATTTGGGGTATTCGATGAACCAACATCCCCACTCTTGAATGAATTCCATGGCCTCTCTTGATAACCTGAAACCAATGTCTCCTATAAGTTGATTAATGACAACATACAAAAATGCATCATTAACTCTTTTAAAGTGTCTTTCTACTTCCTTCAGCTCCAGTTGATCATAGTGTTCCTAGACCTTCTGATCTAGACCATCCTCCATTGATCCCACAACAATTAACCTTAGAAATCATCTCATTCTTGCAGCACATTAGATTACATATGAAGACATATAAAATGTCTTGGTTTCCCTTACTTTAATCATTTGATTATGGATGTTGTCTAAAATTATTTGTACCTAATCCAAATGTTGTGATCCATCTAGAATTAGTTGAATAAATGGGAACATCCAGTTCTCAAAGGCATGAGAATCCTCTTTTCCAAATATCCTAGCTAGCAAAGTGATTAGGTCTCCAATATCCTTAGAGAAATCAGACCTTTCAGGCTTAGGTGGTACCTTCTTTAGTGATTTATTTTCTATTTTGAGCCACCTCTTGTTAATAAGCCTTTTATCCCCTTCCTCATTCATTACCCACCATTTGAGTGCATCAACTTCAGACATAATTTTGGGGTTGGGGTGAGGAGGAGGATCAAACACCAGTCTAATCATCCCTAGAGTTAAATCTATGATCTCATTTCCTTGTGAATCAATACACTTCCTATGAGTGGGATTGTATGCTTGTGCAACATTTAGTATGAATTCTAAACATTGCACAAAAATAAGGAATGCAGCCACATGTGCCAACTCAAAACTGCAATCCTCTTGGCCCTTGGAGAAGAATCTTCTAAAAAAGTATCATCATAAAATTTCTTCAAATCAATATGGACCACTAGTGTATTAGTTATCTTCATGACCTCAGAACCAAACTTGGATGACATTGGGTTCCCTTGGAACTTGTATTTCATAGTGAGAGGAACCTATTTTGGTTTTAACCTTTTAATCCTTGTTCGCTTTGACGTTCCCTCAGTAGCTACTTCTTCCTCTGAATTAGACATTTGTTAATACTTGCAACAATGACCTTCATCAAAAAAAGAGGAGACATGTGAAGGGGAAGTAGATTAGCACAAGCATTCATATAAAGTCCCATTCATTCAAGAAAAAATTCCATTTTACAAGTTAATCCAATATTTTTTGGGTTTTGGGTTTGAGATAGAACCAAGAACTTGATCATTTTAAGCTTAACACTGAACTATATTGGAAGTCAGGATTGGGGAATACCTTGAACATGAACCTAATACAACACCCTTTCAATACTATCGAACATCAGAATTAGGCTTTAACTCAACACCTATACTCTATAAAATAGTATGTTGGGAGTCGGGATCAAGTTAACACCAATCATTGATACTTCACAAATGAAATCAGTTAAGGGTTCTCCCTGAGTTTTGATCCCAATGAGTCATTGGAAGTTAGAATCAAGATGTTGTTTGAGACTAGACCCAAAGGGGGGGTGAACAAGATTGAGTATCATCGTGAGTTCCAATCTCGATAGTATATTAGAAGTTAGAATTAAGATATTACTTGAAATCGAACCTCTAGAATGTGAGTGGGCATGGGTCAATCCCAAGTTCTAATCCCAATGTTGTGTCAAAATTTAGAATCAGGTTAACACTTAGTATTGGAGCTTAAAATTATATCAAGGGTTTGGTGCCCTTTTGAATCTCAATCCCAATAGTAATGCAAGAATCAAAATTGGGACATGAGATGACACATTGTCAAAAATGTTTGAGTCTATTAAGGTTTCAACCCAAACCTCGATCTTGATGAAACATCAAAAATTAGAATCTAAACATGGATAAAACTTGGACCTAGGTGGTGGAAACAGGCATAATGTAGTTATGAATCTTGATTATGAAAGGAATACGTGAATCAGGATCAGGACAAAACCAAATATGAAGGAAATTATATAAATCTAACGGTATCTTAAAATACACCTTCGGGATCAGGATCAAAATCAAAACCCTCTGAAAGACTGATTCAAATTTAAACCACTTTCCACTACACTCAAAAATTAGATGCAAGAATGGTGTAGGATTTTGAGTCATGAATTGCAATGGTCGGCATTTAAAGTTAACCAAATTTGAAATAGACTCAACTAGATAGTACGAAAACCCTAGGTAAACTAGGGCACAAAGAAACATGAAACAAAACATGAGAAAAACAAAAAAAGAAAAAGAAAAACCAAAAAAAAAGAGAGGCAAACAAATTAGAAGGTTTGATAAAAAATGAAAATGCACAAAAGGGTGCTAGGAAAATGAAAAAAAAACCAGAAAGAACAAGAAACAAGAAAAAAAGAAAGAAAGAAACAAGCAAAACAAACACACACAAACCCAAAATGAAAGAAAAATGCATGAAAGATTCCTACCTCACAAAACGCAAGAGGAAATCCAACAGCATGGCAAGAAATCCAACCTTGACCTCAAACTCCAATCCTTCGCTCCACTCTGGTTTGCTCCGTCAAAGTGCACAATAAAAAATGAGCGAAAACTTAGGAGTGGCAGGAATAAAAACTCATTCACATTTTTAAATAGGTGTTCATTAATGCGGGTAGTTCGAGCCTTGGGATTGGGGTGGAGGTAATAAATGAGCTATCATGAGAATAGAAGGCAAGTAGGAGTCAAGATCGGGAAAGAACATGACACGAAAACCTTCAGCGAGTGTAAATTTTTGGACAAGTTCTAAATTTTGAACCCTGACAAACAAGGATAGATGCAGGAATCATGATCATGATGGAACTCAAAACGAGAACTTTAGAAAAGTTCTTAATTCCAATTCTGAGTCAATATCCAATTCCGAGACACATAACGAAAAACAAAAGGCATTGGAAATCATAATCAAGACAACAACATGAACCAGAACTTTAGAAAAGTTCTTGGTTCCAGTTTCATTTTGAAGTTTGATCCCAACAAACAAAACAAAACAAAAACAAAAGAACAAAGAAGCAGAAGTCAAGATCAGAATGAAAATAGGAACTCACGATTCCAAGGATACAAGGTTTCAGTTTTGCTCTGATACCCAAATTTGATAGAACAAAAACACACGAGGAAAAATGCAAGGATTAGGATCGGGATGAAAATGAGAACTTTAACTTTGGAAAAGTATCAAGTGTCAATGACAGTCCAAAACCCGAACTGACAAAGAAATGAAAACAAAGACTTGGGAGAAAAAGACAACTCCCAAAGCTTGAACAAGAACACCAAAGAAAAAAACAACAAAGGGGGACCCATTTTGATCCCAAAAAAAAATGGGGTGGTTATGCAAGGCATAACAATTGGTGACTCAACTGGGAAAATGGTTTATCCATTTTCAAGATATTGAAGAATTTAGTTACCCAAAACCTTTAGTTTATGAATATTTCAACTTAAGCATGATCAGTTACAACAAACAAGGTTGAGTTGGAATCTCAAAATGTGAATCAAAATAACAACTTCAAAACTAAGTGTGTGCATTCATGGTGCATCTTTCCCTTAAAGACTTTACCTATTCTTGAAACAACTATATTGAGATTCAAATTACATGAGGTGGGTCCTTTTAGCTATCGTGTAATGATATCCTAGATATTGCTCCACTACCAACCAAGTGTCTATAGCCTTGATGGAGATACCTCTAGTTCCCTCAAAGCATTGTTCTATTGCCAGCCAAGTGTCTATAGCCTTGGTAGAGATACTTGAATCACCCTTATAATATTGAGTTTACTTCCAACTTTCTTCTTTTCTTTTCTTTTTATATTTTGCTTGAATTAGTTATTTTTGTATCCTTTTCCTCAATACTCAAACATAGTAATCTGAAAATAGAATTGGGAACTATGGTGGACCTCATGATAGTGTTGGGGAATCATATTTTTTACTTGAATCATGAATACAGTCATCCTAAGACAAACATGCCCTCAAGGAAATAAATGATTCTATCTAATAGATGACAAATTTAGTTGTGGCTTATAAGATCACTTTAAAATATACCTATTTTTTCTAACCTTTCAAATTGTCATTGAGATGTACATAAAACATAAGTTTTGAAAATGAAAAAGATTGACAGATGTAAATGAAAATACCTAAATAAATTTCTTGGTCATAGTACCATTACCATACTTTGAATAAATACCCATTACTTTGAAATGATGAAAATGGAAGTCCCCAGAAATAGAAAAAAAAAAGCCACGAAAGAGAACAAGCAAACAAACAACGAAACAAAAAATAAAGGGAAAACAAACAAAAACACAAGAAAAAAGAAAAAAAATTAAACAACATATATACAAATGATGGATAATCAGACCTTCATGGGTCAAAGTAATGTTTGAGAAATTGCTCATTGACTAGCAATGGAACAGGTTCTCTCGTTAAGGTGCTAATTCAAAAAGCATTCTCACCAAGGATCTCAATGATCTAGTATGGTCCCAACCAACAATGTCTGATATTTTGAAGGCCTTGATTTTGGATCTCTTATCAAACTAGTGTTTGACTACAGCTTGATGTTTGGAAAACTGTTGCAAGGTAGCATCTGTCTATTCTTCTAGATTGAGCAAATTAGACAATCAAACCTCTACCCTATCATCATTGGAATATAACTCTTGCATAGATCATAGAACGAGTATCTATAGATTGATAGGGAAGACTAGGTCTTGACCATAAACTAACTTAAATGGTGAGTTTCCTATGGTAGCTTTGATCCTAGTCCTATCAGCTCATAAGGTGAACTTCAGTTGTGTGCCAGTCCCTAGGATTACTTTCTAACATTTTTTTAATTACTTCCAACAATTTTTTATTGGTAGGCTCAACTACCCCATTTCCCTATGGATAATAGTTGGACGAGTATTTCAAAACTATATTATATTCAAATTACCATTGAATGAATTGTGTGGAAGAAAAGGTTGGGCCATTATCACATACCATAGAAAATGGTACCCCAAACCTAGTAATGATGTGTCTGTTGAGGAATTTGATAATGACATTGATGGTGTAGTTCTTGCAAGGTTCAACCTCGGTCCACCGTGTGCAATAATCCGTCATAGTCAAAATAAACCTACTACCTACTGAAGAATTTGGATTAATTACCTCAAAAAAATCTAACACCCATTAGGAAAATGGTCTCACCTCATATATGGGTTGTAAGGGAATTGTTGGGTTGCACTCTCTAGATGCTAAATTTTGACATGTATGACATGTCCTAACATGTTGGTGAGCATCTTAGAACACGCGGGGCCAATAATAGCCTAATCTCAAGATTTGATGTGCCATTGCATTGACCAAATTGTGCCCAGTACCATTTCTACCATGGATTTCAGCAATGGCCTACTTCGCTTGCTACCAGTCTAGACAACACAAATAGACACCCTTGAAATTATTTTTGTACAAGTTTCCCATGATCATATAGTGAGAAATCTTCAATCTCAATGATCTCCTTTGTGTGGTGTTCATCTCATCAAGGAACTTGATGTTCAATAGTAAGAAAATTTTATTGACATACCAAAGATCACTTGTGAATGATTATATTGTATATTGTTGACAAGTGATTTTGGAATCAACATCAACCATCGCTCTAGACAGGCCTTGTCCTTAGACCAATTTCATAGGATAAATTTATAGGTTGAACTCTTGTAGAATTTCCATCCATTTTCCCCTTCTCTCTCCTAGCTCACTCTACATAAGAAGGGACTTCATTGTAGGGTCAAGAATGATGGCGATGATCTAATTATGTAGGATGTAATGACAAAACTTCTTAACAACCCTTACTAGTGTGAAGAATTGCTTCTCCAATGGTGGGTATCTGATCTCAACATTTTTTAAGGGGGAGTTCATAAAATCAATTTACGGTTCATCCCCTTCACCCTTCCATTGTGTCAAAACAGTAGTGCATGAATGGTCAAATGCAAAAGAGTAAATATAGAAAGGCATTAAATAATCTGGATTGGTTAATATAGGTGCCTCTGAGATAGATTTTTTGATTTGTAAGAAGAAATCCTTGGCCTTATTACTCCATTCAATCTTTTCATTTTCTTCATTATCTCATTCAGGGGTTTGACAATTTTTGTGAACCCAATTATGAACTTCCTTACGAAGTTTATCTTTCTAAAGAAAGATCTCATTTCTTTTTTGTTGCCCAACAAGTCAGTTTTAGGATGGATTCCACTTTGTCAGGGTCAATTGAAATCCCTCTTTTCAATATTATATGACCTTGGAGTTTTCCTTCTAAGACCTCGAACACACATTTTTTCAGGTTGAGGGAGACATCATACTTTATACAATTTTCAAGAACCTTTGACAAATCAGCAGTGCAATCTTCCCTGTTCTTGGAAAATATGATTAGATCGTCCATGTAAATGATAATATGTTTACCTACCAAATCCTTAAATGTAACATCCATTGCATGCTAAAAGGTGGCTCCAATTTTAATGAGACCAAATGGAATCCTTTGGTAGGAAAATGTTCCCCACTTGGTAGTGAAATTGGTCTTCATCTTATCTTCATAATTAACCAACACCTGGTTGTATCCTGAATAGCCATCTATGAATGGCTTCATTTATGAGCCATTAACTATTTGTATCACTTCGTCCAGAGAAGGAAGTCAGTAATTGTCCTTCTCTGAAGCTTTGTTGAGGTTTCTAAAGTCTACACATAATTTGATCTCCTAGTTCTTTTTACGGACAGGCACCAGGTTTGCAACCCAAGTTGAATGCCTTATTGGAAAATAATTTTGGCTAATTGTAGTTTTTGACCTCTTTGAGAATTAGAGGTTCAATTAAGGAATTAATTGAACGCTACTTCTGAAAGAATGGCTTTGCATAGGTTTTTAGAGTGATGGTGTGAGTTATCACTAAAGTATTAAAAGTTTTCAGATCTCCATACCCCCAAGCAATCCCTGCGATGTCCTCTTTTAGTACCTTCAAGATTTTATCTCAAATTTCCTTCAAAAAAGTCTTGCCAATGAATATGTTTCTCTCTGGGCTTGAATCTGCCAAGTTGTATATTTTATACTTTCCTCCATCAACATTCGCAGGTAGTTTTTCACAGGCCTGAGGATCAGAATAAAAGATTCTTTCTAGTGTTACCATTCCCTTGTGAATGCTATTAGTTTTCAGATGAACTATACCGTTTGCATCACAATCCTTTGGATCCCAGTCACCCTAATCCTTCTTGGACTCATCAATGATTTTTACTTCACAGATATTTGAACTTGCCAAAAATAAAAGGATATGTTGATTATCATTGAAAACTTGGAAGTTCTCAACATTGTCAGGAATGGTTGGAACTAACACTAAATCCACAAAAAACCTTTTCAGCTTGGAATCTTGCATAGGTTCCAAAGTACTAGATGTTATAGCCAATGCATCTACAATTTGATCGTCTTCTCTGGGAATCAATTTAATATTGAAAGCATTAAAATCCTTGATCAAGCTCCATACCCTATTTTTGTAGGCAACCAATCTCTTGTGTGGCATGTGTATTAGCTACAAACTTATTTCACGATCACTTAAGAATCTCCCATTACTCTCAATGCTACTAATTTCTTCTAATGCGTAAACATTAGTCCCCTAGCAAGTGCCTCGTAATCTGTGACATTGTTAGTACAACCAAACTATAACCTATAAGAAGCAAAGTAAGTTTTCACTTTCGGGTTAGTTAGTTCTACTCCAGCTCCAATCCCATTTTTTGATTTAGAACCATCAAATTTGAGGGTCCACAATTCATCTTGGGCTAGGGAATCTTTCTTCAGATGAGTTGCAAGTGGTTGCTAAAAGAAGTAGGTGGCAACTCTGATTGGTTTGGGATACTAAGGTTAGGGGATAGTTGTTCTTGAGGACTATTAAGTACTTCGTTTAGGTTAAAAACTTGTGCAAAATTTTTTTCCTGCAACTCCTCATGATCAACAGTGGTAGAACTCACCTTTCCTTTAGTAATTCATTAGGAATTGGAAGATTAGCAGGGGCAGGGGTATCTAACAATTTATGGAGTTCTCTAGTCTTGGTTTGTGAATCAGAAAATGGGGTTTGAGTTTGATCAACAAATAATGAGGCCCCTTCTTACGTGTGGTTTTCTCTTGTCAAAACAGTCCTAGCATTAGCTTTGAATAGAAGCTGACTCGAGGATGTTATAAGATTGTTATTGCAAGCCTCTCCTAACTAACAAACATGGTTAAGGATATCTAGGAAAGGATGACATGCTAACTCAGAATGATTCTGATAGTGGACTCAACACCAATTTCAAAGTAACAAACTCCACATGTCCACCTCCTCTCCCAGGACTAGCATGTCTTACTACAATTTTTGAATTAACACTTGCTGGTTAACAGTAGTCATAGGGTCTTCAATATTACTTCTGGATTAGATTGTGTAGAAATTTTTACATCAATGTTTTTGGATTAGGGTCTTATAGGGTCTTCAATATTGCTTCTGAGTCTTTTTGTTTTATATTTACTCATATATTTTTATATTTATTTATTTCTATTTGTTATATATATAGTGTTTTGTATTTTCTTTCATTTCTTTATTGTCCTTAATTTTTTATTGTGGCCTTTTTATCCTTTTTATGTTTTACTTTCATTTTTAAATTTGTATACTTACATTCATATAATTTATTATTTATTTTTTCTTATTTGCATATTTTCAGTTATATTCAATTTTTATCTTTTAGTATTGTATTGTTCTTTTTATTTGTTTTCTCCTTTTCCGTTTTTTGTTTATTTGCTTGTTGTTTCATTTGTTTCATTTTCCTTCTTCTATCTTTTTGAGTTTATTTCCTTTGTGTCCTTTTCAAGGTTGCTTTTTTATCTCTATTTATAGTTTTAGTTTTCTTATTTTATTTGTTCTCTTTGGTTTTCTCTATTCATTTGTTTTCTTTTTCTCTATTCATTCTTTTTGTTTTCCTATTATCCTTTTTCTTTCTTTTCTCATCCTTTTCTTTCTTGATTTATTTAAGTTTAATCCTTATATTTGTTTTCTCCTCTTTTCTTATTTTCTCTCTTTTATTATTATCTTTCTTTTAATTGCCTTGTTGTTTTATTCTTTTTGGTTTATTTTTAAAGATTTTTTGTTTCACTTTCTTTTAGTTTTTTTATTCTTGTTCTTCTTATATTTATCCTCTTGTTTATTTTCCTTTTGGTAATAGTTCTTTTCTTGTTCTTTCAATTTATTTTCATTAATTTAAGTGTCTTGTTTATTACCTTAAAATGTCTTTTCATTCATTGAGTTTAATTTTTCTCTTTTTCCTTGTTGCCCTAGTGTTCTTATTTTTTTGAGCTTATATTCCCTCTAATTTATTTGCTTGCTTAATTTTTGTGTTGTATTCTCTCTTGTTTAGTTTTTTTTTCTTTTTCTATTTTGTTCCTTGAACTTTGTGCCCCCTACCCCTCCCCTTTCCCCTCTCACTCTTTTTATCTAGTGTTAGTCTGCAGTCAACCATTTTTTCTCCTCTTGCTCTCTACCATCCTAATGTTGGATCATAGAGTGTGATCTAAAACATTGATGTAAAAACTTCTACACAATCTAATCTAGAAGCAATACTGAATACTTTCATATGGATTGTGGAAACTTGATATCATTAGTCATAGGGTCACTGTCCTCTAAAGGCTATGAGCAATCCAAATCATGCATTGAAAATGTCATAATTTTCTCTCCTATAAACACCTATCTTGGTTTCAAAATAGGCTACTTCATTAGGATGATCATATTATGTGATCATATGCTTCAAGAAAGGTTCGCTTTCGATCCTAATTTGAGTGGGTATGCCTCTCCATGGAAGCCACATGTGTGAGAAGTCTAGTGATAGGCAACCTCCTATAGTCTTCATCAAATCCCTACTCAACAACATGCCATACATTTCAGGAATATCCACAATCTGAATATCCATATAACTTTGAATTTGGGGATTTGATCCCATTTGTATGTGCACATTTTTCAATTCCCCTACAATGTTCACTTCAATTTTGTCGAATTGTATAACCTTTTTATGGGTTTGAAGTGGGGTCAAGCCTAATTTCTTACAAATGGATAATGGCATAACATTACCTAAAGCTCTAGAATCCAACAAGCAGTTATGCAGGTTCTTCCCAAAGATCCTCAAACTTAACAGGAATGGTGGTGTCCCTGCCTTTCCCCTATATAGAGTTGCATTCGCCTCAACAACTAGAATCATTTTTGCTTTTCCCTTTGACTGATATGCCTTAGCCAAAGCTTTCAACATGAGTTCACGTTGAGCAGGACACAACTTCATAACATTGAAGAATTAAAGAGAGGTCATTTGTTTCTGTATTTCTAAAATTAAATCATATTTGATGTTATTATTATACTACTTTTTAGGAAATAAAGCATAATTACCTTAGTTTGGGAACTTAGATGGCCCTTTGGGTGGAGGCATATTGTTATCCAATTTTTGATTAGGGGGGACCATGTTGTTAGGAGGTGAAGATGTGGTGAATGGCCCCTTATTCTAATTTCTCAAAAAATGGCCTCCCTTGGCCTAAAAAGCCTAGGCGTCATATGTATCTACTTCTGGTTCATTTTCTCCTCGCATGGGAAATTGATATTCCTCATCATATATTTTGAAGGCCATAGCAGTATCCATTGATCCACCACCTTTGTTAGGATTACCTTGTGGTGATTGAGAATCGTCCTAAGCCATCTTAACCATCTTTTCTACCTCCAGACAATTAAATTCAAAATGTGTGGTGGTGTCATGCAGTTTGCACCAGTTAGTCATGAAGTTCAAATTTGCAACATTTGCAGTATGTTTTTTTATCTTCATTGGCTTGATAGTTATGGGGAACTCCTCCATTGTTTGGTCTAGTGTCCCATTGTCTATTGTTGGGTCTTTGGTTGTATCCCCTATTCTGATTCTAATAGTTTTGATTATGGTAATTTTGGTTCTAGAAATTTCTTTGATTTTGGGTAGTGTTTTGGTTGGAGTAATTATTTTGATTGGAATATGCTTCCTGATTCTGGTATTGGTTTTGGTTTTGGTTTTCAGGAGGGTTCAACTTGAACTATGCCATCTTGTTAGTCACTTGAGACAAAGTTTTCTTCAGAGTTTCCAACTATATCAAATGAGCAGTGCACTCACTTTCTATAGTTATTGCAACTGATGGGTGGGTCATGGTGTTAGATCCTCCAGCTTGAATGTGAGATTTTTATGTTGTTAGGAGGGATCTAAGGTTCCACCGTTGACCCATGGTAATGCAGGTGGAGGGTGTAATTCAACCAAAGTTCCATAGGTAGAATTGGACATTCGTGGGACTATATTGAATAGAGGGGTTCCATTGGGCATTCTAGGATATCCTAAGGGAGGAAAATCCACTCTCATACTACTTGATTGAGAACTTATCTACTATTGTAGCTTGATGGATAGGTGGTATACTTTGGAAAATGAATCAATGTCTATTGGGAGGTAATTTCTTTATAGAAATAAACCAATTAGTGGATCTATGACCTTAAGGTATGCTTGGATGGCGATATTCTTAGCCATCGTGTATGGTTCTTGCAGTTGCCTATACATCCTTTGGAACTGTGTGTTGAATAGAGGCAATGGTTTGTGTGGTTCCTTCCTAATCGTGTCAAATTGGTGATATAGGATGGTTGGGTCTACGTAGACCCAAAATTTATTAATGAAGGCATCCTCCAAATTAGTCCAATTGAGGATGGATCTAATAGGTAGGCTTAGGTACCAATTGTAGGCCATATCTCCTAGTGAATAAGGAAATAGCCTATAGGCCACATCATGATGTGCTATTTTGTCCCAAGTACAAGCATCTTTGAATGCTTGAATGTGCTCTTCAACACTTCGGGATTCTCCATGGGCATACCAAGGACAAAACATCTCTAGATTTTTAGGCATCTTGTGTATACCACCAGGAATGGTTCCTAGTGGTGAGGGGTTATTCACAAAGAACACCATTGGTGGTGGTGGGTTAGATCATCGCCAAGATTTATTAGATTCCCACTCCCTACGATAAGTATCCCATCCTCTACACTTTAACTTCCACATTAATGCCATCATAGTTCCCACACTACTCCTTGGTACTGGCTACTAATTTCCACCAACTTAGCTATCACTCAAACTTCAAGAGTGAATTAATTCAGATTCAATTCAAGAAAAGATTAATACATACACGTGTGTGTGTGTGTGTGTGTGTGATCTTGGCTTCCTAACAACTATGGATTTTCCCTTGGATCTACCACACTCTCTCTAGTGATACTCTCCCCCTCATCCTTAGAGGGAAAAATTATTTTCCTATGTCCACCTCATTAACGGAAAAAGGTAGTTAGTCCAATATATCACAATAAATGTAAAAATATTAATATAATTTTATTTTGAAATGTAAAATATGAAACATTATTTTCATTTTCATATTTCCCTTAAAACATATTTTCATGATTTCATAGAAAATATCTTTCTACTATTAAAGATATAAAATTATACTTGATTCGATCACCATTCAATTTTTTAAGATCATAATTTAAAAGCATATAAAAATTTAGCATAGTCTAATGACAGTGCAAAATGGGATGTAACATAATGAATCTATAGTAGGACATGTCAAAGTTAATGGAAAACATAAATAGGTTTTTCAAGAATAGTGTTATGGAGATTAAATACTATAGAGATAAGTTGAAAAAAATGATTATTA
Organism: Sequoia sempervirens; assembly: GCA_007258455.2. Lineage (NCBI taxonomy): Eukaryota > Viridiplantae > Streptophyta > Pinopsida > Cupressales > Cupressaceae > Sequoia > Sequoia sempervirens. Next base: position 784,918,467 of record VDFB02193867.1, on the reverse strand, counting down.
TTTATGTTCCTATGATGATTGCCAAAGTAGATGCTAGTCCTACCATAAGAACCAAAAGTACCAAAAATAAAAGTGATGAGGGTGATTAGGAATAGGCTCAAAACCATCAAGAAATTCAAGAAATCATCTTTAATACAAAAATAGAAGCTACTTACACCCTCAAGAGAATATAATCAATGCTTTATTATATTTTCTTTTTTTTATGTTATGCGTTTTGTTGAACTTTTAATCCATTGTCTAAATGTAAGTTAGTTGTGTTATAACTAACATTTTGACTATTATAAAGGGTTTCAAGGACCCTTTAAAAAAATTATTTACACATTTAATAAAATGATAATAATATTGTTTTTAGTGTAAAATTATTTCTAATGTATTTCACTTTCATAAATTTTGTTTTGAATTCATTCAATATTTTCATTTGGAGATATATGTAATAGTTATGGAAATTAAAGAATTATTCAAGAATATGAGGGGTATACGAGTGCTATTACAATAACTATATGTGTAATAGTAATATTTGCATACCTATGACCATCCAAATATCAAGGATTTTCCATATGTTAGTGGTCTATATCTAGAGTATAATTACTATTGATGATATCACACTCCCCTCACCTATGCATGAAATTTTTAAAAATATTGATGATATATCTCTTGCATATCATGTGGGTCTTATGTCCATTTATTATTTTCTTTGAATGTCTTGTATTTTTTATATACAATGATGAGTATAATGATTATGATAAATTATCATTTTATTATAAACCTATGGGCACTTATAATGTAGATACACAAATTTTACCTTGATCGACATGTGATGATGATGTAGTTTTACCCACACCTAGTGATACAAATTGATTTAGGATTACTTATCTTTGATGATTTTTTTCATGATTGTACTTCTTCTATCACTAGTGATATGCCTTTTCCATCTTCCCACGAGGTCATTACCCCCATGCAATTCACAATGGCTATTTTCCCTATATGGTGGCTCATGTAGTCTATTGATGATAATTTTAGTGTTGGACATAATGATTCTTCTTTATCTTCTTATGATGAGATTGATAACTCTTTATTTCAAGATGATATTGCTAATGAAATACATTATTTTAATAAATTTTATAATTTGATTCTTTTATAAAAAAAAATTGACTTAATAGTTTTTTGTTAAGGCTAAAATAAGGATTTAAAAGTCCCCAACTCTTATAAGAATAAATATTTCAATAAATATGAGCTAATAGAAAGAGACAACTCCAAGGAGTAAACAACACTAAGACTATAAAACAACAACAATAATCAATTTTCGGTGATGGAGAGCTCCTCGGGTGGTGGTGATGGTGGTGGTGGAATTTCAAATTTTGAAAAGGTGGGATTTCTTGATGATGTTGTAGGTGTTAATGGTAGAAAATTTATTGATGGGAGGGTGATGTCAGATGGGTCCTTTACTACAGGTAAGCATATTGGGCCCCCTTTAGTAGCTAATGAATTTTTCAGTGGAAAAGGGGCTTCGAAGATTGTGTGTCTAACGCATTCCATAGTGTCCTTTGAAAAGGAGAATCCCGAGACTAAAAAGTTGGGGCCTGGTCTATCATCTATTGTTTATGATGGGACTCCTGATGCTACGAGTCTTGGGATTAATAAGACTAAGAATGATTTCTTATCGAGCTCAGCTCTTAAGTGGACAATTTTTTTTGGGGGTAAACCTAAAGGTAAAAGTACTTCTCCTATGTCGTTTATTGTTAATGCGAAGATTGGAGAGTACTCTATTTCTATCTCGAATTGTATTGTTGAAAAAAACATGTATAATATGGATATGGCTTTGTTGGGTAAATTTGTTGGTCCCCGACCTCATATTGAGCTAGTGTGAATTTTTTTGTTTAATCATTGAAAACCTAAGGGACAAATTGATGTGGCTGCTATGGACAAAGGTTTCTTTTCATTCACTTGTGATTGTGAATATGATTTGGTTACAGTGCTAATGGGTGGCCCTTGGTTTATTGGAAAGTCCTCTCTGATGCTTAAAAAGTGGGAACCAGGCTTCAACCCAAACTTGTGCTCTTTTTTGGCTACTCCGGATTGGGTTCGACTTCCTAGTCTCCTGATGGAATTCTAGGATGAGGAAGTGTTTAAAGGGATAGCAATCAATTTTGGTTACTTGTTGTCAATTGAACAAATGCCGACATCTAGGAAGTGGTTGGTTTACACCAAATTTTATGTAAATGTGGAGAAATCAGCTGATTTGTCGACTATGATAAAGATTAACTCTAAGTTTGTAGTTTAGGAGCAAGCGGTTGAATTCAAGTCGAATCCCTTTACTTGCTTTCATTGTTAAAAAGTTGGACATTGGGAAAAAATGTCTTCTCAAAGTGTCAAAGTAGATGAATAAATAATGGAGAGAGAAGGAGAAAGCTCCTAAACAGGATGTGGAGCTCTTGGAAAAAGGGGAGTCAGCCCTATGTGCAAATGTGGAGGTTGAACCTATGGAAATGGGCTTGGTAGTGGTTAACAAGGTTGATATTCCTAAAGGCTAGGTGAACTTGGGAGAGATGAATCAGGTTTTGGTGCAGAGAGATGAGGATAAGTCCTCCCCTATTAGTGATTTTGTGGAAACTATGGATGTAGTAAGGTTTGAGGTTATGGAGGATGCTAATACCTCTGGGATTGATGGGGTAAGGTACCCTCGTTTACGGGTGATTCAAATGCAAGCTGATGGTTTGAAGGTTGAGGGATTGGAGGTTTTTCCTAAAGCTAAGGACGTTGGGGAGCCTAAGGATCTAGGAAATCCTCCTTACATTCAAGTTTGTAGGTGCAATAGGAAAAAACACTCTCCCTTGTCAGGAGTAGTGAGAAGGAATAGGAAAAGGTCAGATTGTGGTTCTAAGCTACGTGGTAGAGGTCGACCTCCTGCTAATGTTGTTAGGGAAAAGGAGAGCCAAATGGAAATTACTGATGGTACACAGAGAACTCTATTGGATATGTGCTCCAAGAGCACTACCAATAAGTTCTTATGAAGATCATTTCCTAGAATATGAGGGGGTTAAATCACCCTCACAAGCATGATCTTCTTGCTAATTTGGTAAGAGATCATCACCCTGATATTGTGTTAATTCAAGAAACTAAAATGGGTGTGGATAAATTATCTAGGTTGAAGAATAAGCCTTTTAAGGATTGTGGGATGCATTGTTCTAATGTGATGGGGGCTTCGGGAGGGATTGACTTTTTGGAATCTTAGGGTGATCTAGGGGATTGACGCTTTTAATGATTGTAATCATGTGGCTACTTACTTTAATCATTTGTGTGACAAGTTCTCTTGGACTCTGTCTAATATTTATGCTTTGAACTGTAAGAGTGCTAAAAAAATATTATGGGAGAATTTGGGCTCCTTTAAAGTCATGAACCATATTGAGAACTGGTTGGTTATGGGGAATTTTAATACTCCTTTGCATGATGTTGACAAGATGGGTGGTTCATAGTTTGTGGATGATAGCAAATATGATCTTATGAATCTTATTAATGGTACTACTCTTCTTGATTTGGATCTAAAAGGTGCTTCTTTTACATGGTCAAATCAGAGAGTGGGAAATTCCCTTATCTAGGCCAAGCTTGACCATGCTCTTATCACCCCTGAGTGGTTGGTTCATTATTCCTACTCACTTTATGCTTTAACTAGATTGGGATCAAATTACTTTCCTCTGGCTTTGTCGGTGGATTTGCTGGGTGGCAAGGAAAAATTTTTGTTTAGATTTGAGAAAATGTGGAAATGTCATCTTGACCTAGGTAATCTGGTTAATGACTAGTGGAACATTCATGTGGATGGTTCAACTATGTTTAGAGTTGCTAAAAATCTTTCTAATGTTAAGGATAATGTTAGAAAGTGGAACCGTACTTCCTTTTGTCATATTTTTATGGAGAAAGAGGGTGTTTCTAAGGAGCTTCAAGATGTGCAACAATCTATCCAATTGTTTGGATATGACCAGGCCTTGATTTTGAAAGAAAATATCTTGCTTTCTAGATTGCATAATATTGTGGTGAAGGAGGAGGAATTCTAGAAGCAACGGTTGAGGATTATGTGGCTAAAAAGTGAGACAAGAATACTAAATTTTTTCACCTCTCTACCCTTAAACATAGGGCTAGAAATCATATTAAATTGATTAATTTCAATAATCAAGTTTTGGAGAAGGATGTTGACTTGTAGTTTGCTACTTCCTCCTACTTCTCTTAGCTACTTTCGATGGAGGGGTAGCTTGGTTTGTCCTATCAAGAGGATATTCTAAGGGATATCCCTTAGATCTTAGATGATGAAATTATTAGACAGTTGGTCTGTATTCATTTGGCAGATGAAATTAGGAGTGTTGTTTTCTCTTTTGAAGGTAATAAGGTGTCAGTTTCGAATGTCTTTCCTATGTTCTTTTCTCAGTCCTTTTGGGAAATTATTGCTAAGGATGTTGTTGTGGCAACTAAAGAGTTCTTCAAGTCTAGCTCTCTTCTGAAGGAATTGAACTCATCTTGTATTGTTTTGGTTCCTAAGAAGCCTGGTGCTTCCTGTTTTGACGAATTTCATCCAATCAACTTATGTAACTTAGTTTATAAGATCTTCTCCAAGGTTCTGGCAGTTAGATTGCAAATAATTTTTCCTCTTATTATCTCCCCTCAGTAGAATGGTTTTGTGTTTGGTAGGAAAATTTTGGATTTTATTCTTTATTCATGAGAATATTCACTCTCTTACTGTTAATAAGCATGTTGGTTTTATTCTAAAGCTTGACTTAATGAAAGCTTGTGATAGAGTTGACTGGGGTTTTCATTCTAAGATATTAACTTCTTTTGGTTTTGGGGAGAAAGTGGTGGCTCTTTTGCTTCAACTTATCTCTATTATGAAATTCTTTGTCCTCATCAATGGTCCCCTTCCCCTCTCTTTGACTGCTCTAAGGTTATGAGGTAAGGGGATCATATATATCCTTTTTTGTTCATTATTATGGTGGAATCCTTGGGTCCTCTCATCTAGAGATTTATTAATATTGAGTTTATGTATAGGTTAGCCCCTTCTTCCAATAACCTTATTTGCTCTCATCAATAGTTTTTGGATGATTCTCTTATGCTTGGGCATTCATCCATTAAGGATGCTAAGGATACCAAGCCTATCTTACATAAGTATGAGGCTGCTTCAGGGTAGAAGGTTATCTTGCCTAAGAGTGTTATTTTCTTTTTTAACACTCTGATCCATAGATAGACTAAAATTGCTAGAATTCTACAGTGTTAGATTGGGGAACTTCTTGCTTCTTATTTGGGCCTTCCCCTGTGCTCTAAAGTTCCTGATTCTTTTTGGAGGGGTATGATTGATAAATTCATTTCTAAATTGGTTGTTTGGAAGAGCACGCCTTTGAGCCAAGTTGGGAAAGTTTAGATGATCAAATCTACTTTTCAGAATCTTCTTGTTTATGCTCTTAGTCTTTTCCATATGCCCAAGAAATTTGAGGATACTTTGGAAGGAATTAAAAAAAATTTCCTTTGGTCTAGGGTTGAGGATAAGAGAAGAATTCATTTGGTTGCTTGGGATGATGTCTACAAACCCAAAAAGGTTGGTGGGCTTGGAATCCATAAAATTAGAGCGTTTAATATTTCCCTTCTTGGAAAACAGTTATGGAACCTTATGTTGGCTACTTGAGTGAATGGGAAAAAATTGCTTGGAGAAAATACTTACATGGTGTTGATGGTATAAGGGGGTTCTTATCTCAATATTTCAATCCTTCGTTTGGCTTTGCACTATGGAATTGTATGGTAAAGGCTTGTAGGGTTGTGGCCAAGTGTCTCTATTGGCAATTGGGGGATGGTAGAAATATTTTTTTCTAGGATGATAACTGGTTTGGCAATAGGCCCCTCAAAGATGAGCCTTGGGCTCAACCTTTCATGGATCTATACGTACGACAGTTTGATAGATTTATTGCTGACTATATTGAGGGAGGTTGTTGGAAGAAGTTGCATGAGGTGGACCTTGGTCTAGAGGTTCTTTTTAAGGTTGTATCTTTGATTCATATTCCTTCTTCCCCTCTCCAGATAAATTTGTTTGGAAATCTTCCTCTAATGGTACTTCTTTGTTGCATCAACTTTTCATTCTAATGAATCCTTTATTGGTCCTACTCCTTTTTGGGTTTCTGTTTGGTCCTCTAGATTGATTCCTAAGGTTAATTTATTCTTCTAAATCATTTGCTAGAATAAAATATTAACTACTGATAACTTGGTCGAAAGAGGTTTTGTGTTGCCTAATAGATGCTTTCTATGTGAAGAGGAAGCCAAAAAATGCTTGTCATTTGTTGATTGGTTGCATATATGTTAGAATGGTGTGGGACCATGTACTCTCTCATTGTAACTTAAGTTGGGTGTTTCTTGGTTCTATTAAAGAGTTGTGATCTCAATGGGTTGGCCCCATGTCCAATCCCACTCTTTAGATTTTGTGGTCTCTTTCTCTCCCTCACATTGTGTGGGTTGTTTGGCTTGAGCACAACAATAGAATTTTCAAGAATTCTTCTCTCCCTTCTATCTTTGTGGCTTACAAAATATGTGTTGCTATTAAAGAGAATTTTCTTGCTGGGATCACTTTTCACAATGGGTCAAAGATTAATCGCAGCCCCTATGATATCTCTATTACTCAAAGGTGGAATTTTCCTTGTGATATTTCCCTCCTAGTGACTAAAGGGAAAATTTCTAGAGAGGATGTTGTTTGGAAAGCTCCTCTAGATGGCTGGGTGAAGCTTAATTTTGATGGAGCTACTAAAGGGAATCTAGGATCTGTAGGTCATGGGGGAGTGATTAGAAACTCTAATGGTAGGCTCGTCTCTGTTGTGGTGCTCCCTTTGGGAATCTAGACAAACCACTATGCGGAAGCAATTGCAACCTATCATGCTCTTAAGTTGGCACAAATCAAAGGCTATAGGAAATTTTGGTTGGAGGGGGATTCTTTGAATATCATTAATAATTTGAAAAATTATGTTCCGCCCTCTTGGACTATTGAGTTTTTGATAAGGGACTCCATTGATATTTTGAAATCTTTTGATGAATGTTACATCTAGCACATTTTGAGAGAGGGTAAAGGCCTAGTGGACATCTTCACTAATATTGGAGTTAGAGAAGTTAAGGAATGGGGTCTAAATGACCCTCCCCCTATAGAGGCTATTACAATTATCAACCATGATGACCGATTTTAATTTGATTAAGTTCTCATTATGGTTGGTGGCGTGCATGCCTTTATTCACGTGGCTGATTATTATGAGAAAGGATGGTAAGCTAGATTTGAATCAAGTGAATGGTATAGGGGTTGGGTGTTGTAGAGAATGGAACTCAATGTTCTTTAATCTCCTCTGTTTCATTTCAATTCTCACATGGATTCTAGGTGTTCTTATCATTGTCTTCTAGATTTTTCCTGGCACTATGTATTGAACCCTTAAGTTGTTACCTTCTACTAATTTTGTTGCTATGGTTGGAGTTAGAAATCATGCAAAACCTTTCTCGTGCAAAGTTGCTAAGAAGGAGGTTTGGCAGGTTTTGGAGAAAGGAGGGTTAACTCCTTACCTGGAGAAATTAAATGGCAATAATCCTCAGGTTACGACATTATATGCTAAAGGATGGAATGATAGGGTGATGAAGCTATATGGAACTGAGTTTGATGTCAATGAAGAATTTATAGCTACTATTACTAGTCTGGCTATGAATGGTATGGAATTTTTTAGAGATAAAAAGGAGTCACAGACCGCAATGCAAATCATCTTCAAGGGAGATGAAGCTAAGGATTTGAGGACTGCGAGGAGTGGAGGCTACCAAAGAAGATCTCTTAAGGTGTTGTGGGGAGATGTTGCATAAGAGCTAATGCATTTCATAACTTTGGAAGGTCACTTCTTAGCAATTAATGCTTACCACTTCATCTTGCTCAATCACTTCCAAAATAAGAAGAGGATTTCCTTTCCATATTATCTCCTGATGTTTCTAGATTTAGGTCTTAAGGATCATAAGAAAAACCCTAAAAATCCTACTTTGCATGCGGGGTTAATCCTTCTTATCTCTTATTCTACTAAGACCTTTGAGGTGGCTAAGCCAATTGTTACCCCAAAGGATAAATAGTCTACGCCTATGGAGGAGTATCAAACTGCTTCTAAAGAGGAATCGACTAGCAAAAAAGTGAAGAAAAGGAAATTGATTTTGGAAAAAGAGTTGGATTCAAAGGGGGATGTGGACTTTGTTCTAGATTCACTTGCTTCTATGGAGGTGGGCGCTCATTCCCCTACTACGGGAAAGATGAAAAAAGGGGAGTTGTGTGCTATTGAGGGTTATGTGACTTGTAGTGATGAGGTAGTTGCTGATTTTCTGAGTAGGGGTGTGAAGGAGAAGATTTATTTGTATGGCGAGGCTTCATCATCACCCCCTATAACCAAGCAAAGAAAGGAACCAGAGGAGGGAAATAGGAATAAATGGGTTCTAAGGACTGCAAGTCAATTATTGGAGAGGCTCTCATCTCACTATTATGGGTGGCCTCATTGTTGATGATTCCCTAAGTGTTAAGCCAAATGTGCATCAGAAAGTTAATTCTATGGTTGCAGATGTTGTTGTGGAAACCTAGGATGTGGAATTGGAGAGGCTAAAGAAGAGAAAGGTTGTGGCAGAGGAGATTGTGAGCTCCATCCGCAAAATCAAAACTTCAATTGCTAATGGGAAAGGTAAGGAAATCTATGTTGATCAAGATAAGGTTAGTTCCTCTGAGGATGAAGATGCTTTGGGGAAGGGGTTTTTTAATATTGATAGAGAGGAAATGTCTAATATACTGGAAACTACTCGTGAGGGTTCCATTGTTTTGTTTAAACTATTTAAATGGTTTTTTCATGAACTCAATTAAACTAATGTCAAAGTTAGGGGTGTGGTAAGTAAAACTGAGGAGTCCTCTGTCCAAAACTAGATAGATGAATTATTTGATTCCTTAAACACTGTGGCAGACATTGTGGTGGAGAAATTTTTTAAGATGAAATGGAATCTTGAATGTAGAATCCTCACCCTTGAGGATAAAATGGAGAAAATTTGGTATATTGTGATGCGAGGTGGGGAAGTTTCTAAATCTGTTGGTAAATTTTATTCCATTGGTGTGATCTCTCATGTGGTTAGTGCTAAGAAGCATAAAGATAGTGCTCATGCTAAAGAGATTGGTGCTACTGGAAGCTGATGGGGGAGGCGGGTGTTGTTAATAAGGGTGGGGAGAAAGATATTGTTTTGATTATTAAGGTGAATACAAATGGTCTTGGTGCTAGGACTAGGAACACGACTAAAGCTCAGGTCAGGGCTTCTGGTAAAGAAATTTCTGATATTTTGGATGATGCTTAGAAAGTTGTAGCAAGCAACGTGGAGGTGGCGGATATTCTGAAAAACATGTAGTGTTGTTGGTTGGGGTCCTCCTTTTTGGTTGAATTTTTGCTAATGGGTCACTATTGTTGGGTTGTTTTATGCTTAGTGTTGTTTTCTTAAGTTTCAGTTGCTTTCTATTGTAAAGGGTTTTTGGCCCCTTCAAAACCTGTATTTTACCTCTAATAAAAAACAACAATAATCACAATAATAAAACATCACCACCTAATAAGGGGCTAAAGACAACAAACATTCATACTATTATATAAAAAAAAGAGACCAATAGACTCAAGTTGGCATGAAATTGTATCACTCCAAATATGTCTATCCATTTACAATAGCTCTACCCAAATAATTATAAAGGAAGATATCCTTCCTATTTATTCTCCCTTTTTTAATTACCAATCTTGAATAAGAAGAAATCATAGGACTTCTAGTGCACCTCTTGTCCAAAACCTTCTTCCTTTTATCCTTATTTGTGAAAGGCGAGTTGGGAAAATGTTGAATCCCATGAAATTCCCAATTAATTGCATCAACCAAGTACTCAAAAATATTATTATGCTTCCTATAAATCTCCTTTAGAATCCCCCATCTCCAAGGGTCTTTGAAGAAGGAAAATTATTAAAAATTTCTCCTAGTTTAATTATAACCAAAGAACATGCTTCCTTGCTTCCATTCATCAAGGGAAACTCTTCAATTGACTAAGGATGACAATATTTTTCTTTTTTCTCCTTGATTTTTCCTCCATCCTATTACTTAGGTATGTTGTAGCAAACTAGTTAGATTTATGGCACATTTGACACACAACCATGAAATCCTCATAAACAATATGTTGCACCCAATCATCCAATTTAGAGGAGAACATGATCAAAGAAGCAAACTCTTTATCCACATATATAGTCACATAGAATTTAGCAAACTATAGGAATTTTCTAGATTTGGTCACCATATCAAAATTAAAGAATTGACTAATAAAGTTTACAATACCTAAAAACCCTCTTCTCCCAATATTTCAATTACAATGTCAAAGGCCTAACCCAAGTGAATGCCTTGTTAATTTATTAGTTTTATAATTTTTATACTTTTGTTATTTAAGTATTTATATAATTTAATATATTTTTAATTTATAATATAATTCTATTAGTTACATAAATTTATTATCTATTGTTTATTCTTTTGATACTTTTATAAATTATATTTTTATCTTTTATTAATTTGATTATATACACACATTATATGGTTGCAATTAGGCACAATTAAAACTTCAACTCATACTACACATTCAGAGATAATATTTATTGTTATATTGCTTGCTACTAGTTTATATGATTTTGGGTAGTTCACAACCATGGTTTGGTTCTAGGATTGACTTCTAGTATCACTCTAGTGAAGCTTGTAATGATTCTTTGCTTTTATTCTCTAATCAAGCTTAGTCTTTTATTTTGTTTATTATAATTTGTTGAATTTCTTCAATTTTGGTTTCAATGTCTCAATGAATTCCTCATTATAGATCTATTAGTATCATACCACTTGTATATCTTCTCCCCAATCACTAGGCTATGGTCCTATATTTAGTATGGATTACACATCTAGTTAAGTTTTATCTATAAGGATGTGGTTTAGGTTAACAAACTAATGTGATGTTTTGGTACTATACTTAGTGTTGTATAATGTTTATAAGGTTATGTCACGAATATTTTTTTGCTTGTATACCATTTTATTTTATATCAATATAAATAAGATTGGGCTCTACCCACATTTCATTGATAATTTTTATTAATATTAAAAAATATATATTGATTTTTCTCATTCTATAAATATTTATACTTAAAAAAATATATATATATATATATATATATATATTATTTTTTTCTTTTTAAATTATCAAAAAGATTATAAAAGAAAAGAACATTTAGAAACATATTTAAAGGAGAAGTAGAGTGCTTGGCACATAAGGAGGTCTCTCATTAAGAACTCACAAATATAAGTGTCAAAATAATCAACCAATCTCGTCTTTTATACTCTCCTTAATTGAATCTAAATGGGTTCGAATGAACCTCTTCTTGCCACAAGGTGCCATTTAATGAATTTGGGCATGATTTTTGGTTACATTTTTTTCATTTTGACTTAGAAGTGGGACTCACTATTGTAGTTTCACCCACTAATCTTAAAACACACCACCCTAACTTGCCATATCGAATAATTGTCACTTTTGTTAGCTCATAATAAGTCATCGAAATAGAGAAATGAGGTCTTAATTTGAAATTTTGAATTTGAAACTTCAAAGTTCATATTAATGGACATTGAAATATTTTGGATCAAATTTTATACTCACAAATTTGAATTATGATAGTGGACGATACATTTAAGAATAAAGGTCAATAAAGAGATAAATGACAATAAAATCAAGATAATATAATATCATTAGTCAATCTCCATATTAAAATATGCTTTTTTATGAATTAATTTTTATATTAAAACAACCTCATCATTATAAAAAAAAAAAGATAAAAATAAATATACAAGTTTCAATATTACAAATAGTCGGCATAATTATAAACATTAATTAAAATAATAGATGTGGATGTCACAAAAGACGTCAATGATTAGACGTCAGAAAGATAAAAGACATAAATGATTAGATGTCAGAACTTTAATGACAACGACAACTCCATCAAAAAGTTTATACACACGTCTGAGGAAATGGTTAAAAAACTTAAATAGAAAGCAAAATAATAAAGCATGGTTTCCTTTTAGTAGAAGTTTTTGTTATGATTCAAATTGAACTGTAACATTTTGTCGATTGCCTACATTAAAATTACAAAATAATTGAGAGGCTAGTGTAAATTATATTTAATTTAAAGTTTATGTAAAAGAAATTTAATGTATATAACTAAATGTATAGGAAGAATTAATTAAATGCATATTGTAATTTTATGTTGATATAGATGAGTTTGAGTAAATATATTTATAAAAAAATATTGGTGTATTAAAAGTTTATGTATAATTGATGAGAATGATGGTATGCTTTTTAATTTTAATATTTATTAAGGTTTAAATTTTTTAGAGGTGGAATAGATAAGGGATGTATCATTATGGTAAGAAGTGCAATCAATAAGGATGAGTTTGCGATCATTTCTTAGGAAATTTTGATGTAATGGATGCTTCTCTCAACCAAAGAAATATCAACTTAGAATCATATTATCTATACTAATAAATCGCAAAAAATGATATGAAAATAATTAGAAACCTTAAACAAAAAAAATGTGCAAGATATTCCATCAAATTGTACAAGATTGTATTAGATTAGTAACAATGGTGCAACCAAGATAATCATGTAAGTTATAATAGGATAGCTTGGACAACTTTTGATCACACTTAGTGATTAACAATGTACAAAATGTGTACACACATACACACATATAATATGTGTCTTATATTAATTGTATAAAAAAGACTAATTACATGTATTCACAAAAGGTGAAAAAGGTGACACCCCAAGATCCAAACAAAGCCAGACCGAAACTGGAAATCTAAAGAGATAAAAAAATGTTGTGAAACATACTAACTCAAGTTTGTATATGTATCAAGTTAACAATGTAAGTTTATAAATTAAGCATCCTTAAAAATGTGTTAAAAAATTCAATTGTATAAACTAAATATTCTTAAAAATGTGTTAAAAAAACTAGTTGTATAAATTAAATATTTTTAAAAAATGCAAAAATGTGTATGTTGATCTTGCCATCCGATATCAAAGAGGGATATTATTCCCACAATCTCTTTGAATTCAATCACATTAGAAACCACCTATGAAAGACCAACAATCACAACTCCTTTTGAAAGAATACTCCTTGTTGAAAATTAAGCCAATGTGAGAGGCCCCCCTTAGAATGATGTGTGTTATCAAAGGAGCACATGTCATTCTAAGGAAACAAAAGAAAGAAAAGAGATGTCGTGGAACGAGATACATGACAAGATGCATTTGTGGTATGTTGTCACACACACAAGGGACAACACAAAGAAACCACATCAAAGAAAAGCTAGTAAGAGACAATGAAATCAAGACATAGAGACAAGAGGGCGTCCTTAAGAAGGGCACAACACATCCATAATGAGTCACCTCAGCCCCCAACATTGAGGAGAGGATGACCATGCTAGATACTATTGTGTTGCTACCACAGAGAAAGTATGGTTATACACAATAGTGTACTACCATGTATGGAGTGGGTAGGAAGAGCTACGAATGCCACGTAGCAGGCATCAACATAATAGAAGGGATGTATAAGAACCTCGTGAGAAGATGCTTAGAATGGATAAGATAGAGGTAAACCTCAATATCACTTGTCATGTGAAGAAGAGACCAGTGCATCAACAAATGGAAGAGTGATGGCACTAGAATCACGAAGCTATTGTAGTTTATCCTTCAAGACCTTACATTCACTAGTGGAATGGCCTAACACTCAATGGTATGCATAGAAGGAATGTTTTGCTTTATCATGTTTACGACACTTCTTATGTGTAGGAGGAGGAAGAGTAATTAAGTGGTCTTTGAGAAGCCTCAAAAAAACATGCTCTTGCTCAAATAAAGAATGAGGAGTAGGAAGCAACCTTTTCTCTTGTGGAGAAAATTTTGACTGCTCAAAAGAAGAAGACATAAGGACAATAAAACAATGGAGGAGGGGATGGAGACAAATGAGAAGGCTTGTAACACAAACCCCTTGCAAAGAGTGAGATATTGGTTCCAAAGGGACCTTGACTCCTTGTTCCATGCAGGTCCAAGACCATTTTCTTTGTACCCATGCTTAGAAAGAATAGTAAATTGAAATCCATAACATGGTTGCAACTCCTCAAAAGGGGGAGGATCAATATTAAGGATATTACAATTATTGTGCACATTATCCCACGATACAAAAAATAATCATCTTTGATAGCGGGTGTGTTCATGATATTTTGGAATGTCTAAGTGGATTGGATCTAACTTGTACTCCTCGAGAAAGGATTCAATGAATTCTAATGATCCCCAATCATTGCCAAGACATGCATTTGATTTAGGAGAAGAAATAGAAGGATTTTAGACTTAGGACTTTTTGCTTCAGGAGGATCTTCTTCAAGGCCATCTACCGCAAGAGTATCCTTTGTGTTACAGGTATTGTTAGAGTAGATGTCAACACATTGGAAGATAATGAAGGGATAGTATTTTTAAGAGTAGGCGCAATAAAAGCTTGACTGACAGCTACCATCTCACATAAGTGTATGACATCAAATTCAACCTTGATTATGACTACTTGATTATTATGAATGAATTTAATGGATCTATGCAAGGTAGATGGGATTGCACCCATAGTGTGAATCCATAGTCTACCAAGAAGAATAATATATGATAATTTTTTGAAATAACATATACAAGGGTGGGTACAGTAATAGGTCCCAACCTCAAAGGAAATATTATCATGCCTAAGGCTTTCCGACTGGTATTATCCAATTGATGAATATACAAGGAAGAAGCTACAAGATAATTTAAATCAATTTTAAGTTTAGGCAATAGATCAATGCTACATACATTGAGTGTTGAACCAGTGTCCATGAGAGAACACCTAATTCCAATATTCTTAATATTAATTATTACCATTAAAGGATCTACTTGTTTTTTTACTTTCAAAGGTAGGGGTTCTTGTGGATAAAATGTAATATTTGATGAATCTGCATGAATATGATCTATCAACACATTAAAATTCATTTCCCTAGTGGAAGAAGGCAAGATAATATATTTTGCAAGGCTTCTTGAAGAATACCTTGGTAAACCGAAGCAATCTGAAGTAGATCCCAAAGTGAGATCTTATTGGGAGTAACACGAAGTTGCTCAACAAGATCATACTCACTTGGTCACTTAGCTGTAGGTCTAGGTGCTTAAGGAAGGCTTGGTTGAAAAGGTTGTAAAGAAGAAGGTTGATCAACATTTATTTTATTCCTTCTAGTATTATAAGTATGGGCTACTACTCTATAAGAGGGAGTCTCACTATTAAACGAAACACCACGAATGAAACAAATTCTTTTGGGAGAAGGACTATCCAAAGTCACATAAATAACCGATCTCTTAGGCTATCGAGGAGGGTAGATACTATGACAAAATTTACGTATGCATCATGACTAATGGAAGAATTTTTTGAAGAAATATGTTCAACATCTATCCTTGGAGGATCTGATGTGAGAAGAGATTCAACATTTTCTAATGCATCATCTTTAGAAGAGAGTACATTGGAATGAAGAGAAGGTAGAGTAACATTAAGAAAAGTATCAATGATTTCATCCTCTTACACAAAAATACCCTTACAAAGAATTTCAAGAGAGGGGTGAAGCCATAATAGTGGTTTACAATTTGATGGAGGAAGGAAAATTGAGAAAAAATGACCCCATGGCAAAAAAATTGGTTTTAGGGGTTTGCATGAACCTACATGTTCGACCGAACCATAAAGGGGTTCGACCGAACTAGGGTTCGAGCGAACCCATTAACTATTGGGCCCACATTTCCCGCCCAAAAAATAAAGGAAAAATGCATATTAGTGGGGGTTTGAATGAACCAGGGTTCAAATGAACCCTGGTTCGCTAGAACCCCCTAGTTCTAGCGAACCCCCTTTTTCCCTAATTTTTTAATTTGTTCACACAAAAAACCTAAAAATTTACGCTTTCAAGCTCCGGTTGGGGATGAAAATGGGGAATATTTAGAAACCAAACTTAGATAGTAGCCTTGAGCAGTATCAATGAATATAATTTTAGTATGTTTTGGTTTTATTATCTATCTATTTTTAAGTTTTATTAAATATAGGTTTTCATCGAAAACAAAAATCTATGTTCTACACAAGTGGAAAAATAGAAGATTATAAAAAAAAAAAATTTAAAAATATGAGTGCACCAGATATTGGCCAAAAAGTGTAAACCACTATTGTGGGATCACCCAGAGGGATCAATAAAAAATAATAAGAAAGGAGAGAAGAACTCACTTTCACATGCTTGTAAGAGAACTTCTTGAAGCTTCTTAACAAAGATGGAAAGAGATAGAAGGAAGAAAGATAAAAAGTGAATTTTGAAATAGAGATATAGACAAGTCATCTGAAGGGTGGTGTATATCACTATTGACAACATGGAATGGGGTTCAGAGCAATGCCTAAAAAAAAAAGGACAAATTTTGGATTTGTCCTTTTTTTGGAAGTAGTGTTCATGTCAAATTCACCAAAATGTAGAGAAGGGGCATTCACTGCTCATAAGTCTCTTGGCCACCAAAAGAATCTTAGGGAATGAACTTACCTAAATAACCTCAAACTACCTAATAAGAATAGAGCTCAAGTGATGGGGTAAAGAGGCAATAGTTCTATAATTAGAGAGAGAAATATTTTCTAGAAAAACTAACAAGTTTTCAGCCAAAGGACAATGGTGTGATATACAAATGACAATGTGAAGTGCTAGCATCTTGTACAAACTGAAAACAAATACTATCATAGAAAATAGATTAAGTGACTACTAATGTTCTAACTGCTAAGAACTCTTAGAATGTGAGAAAGTAACAAACTATAATAGAGAGTAAAATAAAGTAAACTAAGTGAAATATAAATGATAAAGTGAGAGAATAAGACATAGAAGACAATCACAATAGACCAAGCAATGAAGCCTCTAGCATATGAATCTCTTTGAAACCTGCACACATAAGATCAAGGAAAATTGTTGGGGATATTTAGGGGTTTGCATAGTCAAAACCCCGTTTGGTGTTCCCACCTCCATAAACAACTAGATAGATAGAGAAAATAATAGACAGGTGCCCAAATATATAAATAAATGAGATAGAAAATGCATAGACAAGGGATGTGAGAAATCCCAAGATGCTCAAAGATACAAGACAAAAGATTTGTGTCACCTACAAGGCTTGAAGAAGCCAGAGAGAGAGAGAGAGAGAGAGAGAGAGAGAGCCAATAGAGTTGTAGACAATATTGTGAGAACATGAGAGTGTTGTTATAACAAGTTGTAGAGAGTTGTGCAAGAGAGGGCAAGAGAAAGAGAGCAGAGAATGATAGAGACGTCAAGAAAATACCTAGAGAGATCAATAGAATGAAAGAGATGGATTTAAAAGAGAAAAGATGAGGGAAAAAGATATTCTCAAGCCATTACAAGGCATGCCAAGTCGTTACCACTAACAAAAGGAGGTGACAAGTGCAAGGAACCTAGAAAATGGTTGTTTGAACTTTGACATGTTGTGGGGCACTAGTGTAGAGTACGGATTCCCACATGATACTAGTTTCCAAACAAATCATGCTACAAAATAGTGAGAATGAGAAAAGAAAAAAATTGATGCAAAAATGACGCACAAAAGTATCTACTGAAAAGGGGTCCTAAGCATCTTGAGAGGTGAAAAAGTTGATGCAAGGGCTAAAACAAGCCTACACAAATGCTAAGGGAGTGGACACTAAAGTGGATGCAAAAATGTAAGTGAAATTGCAAGGGGTGCAATTTTATGACATTGTAGTCAATAATCATTCAAATTAAATAGTCTTGGGGGTTAGATTTTATTGTGCATGGTGGATTCTTAATGGATAGTTCAAGCACGAGATTTAACATCAAAATATGATTACTAGCCATGTTAAAATTAATGATAGATGGTACTTGAGGTGGCTTCTAGTAAGCTTTTTTTTTGGTCTTTGGTGTTTACTTTAAAGGATTATATTAATATTTGGTGGGTCTCTCTAAGTTCTATTCAAATATGGTGGGATAGTCTTGTCTCTAAAAGTAACCTAGTAAATATGGATGGGTAAACAAATAGGGTTGAACCTCTAAGCTATAGAAAGTTAAATATGAACTCCAAGGTTTCAAGAATCTTAGAGAAAGGAGGATTTACTCTCATCACATGTGGAGAAACTCAAGGTTTATGATACATCCAAGTGATAAATCTTTCAAAAAGGGGGAAATAGAAATTTGATAATCTAGAGTATGGAATTTATGGTTATGAATGATTTGGTGGTGGAGGTAACAAGTATTTTCATGGCCAACAATTTTTTTCAAAGACAAGCATATGAGAGAGGAAGCCATGTCCATTTTCCTAAAGTTGGATGAGGAGAAATCCACTCTAGTTAATGCTAGGTTTTTCCCCTTGAACCTCTATGGGACAAGATTACTCTTTGTATAATTATGTACATGAATCTATAAGGGAATTATAAGTTAATTTATCAATATAATTTATTTCTATTGAACCATTTTAGGTAGAAGAAAATTATTTCACTTCATTTTCATCTACTCTCATCCTTGGAAATATCCATTAAATATTGTAATAAAGTGCCATTATGGTACCCCTACACCAAGGGTTACTCATGTTAATTTTCAATTGTGTGAAGAAATTGAATATGAGTGTATCTCATACTATCAACAAGAATGCTGACCTAAAGCTCAAGAAAATGCTAGAATTTTCATACTTTAGTTCTAAGGGCTCAAAGAATAGCAAGGAAAATGGTTGTGAATGAATTATTTTTGATAGTGGGTAAAATCATATCTTAGAGGAATTTGGAGAGAGTTACACACTAAATAAAAGTAGGTCTATTGTTACTACTAGTAGGGATGAAAAAATGAAAATGTTATAGTACCCTAAGCAAACCTAGTTGTTTATAACAAAGGCACTTGTTGAGAAGAGTATGGGAAGGAACCATGAATTTTAGAAGAATAATGAGACCCCTCAATTCCAATAAAAGGGTAAGGGCCAAGCCTTTCTATCATTGGATATTTTATAGGGGATTCATTCCTTAAAATCCAAAACCTCTATCCTCAATCCCAAAGGACTTTATACTTCCTCGATCTAACCTCACTTCCCT